>PVIJ01000267.1:0-330518 GCA_004024925.1 Scalopus aquaticus
AAGGAAGGAAGGAAGGAAGGAAGGAAGGAAGGAAGGAAGGAAGGAAGGAAGGAAGGAAGGAAGGAAGGAAGGAAGGAAGGAAGGAAGAGAAAAGAAAGAAAAGAAAGGCTAAATAAATAAATGAAACTTAGGCCAGGATTCATTTTATTCATGCATTCTATCAATGTTAGTTGATAACCCTGATAAAGATCAGGTCCATTCTAGATTCTGTAGATCCAATGAGATGCAAAAAATGATGTTTGCTTTCAATGGATTCTGGAAAAGGCAGAGAAGTAAAATGAGTGAGATAGTTACTAAAAGAATTAGTTGGAGAGGGAGGGTATTTTCATGCTAAAATTTTCAGAATGGTAGTGACATAAACTTGAAAAAAGATTAGCATCCCAGAGAGAGGATGTTCAGTACACAGAGATGCATAGTATCGGAAAGGACACAGTAAGAAGTACAAGTGGGGAACCAAGGGAAGCCCAAATGTTTGGGAGAAGCCCAGTGTCAGTGAGAGCGTAGTCATAAAGGACATTGCTCGTAGTGAGTATTGCTCCCTAATTGCTACCCTGCAGCCCATAAATCTTATCCACTTAAGGAAACCTCTAGATTTTGCTTGAATCTAGTCAAAATCCTATTTTTCAGTTACTAACACTTGTCTTGAACACAGGGACTAGGACTCTCTGGCTTTTCTGGCTTTTGATCTGTCATTACTGGTAGGACGTGTTAACCAGTTATTTCTCTGTTCTCCTCTTTCCCCTTGTAAATAAATGTATTCTTTGGGTGTGTGTGTACGTGTCTTGCTGTGTCTGCTTCCGGGTCTTTTCCCAATTTCTTAAGTGCACAGGTAAGGACTCACAGCCAATTCACCCTGGTTCCCCCTAAACTGTCCTGTAGCAACACATTTAGCCTTTCAATCCACATCACAACTTTATTCCAGACTATTAATGAAGCACCATTTGTGTCAGGCACCCTACTAGCTGCTGCTCATGCTAAAGTGGACAGAACAGATATGACCCTTTCTCCATCAAACTGAAAGTCTTCTAGGAGAGAAAGCAAATAGAGAATAGCAAACAGAAATATATGGTTTTCATACATGTGATTGTGATACTGAATGTAAATGATAGACTACATAATGGACAAAGCTAAGGTCAAAGTCATCCCAGAAAGACCTATGAACTCAGGTAGTTTTATCTTAGAGAAGCAGTGGCACAGTAGCTGAGGTCCAGACCAAATCAGAGGACACTTTAAAGTACCCAGAAACCCAAAGGCTCCTCAGACAATGAATTATTATTTTAATAGAAAAAAATAAATTTTATGTTCTTTTTCAACTTTGTGATCTGTCTTGTTCATCCATTGCTTCTACTGGGCATTACTGAGTGACTCAACCACTCCCTTGTCAGTTTTGTTGCATATTTAACCTGGAAACTATACCTTAAGACTATTCTGTAAAAAATCCATTACATGACTTAAGCAATAAGAATGAACTTTGTCATTTTTTTATCTCCAGACAATTAGATTTTTATAATATCTGTTTTGCAACCATTCCATTCTAGGTAGGTTCACTGTCAGTTCTAGCAATTTGAAGAAGTTTGGAGCCCTTAGCATCATTTTCACAGTTTGTAATGGGGAACAGGGGAAACCAGCCAGCAGGGAGAGGGCAATCGGAGCCCCCCGTGAATCTCTATATGCTCTTCTATCTGGGCTTTCTCTGGCGTTCTCTCATGGTCTCTTCCTCTCCTAGCCGTCTCTGAGTAACACCACCCTTATATGCCTGACCTCTAGGTGCAGGTGTGCAAATTAGCACATATGCACACACCCATGCCCAGGTGTCCACACTCAGGTACACGGACCCCATACTCACCCCCTCTACATTAACAATATCAAGGCTGCAGGTAATAGCCACAGAGGCCAATGGCGCAAAAGCTTGACCAACTTCATTTTCTCTACAGTATCTTCTTTTAACTAAATGGGAAACATAAACTCTGTGCAGATGAGATGAACCCATTTGCTCACCTGAAGTTCCAGAGGTTTTTCATCAAGCCAACTCTACTACGAGAGTCCCCACATACCCAACCTCTGACAGAAAGCATCAGATGTGCCCCTCCAGTCTTTGGCGAGTACGGCCATAATGGTTTTGGTACTGAAAGGATGAGAGGGAATGAAAGAAATACAGAAGCTGAAAGCTAGTCCATAAACACAGCTGTAGTCCCGCACTTCAGCTCGGCCCTAGTATTTAACTCATTTACAAACTGCAGTCATTACAGCATAATGTGTTAAGGTCTTTCCTTACCTGCCTTTCACATACAGTCTGGTCTTCCCACTGAGGCTCTCTCCAAGTCCTCCTGCCGCTGTTGCGTCTCCGTCATCACCACTCACCAGCCTGTATCCCTCACACACCTACCTGAGGCTGCGTCGCCCCAGCCTGCTCTGCTTCAGAAAGCCCGTCCATGCTCACAGGTGATTTGACTAAGGGTCTTATTCAACCCCTGGTGAGCTGGGATCCTGGACCTCATTACTGTAGCAAGAAAAATGAAGGCTGAAAAGGAGGCTAAAGTTGGGGGTGAATGCTTTTAAAATAGAAAAGACTTTTTACATGGTGAATTATGGTAGATAAAATATTGAACACCTGAGTTTTGGCTCTAATTTTGCATTTGATGTCACCTATTTTTAAGAATATCTAGACTTAACTAAACCAGAAATTGAAGTTTTTAATTCTAAAGTGAGGAAGCTCAAATACAGCCAGCAGTTAAATTCAATTAATTTTGTTTAATAGGAGTTCCGAGCTCAGAATTAACACATATTCTTTTATCCATTTAGCCATTCATGTATTAACTCACTTGACAAATATGTATTTAAACTCAAAGTGTGGGTAAAACTCTAATCAGAACCCAGATATTCTGGGAAAGACTGGTTTATTTTGGCATCATATTAAATTTATATGACATGGAAAAATGATTGTATGGTGTTTTGTTGGGGGTATTTTTGGAGAACTTTAGGAGTGAAATAAATACTATCTACTTCTGCAATCAAACAATGGGGGTATTATAGTTTTATAATCTCATTCATTTGTTCATTCATACAATAAACAACTATTGAATCCTACTATGCATGATGATTAGTTCCTACATAAAGGAGTAATTATCTTAAAAGATTGTTTGGATGAGTACAAAAATTTAGCATGACTTATAAGTTTCAGTTTTAAATCTTATAATGATTCTAGGAGGAAGTTACAATTTCTCTATTTCACAGATGAAGAAACTAACAGGGTAAAGAAAATTTCTCTCAAGTCTTTGAACCACTAAATAGAAAATTTTAGAATAAAATCCAGATAAATCAACATCCATGAATTTAATCCATTAAGTGGTGTCACCATTAACATCACTAGTGTGCTTAATACTATTCTATGGTTTATCAGACCTCTCCTTCAAAGAAAAGAAGTTACTTCAGGTCTTTCTCTGGCAGTTTGGATTTCTGCTCTCACTCCTTTTTCAATGGAGCACTGATATTTCAGGTTTTCCAGGACGGACAGTCTTGGGTCCTTGGTCCACAACTTCCCTGTTGACATGGGCTGAGATGACACGGTCCTCTCTGGTTCTCCTCCAAGCTGCTTGTCAGCTGGACCTAGTCATGGCTGTTGGCAACATTCAACCCTCCTCCCGCCATACTCTGTGTGGCCAGGAAAACTTGGCAGTGCCATCAAGATTGGCTTAAAATAACTTCGCACCTCCATTGTACTCTTCTATTTCTGGGTCATGCATGAAGGACTCTGTGAGACTTGCCAGACACTAGGATTTTAGATAAAAATGCTATAAAAATTGCTGATTTTTGAGTTCCTCAAATTACGGAAATACAATAACATCCCTCTCCAAACTCAGAAATTTGACTTTAGAGAAAAGTGGAGGACACAAATCACTTCAACAAAGAACCAGTATCAGTGGTTTATTGTGTATCATTTTTTTTCCCTGAACCTTCAGCCTTTTTCCCCAGCCCAGAACATTTACATCACCTCTGTATCTAGGAAGATCCATTCTCAGCAATGTTTCCCAATCTTTGACTGCAGCCAGCCAATACTTCCATCATTAGCTTATTTTATTTCCCTTTGTTTTTCTCTACTAATCCAGCCCTATGTCTAAATTTTCTTAGACATAATCTCTCCCCCAAGCTGATTAAGCAAATGAATTCCTGGTGACCCACACATCACACTCCCAGAATGCCTGCATCTCCTTTTAGACTCAAGCCAGAAAATAATTATGTGGATGAATCTGTACCAATAGTGAGTTTTAACCAACGCTGAATTTGCATATTTTCTAAAGCAGATGTGGTCAATCAAAAACCTTTTCAAACTGAACCTGATCCCAACTGATAAATCCTCCCACCTCAAACCCAGAAATAAAATTGTTTTGAATTTGAGCTTTATCCCAAGATTTTTGGAGACAAAATGAAGGACACCTGTATCTATTAATTAAGACTTCGGTCTCCTGCAAATTCTGGGCATCCAAAAGTCTGTTGTGTTTTGCCACGACTTTCATCTCAGCACTGCAGGGATTTGCTAATGAAGAAGAGTTTTTAGGGGATGACTGAGGAGGCTGGGTTTCTGCCACCTGGGAGGGCTTCCTCATGCCACTAACTCTCATACCCAGTGTCTCTTGCTAGTCATTCAGATGAGAGCTCAACCCTTAGGTGGTATGCAAATATCAGACTTTTTGTCTCCTGTTTGTTCTCTTTTCCTATTGGAAGAACATTTAAATGAATTAAGTAGGAGCTGTGGTGATATTTAAATTGATGTTCTAACAGTTCTCATTAAAGTTTAAAGAATCTTCTAGAAATAAGAAAGTACTTATTAACAGGTATTCCATGAATTTTTGAAGCGAATAAAAAGATGTGCCTTCAAGTGCCTCAATTTTATACTTAAAAATATCAATTTTATTATTGCTACATGCTGCCATAAAATAGCCCTTTTTAATAATAAATCGTTAAGGAATCCTGAGGGATGGTAAAGTGGAATAGATTCTTAACAACTGGGAATTATTAAGATCCAATCCCAGGAAGAGTGCTGGCCACACAATCTGGCAAAACCCTGTAACCTTTTAATACTTTGATTGATGAGTCTGATATCACTTTGCTTCAAGCTTCATGGGTCCATTGACTACTAATCAGGTTTAATAAATGTAATTCCACTAGAAAATATTAAGTACCATAAAATTATTACCTTGATGATTTTTAACTAAGTGCAACCATAAAAATTTCTGACAGTTTTCATGAGCAGTGATCATTGAACAAAAGTGTTTTCTGGATGTAATATACCACATCCAATTTACTTAGAATTATGTTTTGAAAGGTTTTCCCATTTCATCTGTAATACAAAATGAAAAGTTAACTAGGCAATGAGCAAAGCTTCTTAGTATGACATAAAATAGAAGCTTACAAAGAAAAAAATCAATAAAAGCCATTTACTCCTAAAAATGAAAATAAAGTTTAAAAATAAGACTAGATCTATTCTGATAAGCATGCATTTGATAACTTGATAACTAGATAACTATGGGTAAAAAATGAACTTACTTAAAAGAAAACTTAAGGAATCAATCAATGTCTTTAGTGCTATTACCACACAAGAGGAATTTCCAAAAAAATTTCATGAAAATTTTCACCATTTAAGAATCAAGTTAAACATTGAACAGAGAACAAAATAAGTGAAACTTAGCACAAACAGAATTGTCATAAATAAAACTACAATTTATGAAAAAGTACACATAAATATTTTTGAGGGGATAAGAATAATGGCTTCTTATACATTTCCATAATCTAATATTTAGAAAGTTAACAGCAAAACTAACAGTTTCAGAAGAAAGCTTATTGCACTATAATGACTAATTTCATGTGTCAAATTGGCTATTCATTGAGGTGTCAAAATAGTTAGCCAAACATGATTTTGAGTTTTTCTATGAGAGTATTTTTGAATGAGATTAACGTTAGAATCAGTAGACTAGTAAAGCAGATTTCTCTTCCTAATATGAGTGGGCCTCATCTAATCAGATGAAGGACTAAGCTTTTGTCTCAAGAAATGGCGGGGCCATAGGAAGAGGCAAAGGGCTAAAGTTCCTTAGTAAAATATATTTTGGCCTGATGAAAATAAAGCTAATGATACCTTCATCTGGGAAGAGATAATAAAACCTTGGCCACCTCATCAAGCCACATGAATTTTTACAAGGCCATACAAGATATCCATGCACTTATTTCTTGGGACATACAAAATGCACAAAGTCATTATTTATAATTCTTGTCCTAGTCTTAATGATTTATTTTTCCATTTGAAGAGGTAGAAGGTTCAAGAACTTGTGACCCTTTTCTTTTAATTATTTTTTAAATTACACGAGCATTATATTAATGCCTTCTACCATTGCATTTTGAAAAGTATCTTGCCGTATATGAAGTAAAAATAAAAATGCCCCGTTTAGTGTAGTGCCACTTCTTGTTGATGGTTTACCAATTTCAAAACTTTGTCAACTCATTTACATGAATACATATATGCATATACAAATATACACTTTCAAAAGTGCGATGGAATTTAGACTGTAGATCTGCATGCCTTTTCAAGATTTTATTTATTCATTTATTTATACAAGTTGGGGTACAGGTCAGAGGAGTTGGGCGGCGAGAGGGTTCTCCAGAGACAGAGCAGGGAGCAGAACAGGCAGATCAACGGAAACACACTGCTGAGGGGAGCAGCGGGCGAGGCAGGAGAGGTCCACCCCACCATGTGGGAATCTCCCAGGCCAGGCGTCGAACTGGTGTTGCCGCAACCGACAGCTCCACAGCGCAGCGCTTAACTGCTGAGCCACCAGGGAGGCCTCTAGATGACTTTTTAAAGCAAGTTTTTATTGAGGCAACTTTGATTTACAGCATGATATGTTTCAGGTGTACAGCATTATAATTCAGCATTTGTACATACTGCATCCTAATTACCACCAAGGTAATTGGAGCCAATCGTGTTGCTGCGGATGGGAACTCTATGACTTTTTAATAAAAAATGAAAAATATGGTTCATTCTTTCCGCTTGTAATATTTTTATTCTATCTTGTGATAGTTCTTCGGTTTCTAATTCTCTCCATAAACACAGGGATAATTTGCTACACCCTTAAGATTAGAGGTGTCTCTGTAAGCATGGGAAAAACATGTATCACTTTCCGGTGGACCTTTAATCCCAATCTGCAAACCAGCTTTCCATCCCCTCTGTTCCAGTACGTTGTCCAGTGCTCCAGACTGGGATCTGCACCGTCAGTGGGGATCCTGGCTGAGCAGAGCACAGAGCAGAGTCCCCAGCTTAACTGAAAGGACCACGTGTGAGCAAGAAATGTTCTGTGTTTTAAGTCACTGGATGTTTGGAATAGTTTATTACTCCATTGGACTCCAAAATTCCCCAGCTCATGCAAGTAGTAGCTATGTACAATTATTTTTTTTTTACTTATTTGAACTTTGTCCATTGTATTTTATTTATTTTTATTTATACTGAGGTGATCTTGGTTTATTATGTTGCTGGTATTTTGGAAAATGGGATACCCCCACATTCTGGGGCAGTAACCTCAGCACTCCTACCAAAGCACCTACGTCCATCACCCTAAACCATTGTGTTTCCCACTCTACATAATTTTTAAAAAATCATTTTCCCCCTAATAATGAAATTGGTATTGCTTTCAATTGTTCATGCAGATAAAATAGTGCAATGGAATATTTTACTTTATATCCCAGGCAGATTTTATCTTGAGTCATTTGGATGGATATTGCCAGAGGTGTTCTCTTAAAAAGTTGTGCTGTGAGACAGTCACGAGAATACACACTGACTCACACTGTATACACAATATTGTATATAATCCATCAATCATCTAACTTGTGCAAGATCAGATGAGCTAAAATTATCTACTACTATTGCTCAATTTTCTTTTTCTGAAAGAAAAACCCTCATCCACATTACTATTATTTTGCTTTTCTTTATATATTTTAAGGATCCTATATGATATACTTATCCTGAGTATAGTATATATTGCAAATATATCTCCTCTCCTATCATTTGACTTTTAATTTTATTGCTGGCATGGTATCTTTTATTCCACAAGGTTTATTTTTTTTTTTTTTTACACTTGCATGTAACAAAATCTATAGTCCCAATGGATAATAAATATAGAATTTGGTTTAAGTTTTTCCCCATTCAGCAAAGCATTAAAAAATGAACTCATTTTACTCTAACTTAAATTATTTAGGTAATACCATTATGCTTGTGGAGCTTGTTTTAAGTTGAACTCTTCAACTGGAATTTATTTCAGGGAATGCTATAAAGTGGTGGTTGAATTTTGTTTTAATGAGTGAGCAAGATGCCCTTGTAATTTGCTGACCCATCTGCTTTCCCCACTGATTGACATGCCATGTTCATTCTATGTGGATTCCCATATGCCCTTCCTTCTTTTTCTGGCCTTTATTCTGTCATTTGTCTGTCTAATAATTTTTTCTTCCAATTGACATTATTCTAATAATTATACTTTCATAGTGAATTTTAATATCTGACAGGGCAAATCCTCCTCTTTTGTTCATTTTCAAAACTAGATCACCTAGTCTTACATATTTTTTTTAATGTACACAAAGTTAAAGTTAGCACATGATGTTTCGCGTGTAATTTTGTTGGGTATTGAATTTTAGATTAACCTGTGCAGTAGAGTGGGTGATGCCTTGCCTAGGGCTTCAGCCCAGCTTCAGGGGGTGGACAGCAGTTGTCTGCAGCTCTCACCCCAAGGAGGCCCTGCTTCCATGGCTACTGCTGAGTCCTGAGGGTGTGGGGGAGTAATGGCCACCCCATTTTTACCCAGCCTGGGACTTCCAAGCTCCTTATCTCCCTCCAGATCCACCTACCAGGTTGGCTAAGAATTTACCTGGTCTGCCTCATGGTCAGCTTTGTTCTTCACACAGCTGAGCTTCCTCTGCCTTCTTTCCAAATTTGTTGATACCTAATAATCACCTTGAAACCAAATTCTGTCACAGAATATGCTTCTGGAGGTACAAACCTGTGAAAATTTGGAAAGAACTGATCCATTTACAGTATTGGCTCTCAGATGATAGTGAGTACTGTTCTTGAAAATGGTTGATAAATAACCTCATGAAATCAAGTCCCATGAAATAATCCAGTGTTTCATTCATTCTAAGAAGGCACACCAGCATGAAGGGAAAACACCGAGATATCTGAATTCAAATAAGTGTCGAGCTACTTACAACACTGAATGAAATAGACTGGGGGAAGACAATAGGGAAGGGAAGAGAGTGGGGCCAATGGGATAGGGTCTGCCTTGTCTAGACATGGGCTACTCAGCTCCACTCTACCTTTGCCATGTGGGCACATGGCCTATTATGCTCCCTTTTCTGGTTTTATTTTTTCCAGTAACATCATTAGGTCCATATACTATGTGAAATTCCCTGCTGTCTAATCTTAAATATGATTTAATGTTTTCAATCAATTTATTTTGTCTAAGAAATAAAATTTCTGAGACAAAGAAGAAACATTTGCTGTATTAAATAATGTAATAAATCTTAATTTATGTTTACTATTTGACATTTTCATGGTCGTGTATCATGAGATAACAATATATTATTAAAGCCAATGTCTGTTGTCAGGCTTACCAAGTTTCAAATCGTAACAGGCCAGAATGCCCGCCTTGACATGGAAGGCATTTAAGCCACATTGTGTTCCAAACTAAAAATTATATGCCATTTCTCTTTCCCTAAGGAAGAAGTGAGAGACCAGAGTGAAAGATCTACAAGTTAATATGTACCCTTATTCATTTTATAGAATGAATAACAACTATATTCTTAGTATAATCACAGAGCTTTATGCTTCTCAGAAAGATACAAACTCTAGAATTAATTATTCATTCATTTTTATCTTCTGTAACATTTTACCTTGCATAATAAAAGAAACCAACTTCATTTTTCTGTAGACAATGGAAACAATCCATGTATATTCCCTTCACTTCACTGTCGCCTATGGAAATTATGAATCCCAGATCTACTTCTGCTTGTTAGAATAGTTAGGATGGTTGTTATGGGCTATTTGAAAACCATTCAACCTCCAGATCTCCTTTGTTCAATTTTTTAACATCAAATGTGTTAAATTCCAGTCAACTTAATGAAACTTGGAGAAATAAAATTTCTGTGATAGAAATTCAGACTCACTGAATTTCAAATAGTGTTTTAACAGGAAAATATTAAGGGTATATAATTAAAATACATACAAAACTTACTAAATTTTTTATAAGTGGAACCCAAATTGAGCAATATCAATTTGGACTCAAAAACCCATTACCAATATTAATGTTTTGCTATCCTCCATCTCAAAAACTGGTACAATATGAAGCACATATTAATTTATTTGGATATTAAGTAATAGTTCAGAAAAGTGCTCCTGAAAATTAAAAACATAATGACAATAGTAAAGAAGAAAAAAAATATTATGTAGTCAAGATCTAATCAGTAAATAGAAACTGCATAACAATTTGAACAGTTAAGTTTGATATAAATAATTATTAACAGGGAAAACCCTACAGCGATAAAGAGAATTTTCTAAGTGACCCTATAGCCAAGGGAGATTACCCAAAGAAAGAATAAATATAGAAGCCTCCCCAAGGCGGGGGTACAGATCTTAGAGAAAGTCTGTTCGCAACCTATTGGATGGCAGAGAAGTTGGTTGGGTTGCTTTGGGTCAGAACTGATCAGAGTGCCTGGTAAACTGGAAACATCACTCTCCATGGAGGTGACTGTTGCTTGGATTATCCACATACACACTGCTGACAACAGAACAATCTAAGCATGAAGTACCTAGATGAAAACAAAGAACCAAGAGAAGAAAAGCCCCATCCTTCTATAATACCTATGAACTCTCTCCATCACCCCAAATGACAAAACTTTACATCATACAGCATAGAAAAACAAAACAAAAACCAACTATATAGAGGCCCCAACGCCATTCTTATACAGTAGACCATGAAAAGTAGAGTTAGGTCTGAGTGGGTATAAATGGGTCAGCTTCACCATTGCATTGAGCTTTTCCTTATTGAATCATTTCTATGTGGATTTACGTGCTTATGTTCCCAAGTAGCTTATCAATTCTCAATTATACCCTGTGGACCTCATAGTTTCCTAGCAAGTGAAATCATGCTTCTCCAAGATGGTGGATTAAGGGGTCCAAGTCTCTTATCTGTATATTGTAATTGTTATTTACTTTTGTTTGAAGGAGTGAGGACGTGTAGGGGCTGAAATAATAATTCCTATTTTATGGGTTTTACTTTTTTGTGATTTCTAAGCTTTTGCCCTTAGCATTCTGTTTTAGCTTTATAGAAATTACTCTCTTTTCAATATCTATAAATTTTTGTGAAAGTCGGTGACACTCTAACACTCTAAGTCTTATGAAGACTGATGCTTTTACAATTTGAGGGAGGGTGCTCTTTAAGAAAAAATATACAAAATTATGCATTTTGTTTTTAATGTGAAATGTCCTACTAAACCCAAAGCAAATGGATATTCAGCCCAAATTCTTTTATCCAGATCCTCAAAATCCTCACAGTCACTTTAATGACCCCAAATCAAGGGGAGGTAGGCTAGAAAGTAAATCAAAATAGAAAAGGACAATCACTTTGAACAGACTGCAGCCAAAATAGCAGCCTTTTCTACAATTTACAAAATGATGTGATTGTGTGAACACATTGTGCGGTCTCACTCGGCATCTCAGAGGATCTTTGCCGTGTGTGGCCATAAAACTTAAGCTTCATTAGTTTCACATTAAATCTACCCCTACTAATCAAACTATAATTTATAAAGATCTATTCTTTCCTTAGTTCTTTTATTGAAATTCCTTTTATTCGTGCTATTCATTTTATCAAATGTTTCATGATTCTTGGTTTCTGCACACATTAATGAGAAGCAGGCTCATCAATTTAGGAATGTGTCACGGAAATCCTTTCAGTACTCCGTATATTCATAGACACCACCGACACCTTTGGCTTTGCCATATCAGTGTGGCAAAGGCAGTGCATAATCTTCAGGTTCTGAGCAGACTTGGATTAGCCACGCTCAAAGCATGATCTGGACACCATGACTTGTGGCCTTTGAGGTCACAGTGATGGAGGCTGACGTAGAGCTGTCATCTACCTCCATTCCATACAAAGAGTTGTAGCCAGTGTGGGTTCCAGGATGGGTGGGGTTGTCATCATTTCTTTTATCCATAACCAAATTTCCATCACTGGCAATCATGGTTGGCATATACTGAACACTCAATAAGTGATTTTTCAGTGAAAGGAATCAAGTATTTTAATATGCTAGTTTTATATTTTAAGTATAGAAAAATCTCTTAACTATTGAAAAGAAACAATCTTTTCTATCCTGGCATTATGAGTAATACCTTTCAAGGAGGTTTGTGGGGAAATAGTGTCGAAGCATAGTGTATTATAAGTGTCCAGTGAGATGGTCCATTTTAATAATATGAGGCATTATTCTATTTCTCCTCTCTCTGTTGCTCTCGCTCCTTCTGTCTCACTCTGTCTCTTCTCTTTCATAAATATGGTGTCATCTGGTGTCTTCCCTTCCCTAAATAAAATCTAATAAAATTTGAATTGATGCATCCTCTAAAACAAAGCACCTTCTTAAACTAGTATGTCGTGCATAGAATGTAACTGAGAAAGCACTTTGAAATATATTAACTAACAACTCAGCATACTGTGGTGATAATAGTTACCCTAAGGAAAATGTACCAGAAAAATCAATTTAAAAACCAATTTACTGTTTGATCTCATTGAACTCATTTGATCTTCATTGCAGCCAGTTAGAAGGTTGATTAAAAAAGGATCAATAACGGCAAAGATTTCTGAAGACCCAACATCCCCAACACTGAACTATAACTAACTGTAAGGTTTGCTCTGTTGCAGAGGGGAAATACTGCCACTTTGGTGGTAAGTGTGTAAGTCTAAATCACATAGGTTGGTTATATTCAAGCTACATGAAGAGCATATGATGTTCATCATGCTCTTTTAATTTCTGTATGTGTTGAATAGCACATGAACAAACATTAATTTAAGAGAGATGTTGTGTGTCATTGGTTTTATTTTAGAATCAGATAATCTGTCTTGAGTTTGCAGAACCTGTAACTATGTAGACCTGTCTGATAAGTTTGGGCAAGTTCTGAAAATGTCAACTCCTTTATCTAGGAAATGAAAATAATCACAAAATATGTAAATATATTGAAAACAGTTTGTTATCTTCCATGAAATAAGCCATCAACAATAGCAACCATCGTTACTA
This sequence comes from Scalopus aquaticus, assembly GCA_004024925.1. NCBI lineage: Eukaryota > Metazoa > Chordata > Mammalia > Eulipotyphla > Talpidae > Scalopus > Scalopus aquaticus. Next base: position 13,315 of record PVIJ01000267.1, read on the forward strand.
TCATTATTGGTGATATTGCTATAATGTATGATGCAATATGAACTCCTAGTAATTGCACTGGGGAGCACTGTATGCATTTTGTGATCTAAAAATCAATCCTGGCTGATTTTATCTCATGACTGAACTTTTCTCTCCTTTCTTCTTAGAGTTTTTGGATAATTCTAATGCATGTTATCTTGCTATATTTTATATATTTTTTAACATTAAGTGTTTTAATTTGCTTTATGACAAAGTGGGGCTTAAATAAATGTGTAGATGAACAGATAAATATATAAGTAAATAATACTTGCATGTATATATACTAATCTTGAGCAATAAATTAGAAATTGTCACAAGGTCTCATAAAATTTTGTTCTATGCAATATAAGAGAGAAAATAGAAGATACATCCTCAAAGGAATACATAAATCAGCTAGAATTCAAACTTCGCAAGTGCACAGACTTCACCCTGGTAATATCTAGGAGAGTATTTGGGTGTAGAAGGGTTCAGTGAATACTTGTTAAATACATTCATAACTCTGGTCAATGAACATCACATAGTCCTTTCACATGCAGCGCAACGGGCCAGACACTTTGGGAATTAAAGGATTTATAGCAAACCAATTTCTTCCTGGAAATCACCACATAGTATAAGAGATAAGCACCCAAAGAATTACAGCAGATGGCAGGTGGCATTGTAATAAAGACTCAATCCTGTGAGTGTGTGTCTGTGTGTGTGTTGGGGTGGGAATGAGTGTTTAAATGGTCTATATCAATTCCAACAGAGAGAAGCTGATAGACTCCTAAAACTTTTATTAACCAGGAAAATTATGAGTGGCACCTGGACACTAATTACTAAGCAATATATAGAATTTATGTTTTTTAAATATTGTATTTGTGCTTTCACAGAATGTCAATCTCCTCAGATGGTAGATCAACATCCAACCATCAGTAGTTGATTTCGCCGAAAACTGAAACTTTCTTCTCAATGCATTCTGCCGTGAGGTACCTGTAATTGGCTGTGATGCACATGGGTGTGAAAAGACGCTTCCTTGTATTTGGCCCTGTGGATGAAACGTTATATCTGGGAAACATGGCACAAGTCCCAAAGTATGGTACAGCGTTACGTCTCTAACATAGCTTTCTCAGTACTGGCTTCATATTTTTAATCACCTGTGAGTTTCCGGAAAAGAAAGAAGAAAGGATATGAAGGAGAAGATGATGGAGTAGGAGAGAAGGGGGAAGGATAGGAAAGAGGAGGAGGAGGCAAGGGAGGTGAGCAGGGAGGAGAAGGGGGAAGAAGATGAGGGCAGAAGAGGGGAGATGGTGTAGAGGGAAAGGACAGAAAAAAGGATGAGAGAAAATTTGCCCTGACCTCTGGCTAATAAAATCTGAATCTCTGGAAGTGAAGCTCAGGCATTAATAAAAAATAAAATTATACCAAAATGAACATAATCTGCCACCAGGGTGGAATCCACACAGTCCAAGGTAAAGCTTCTCAAACTTTACAGCACCCGAAAATCATCTGGACAGCTTGTGAAAGCAGATCCATGTACCTCTGTTCCAAAGATTCTTTTTTTTTTAAGATTTATTTATTTATGCATACAAGCTGGGTGCAGGCCAGAGGTGTGGGGTGTTGAGAGGATTCACCAGAGACAGAATGGGGAGCAGAACAGGCAGATTGACTGAAATACACTGCTGAGGGGAGCAGCGGGTGAGACAGGAGAGATCTGCTGCGCCATGTGGGAAGCTCCCTGGCTGGGGATTGAGCTCCTGCTGCTGTGGCTGCTGATAGCTGATCGTGTCATCGAGCTGAGACTTAACCCGTTGCACCACCAGGGAGGCCCAGCTCCAAATATTCTTGAGTCTCGGCTCCCAAGAGCTTTTAGGAGAAACCCAAGGTAATGCATTTCTAGTAAACCCCAAGTTAATTCTTGGTTGTCATTTGTGAAGCGCATTTTGAGTGGCAGCATTTTGAATATATCTGCCAAGATGCCCTAAAAATAGGCAAAGAAGGGGGTTATTGTTCAGTGGAAGTCTCAGGTCTAAAATCTAACATGCAAGCACTGTAAGCATCTCCTGTGATTTTGCTGGAGACACCAAGTACCCAATTCTACTGAATCAAGACTTGCATGTTAACAAGGTTCCCAGGTGATAAGCAAGTGCATCAAAGTGTAAAAGCCCTGTCCTAATTCTCAATTTGGGGGAACACTGGGATTATCTGGGGGCTTTTAAAAACTACCAATGATACACTTGAAATTATGCCTCAATCTAAAAAAGCAACTACCACTGTCTTTATGCTACCCCAGGTACTTTCTGGACAACTTCTGGGAGTTTCTAGAAATTGCCTATGTGATTCTTCTGTGCAGCCAAGTTTGAGACCTTCTGCTCTTGAGAACATTTGAAATGACAGTATGCAGTTTTCTGTGAACTTCTTTTCTCCCAATTTGCTGGTCTGGCATATTGTCTGACATTCCACTAGTAGATACCTACTCATGCATGTTAGTAAGAATCCTCTCTAATGTAAATACAAAGGTGGGCATTGTTTTATCAGTCATTCACATAATTGATTAGCCTCAGAGACCCCCATTAAGACTTAATGGGGACTGGGAGAATAGCAGAGGCAAACAATTGAGAAGATGGGTGTACTTCTTGTCATGAGCGGAGATGGGTAGAAGCCTGGAGTGTTGACCATGGGGGATGTGATTGGTTAATTTTCCTTCAACCAAGAGTAATATGCAGAGCATCGGAATAGCTGGAGGACGAGTACTGAAGAGTGGGGCTGGATTGGATTCCTTCTAAGAAATGAATATGAAAAGAATTATGAATGGTGAGGAATTATGAAATCACAACAAATTACTCTAAGAATCTACTGGAGAAGATGTAAGTGGCTGATGAAGTAGCCATTGATGCTATTAGAGGAAACTCCATGATTACAGGTGTGCTTTCGATTATGAGTTTGCTGAGCTCCTGATTCTTGCCTTATAAATTTAAGATGCTCAGTAACATTTTAATTATTGATGGTCCAGTAATGTTAAACATACTGACACCTGTTTAGTCTATATTAGTTCTAGATGTATGACTGAATAACTGAAAATGATACTCTTCCAATAAATGTCTGCACACACAGGTCTAGGATTGCTGGGTTTTTTCTTGTCGTTTCTTTTTCTTTAATCCCTCTGTATGACTGAGAAATACATGAGTCACTTAATTGGGATTAGGTGCATACTGAAGAAAAAACAATGCCAAAATTCCTTCCTTAATGTATCACTTGTTTGAGTACAAACCAAATGGTGATAGAGAACAATGAGAGGTTACATAACTAAATTGAGGAGGCCAAGACCTCACTACTCACCTGCATTAATTGTCCACACTGTATACAATCTGAGACAGTTGCAAATTGAAAACTGGGTGTACTTTTCTTTTTTTAAAAAAAGATTTATTTATACAAGCTGGGGTACAGGCCAGAGGCGTGGGGCGGTGAGAGGGTTCACCAGAGACAGAGTGGGGAGCAGAACAGGCAGATCAGAAATACACTGCTGAGGGGAGCAGCGGGCGAGGCAGGAGAGGTCTGCCGCACCATGTGGGAAACTCCCCGGCTGGGCGTCGAACTCGCATGGCGCACTGCCCGACAGCTCCACAGCGCAGCGCTCAACCACTGCGCCACCAGGGAGGCCCCTGGGTGTACTTTTCTTTGAAAGAGCTCCTACCAATCTAATTTCTTGATCAACAAATACCAGAAATGACAAAATCAACGAATTTAAACTATTGCTTTTATTATAATTACACTGGAGCACAAATAAATAAGCACAAAAGTATTGTAAAATATTGCCAATGCACAAAAGAAAACAATTTTCTTTCAAACAACAAGTGATTACTGCAGTAGTATCAAAGTACATTTATAATTACATGTTACCTAAAAAAATTAAGTACAAAAATTAAGAGAAATTAAAACATCAGTGTTAATATTATTATGTATAAGAAATGGCTAACAACACATAAGTAGAGAAATCTGCTATCTAATGTTTATTTGCACAATTTTTCAGGCACATACCTGACATTTTTAATGAGTTATGAAAAATGCAATATGACATTCAGTTTTTAGAGATGGTAAACATGATTTACTGGAATGGATGCTAAATGGTTTCTTTTAAAAACCCTGTCTTTTAAAAATGTAGTGCCATTATCCACTAAAAAACATATTATATCATTTTCTCAATAGCTATTTGTTTCAATTTCTTGAAAAGAGCAAGAAAGTAAACATACAATTGCTAAATACGTAAACACATTTTTAGTGCAAGATAACAAGACCTGTGACTTTACTGTGCTTTGTTTTTTTATAATCACAGTGCACTTCACACAAATTGCTACACTATAAATGTTAACTTAAGGAGTTCCAAACAAAAGAAGTGCATACTAAACATTTTCATATTTATTATATACAGTATGTATACTGTATGTGGGTGTATACATGTGTAAGTGTCGCTTTTAGGGTGGGTAAACCCAGTCATATTTGGGGACAATTGAACACTTTGAAAAGATCTTCCTATATGATGGTTGAGATAAATTCAACTTTTCTGTAAAGATGTTTCCCCTTAAATTTGAAATCATATTTAAAGAGAAATGTAACCAGACATTTTTTTCCAAATGACACAAATATGCTATGATGCAATTGATCCAAATATCAAAGGATTTTAAATTAATCCAAACCCCAAGCCATAATGTTCAAGTCCAACATGGCAAAACGTGTTATCCTTTTACTGTTTTACATAGACACCAGTACATATTCTATGTGTACATAGAAAGGCTTACACAAAAACAGTTTATACTGAGACGTTAACTTTAATGTTTTAGTATTTTATCTTGACTGTACACTTGATCTGAAAAAAAAGAGAATACCATATATAAACACAGAAGAGATGTCAAACACATGTGATATTATATATATATTTTAAAACAACTGACTTTGTTTTTTTTTTTAATATGAATGATTGCATAATTAATCTCCTTGAAGGCAGGGACCATATCTTTTTGAATGTTTAACTTCAAGTGCTTCAGAATTCTAAATAATTAACTGATAAGTTGCTCAATTATGAACTGTTAAATTAATAATGGGTTAATAAGTTGTCCACATTCTACAATTAGCTATCAATTTTCCTGTACAGAGAAGATGCAGTGAGTTAATCTTAAATTCTACAGGTAGCTTTTTTTCTTTCACTTTCATTTAAGTTGGGGAGACAAAGAATTGTGAATTACTCTTCTATTCCACTTTTATTCCTTTGCAAGGGTGAATTATCTCTTCTCCCAGATTACTTACTGCTTAAATCATAAGACTCTTTTCTTAATCTCATTGGTAGCCATGTTTAGTTTACAAGTTCTTCACTATTTTAGGGAAGTGACTTATCTCATTATACAAGTGATATTAAAGTGACATCGCATGCACAATGTTTTGCTGTCTTATTTAGTTAGTGAAAACTACAACCAAATAAGTTACTTGAATGTGTCTATCATTAAAACTACATATTTTAAATTCAATGCTTGTCGTTTCACTTTCCCAACTATTTTATATGGGTGGACATTAACCTTCATTTATACAGATCAATCAGTTTCACTCCAACTTGCCTCAACAGCATAACCCGGGGGGGGAAGGTGGCATTATCTACTCAAAGAACTGCTGTATATGCCTCAGCAGACAATGCCCTCTGGGGTTGGGCAGAAGTGCAGCATTTGATTTTTCCATCAGTTCTAAAGAAATTTGTCTCTTCTCTGCTAAGACCTTTTTTTCACATGGAAAAGCATCTTGCTGACAGTCAATAATTCTATATCTATATAAATTTGCTGTGAAAAGACTATTTTTCATAGGTATGAGTTCTTTCAACCTGATAACCAGGACATGATAAAATTTGGCTTTTGGCACTACTGAAAGTATGAGCTTTATCATTCCATACTGTTTCGGTTGTAGGTAGTATGTTTCTATCACCTGACAAATTCAAAGGTTGTAGGATCCAGTTTGACTGCCCTAGAGAGTAAGCTTATTTTTCTCTCTATCCTAATAACCTCTTTTTCTCCATATAAAGAAACACGATGCAGAGAGGAAATGAATGATAGAATGGCTATTGCCACAGAGGCTAAGCCACAAGGGACAATTGATAGGCACAGACTAACAGTTCTTGAGTCAAGTATTGTTGAAGCCACTTTTCCAGATCTTTCCATTACTTCCCATTGAGATTTGGAGAAATCAAATGAAAATGGTGGCCGAAGGTCAGGTTTTCAAATGTTACCTCCTCAGAAAATAAATTTCTTGAGAAAGGAGAGCATGAAACTGGCAACAACATGAGATTGGCAAAATTAATAGGAAGGGTTGAAACCAACACAAATCATTTTAGTACCTCTGTTTCCTTCTTGACAAGTAGCCAGCAGTGTGTGTGTGTGTGTGTGCGCGTGTGCATGTGTGTGTGTGTGTGTGTGTGTATTCTGAATTATTCAGAGATATATGGGAAAGATTGGTATCTGAAAAACACACTTGCATGTTACCTAAATACATATTTCAAGGGAATTATCCAATCATTACCATTCTGATCCTGAATATTTATACCAAGATCATCATAAAGATTCTGAGAGCTGATGTCTTATGTTTGATTGATTGGCTTGAGCAAATGTGGTCATAATAACTAAAATCAGGATAACAACTTGTGTCATAAATACATTTTACTTCAGTTCTGATTTTATCTTAACACATTACATCACTCTTAGATTTTTGTTGCATTGATTGTTGGGTTTGAAACATAATCATTCACTGGTGAGACATGGCCACAGGATTTATTCAAGCTATTTAAGATCTCTCCATGATTTCCTCTACTTGTGATTCTGCTTTTGTTTTTTAACCACCTCATTTATACAAGCAAACCTAAAAATTTAGGAAGCATTTTATGTATACATTTCTCCCACTAAGTATTCATTCACACAAGCACATGCACACAAAACAGACATACACGCTCCCACCTATCTTTTCCCCTTATTCTTTCAGAATTTTTATTGGACATCAAAATATACATTAATTATAAAATATTAAAAAATTATTTTATAACATTTCCAAGGCTTGAAAGAAACTATTACTGATAAAGCATTACTCGGTTTTTAGCAATATAGATTACAAAAATCCCCTAACTCCTGTTATATTTGGTTTTATTGAGCAGCGCTGTGCTATTGCTGTCAAAATCCTTACATGGAAAACCACTATGATGATAGCTTCAAACACATACCTTTGCTCTCAGAAATATAATACTAAATTGATTGTTAAAGAAGAACCACATACTGTCAATTTTAGGAAGCATAAATAGTAATTTAAATACAGAAAATATATGTGATAGTTTCCTTTTTTTTTTATTCATCCGTGGCAATATTTATATGCAAAGGACAAGTTACTCTTAAAAGATATATATGATTTGTTTAACTCAAATTTCACCACCACATAAAATTGAATTCACCCCATTCCCTTCCCCTGCATTTCCTGTCTCTTCCGTGAAACAAAATAAAATAAACAAGTGTTCATAATTCTTTGGTCATGGTGCCATAATCAGTGAGAATGGGTTCGTGATAATCATGCACAGATTATGACTCCAAAATGTGGTGAGACTAGTTTTGAAAACTCAACAGGAAATCTTATTTCATTCATGGACCTAAATGTTAAGAAAGATTGGCAATTTCGTGTACTAAAATATATAAACTTGTCTGGTTGAATGCTTATTTCTCATTTTCTAGAGGAGAAACAAACATAAACAAGAAAAGTTACTTAAGCACAGCTATTGCAGCGGCTCAGGCCACCGGCCCCCCCGTCGGGAAGGCAATCCAGCTTTTTAGCTTTTGATTCCTTGTTCTTCCCTTTGTCACAGTGAACCCTGGTCTCCTCCACTCAGATCAATGATAAAAGGACATGTGTCCCTCAAGTCATTTCTGAAGGAAATGTTTTCTGCTGGGATGTCCTAATATACCCTAGTAACTTTCTCTGGAGTCTGATTAACCATTGATAAATAAGATGGCATTGAAGAGGAATTCTTAAAAAGCCAATGTAGCAACATTGTTGGTACTGATGTCACATGGATGTCCACTTTGAGCATCACTTTTGCATTCATTTCCTGTCAAACCCTCAAAACCTGACAAAGCAACAGATGCACTTAATGAATATGATATTTAACTTCTACAGTACTAGCACCAGATCATATATTATGTGATTGAATATGATTTATAGCTGTGAGTTTTTGCACATAAGCCGAATGTGGGCAGGAAAAAAAAAAAACATTTTAAATGGAAAAATAAATAATAAAAGGCATCAAGGGATTACATATAAAAGATAACAAACCAGTTAATACCGAAATTATATCATATAGTAAAACTCTTGATATTTCTGTAATTTATATACGTATAATGTGTATTATTTCAGGTGTCACCCATAAACTAGTAAAATATTTACATTTTAATATCTTCTGGATTCAAAATAATCCGGGATAAATAAGTGTGCCTTCATTGCAAGGAAATATACATTTTATCTTGAACTTGCCATGGTAGGCACAGCTTCCCATGGGTAGTCCAGGGAAGTGCTGGCATTTCACTCCGATAGAGAAGACATGTAACAGTTACTTATCATGTGACCGAGTCGAACTCCCTCTTGCTGTTTGGTGATGTGGCACTGGCGCCATCTTGTACAGTCATATGGCGGTATCCCAGAATACCGTTTGCTGTTTAGAATACGGAGGAGGGCTGTATTTCTTTGCACCTGCGTTCTTCTTCCAGCTGGGGAGGATAGGCATGCTATCCTGTTTGCAAAGACTCTTTTCCGTTTTCTGTCTAGCCTTTATTTCCTTGCACAAGCAACGCTTTTTCTCAATCATCTCAAGCATTTTATGGTCTCCATGAAACCACTGCATGCATGCCACCTAGCAAAAAAGAAAGAGTGAATACAGAAGAAAAAAAATGGAATGAAAGCAAATTATTTTTTGCATTGTGCTAGTAATTGTTTCATAAACTCAGTTGTTTCTATATCTTTGTAATTCTTATAAGCAAAGTAAAGTAGGGACTGTACATAAACTTTGTACTTAAATTACTAAACATTGTTATATTATTAAACTTAAACTTGGGCATGAATATTTTTCCAGTATGTTCTAAAATTTCATGACATTGAAATGAAACCCTTCTTAACTGTTTTTAAGCAATTTGTCAAATATTTGTCTGCTACTTTTGTGTTGACTCCACTGTCTTGTCAGTGCCAATATGTCTAAATTCAATGATCGGAATCACTTTTCAAGGAAATCTGATATACATATGTGATGTTTCGAAGATTTTAATGAACATTTCCATTCTTGAAATTAAACGTGGGTTTGCTTATAAATAGCATATAGAATTTAGGCTTAGTTATTCTTCTACCAAAATGAATTTCAGTGAGTTTCTTTTGCTCTCGTTTAAATACTTAAATAATCCTTTTGCAAGGAAGTTTTTGCTGTACATTTTGAGGCTTCAGCAAATGTCTGTGTGAGACTCTTTGATCTCAGCAATTATCTTTACAGATCCAAGTTAGTTCCAGAACTTGACAGAAATGGATTTGTTGACATAAGTAAAAGTGGTGCCAGGAGAAGATTAAGTGCTGATTATATTTTGATACAAATATTTATTTCTGGACAGATAAACATTGCTGCCAGGTATGTGTGGCCATGTCTACCAATAACTGTTCTTTAAAGCAGGTCCAGTTTATTAAACTTTTCTCACGAGAACAGTAATGTGATTGAATCAAGAACCTAGATGGTGAGTTCCACTTAATTGTTTAGGCAAGACTCCTCTATGAGCTGAAGGAATAAAATAGCTCACCTAGAATCAGTGAATTTGATGTTACAACTTTAGCATAGTAATCAGACCAAATGGGCTTGCTTACTCCCTACCAAGCCTTTTCTAAGTACTTTGCAATGTGAAATTCATTTATTCTCTTAACGAAGTTCTGAAGTAATTACTATTTATTAACCCATCATTATGAGTAAGATGAGCCTTAAGGACATTCAGTAACTTGCTTAAAGTTACAGAACCAACAAATGCAGAGGTAGGATTTGAATCCAAGAGTTCCTGGCCAACACTTTGCCTCTATCAATGCCTCTGTATTCTGACTCTCAGTGTGTAAGCAGAACGAGAAAGGACTGAGAAAAGAACCATGCCCTCAATGTACAGATGAAGAAGTTAAGACTTCAAGATGTGTATCCTGCCCAAAGTCAGCAAGTAGGTTTTGGTGTGAACAATGCGTGATCAGACTCTCACCATACCTAATCCTTTATAAGCGGACAGTACCTACAGATAGAAGACAAGAGTTTAAAACTAGGATGTGTCAAATTTCCCATACTCACTGCACTTCTTGTTTCTTTATCTGAATAACTAAATTAATGGTATCTCAGTTTCGGAGGTAAGTATAAAAGTAAATTGGACAATGAAGGTAAAGTCATTTTCAAACACAATAAAGCATTGTCCAAGACTTTTTATTCTGATACTGACAAATACCTAGCATTTCCCATATCTGTTCTCTGCCAAGAATGTGCAAAAAGCTGTTACATTAAATTACGTACATTAAATAGCTGTTACATGTTACATTAAATTCTCCCAGGGACATTAACAGTTAGGATTTATCCACATGCTACAAGGTAGAAAACTGAGTCTCAGAAAGTTTCAGAAACTAGATCAAGATCACAGTTTATTAGCTTTGATATAGTCATATCAAACTCAGGGCTCTTTGACACTAGGTGAGTATTCTTCCTACTACAGCATACTCCAAGCCTTGAATATTATTTAGATACTTAAATAGTAGTTACTGTTCTATATACTACCATTTCCAAATCTTACTAGAAAGTGCAATTATATTTATGACTTCGTGAGAGAATTAGAAGTGCTTATCAAATAAATCACAGGCTTGAATCCTGAGTCCAAAGATGATACTCTTAGATAAATATAAGTACATAACTTGATTTAAAATTCCTTAAAAGGAAAGGTTGTGTTTTATTTCATCCTTTGGTATCTTCTAGGCCTTCATTCTTTGACCATGCTATTCTCTTTTGAAATCAGATTTAGATGTTTGTTGAATTTATCCAGTAGGATTTTGTTCCAACAAGAGATTGCCAAAAGGACTCAGAAGCTGTTCAAGAGTTTTATGATTTTTTATAACTTGATAAACTATGTAATAAAAATACAGTAACTATTTTGGTGGCAATATAAGCAAAATTTATTGAGCAACTTTACACTGGCATAAATGGAATTCTTAACAGAAATTACAAAGTTCTGGCCCCAGTTCTCATCCAAATCACTAGCCAAATATGCCGAACTGAGTAAGTCAACTCCCAAGGAAAGTTTTATGAATGAATAGAGCCAGTGTCACTGTACAGTTTCTGCTATATCTCAGGAAAACTCTTCAAAGAATTTTTTTCTTAGCAAAATCTGACTGGATATTACACATTTTAATGAAATCACAAAATCCCTAATCTTTGCAAGGTACATTTCTTATAGCACCAAGTTGATATGTGCATTTATTTACTTGTTTACAGAATCATCATATCATTTAGGACTAAATTTCCTTTAATATTTATAGGAAATGTATATATATATAAGTCAGTATGTATGACTAGAAAACAGTAATATATCTGGATGACTCTGACAACAGTACCACCAAAATATTTCATAGCTGTTATTATAGTTTATGAATGTACAAATGCACTATTTATAATAAATAGGTTTCTGTCAGTTAGCACGTTATGCTACATAAGTATGTCAATTTATTAAGAATAATCTATCCTTAAATTTAAAATATGAAGAATGCAAGCTGAAGATTAAAGCATTATAAGTTGGGGTTTTCATAGACTTTTTATATTGTTATATTTAGTTAAATAACAATTTTTATTTAAAAATAACCATAAATGTACTTGATTGATACAATGGTTTAAAACATTAATAGAAGAAAACCAAACCTTTTATAGACCATCTTCCATAGTATTAAGCTTATTATTAACTAACACAGTAAACTAGCTTTATTTGGTGCACAGATGTATAGTAATCTAAGTTCCACAACAAAGCATTGTCTGAGGAGGCCTAGATATTAGCTGATTCAAATATGCATACCCAATTCAAAACAAAAATATATTTTAAAAACTTTTACAAAATGCCAAGCATGATATAGAATCTTCATGCTATTTCAATCAAAAAATTTTTTTTATTCTTGTTTAAAATACCCAAGAAAATTATTATAATGTTAAGATAAAATGAATCACTGGAGAATTTGCTCCATTTGTGGGAAAGCAAATCTACGTTCCATATTTACTTTCAAATAGCATGTGTTTGTCCTAATTTAAAAAATATATGTGTACATTATGTTCATTGCAGCATTATTCACAGTGTCCAAGATATAGAAACAATCTAAGGGCTCATCCACAGATAAGCAGATAAATATGTGGCGCGCGCACACACACACACACACACACACACACACACACACACACACAATGAATAATTCTAAGTTATAAAATAAATGAAATCTTGCCATTTGTGATATGAATCAGCCTTAAGGACATTATGTTAAGTGAAATAAATCAGATGCAAGAAAGACAAACATCCTATGATTTTACTCATACATGGGAGATAAAGAAGCAAAGCAAACAAGCAAAATAAAATAAAAACAAACACTGAGATTCTAACTGCAAAAAGATGGTTACGAGAAAGAGGCAGGTAAAGTAGGTAAAGGGGGTCAATTTTATGGTGGTAGATGGAAATTAGGCTTTGGGTCGTGATCATAATGCAATATATATAGATGTCTGAATAGGAAATTGTGTACCCAAAACTTATGTTATAAACCAACACTACTTCAATAGAAAATAATACACACATGCATGCTTCCATACACATGTGCATCTGTACACATACAACTACAGAAGAAGGGAGGTGTTTTCTAATATTTCTTTCTGGTATATGCACTTAATTTTAATCTACAAAATTGAACTACAATATTAGTACTATGATAATTTAGAAGGCCAAATTCTCCCCCTAAAATGTGTGTAAAAATTACATTTCACTCTCATCAGAAAATGCCATGCTTAGATTCATTAATTTGGATATAACAAATAGCATCGTCAGCAATTATATGAAGTGTGTTAATAATGCTAACATAAAAGAGATTATGAGTTTCCTATTTTTTGCTTTATCAAATTCTTCATATAATCGGTTTAAATTTAACTGTAAAATCCCATTTCACTTCACCCTGAAATTGAAAGAATTCTGTGAGTCCACTTATAACCAATTTGAAGCTAAGGCCAGTAAATAAACCCTTCTAGTTCAGCAATTTTATCAAATTGTCTTGTTTCTTATCTTTAATCCAAATGTATTATATGCACCATGAGAGAAAGAAACATACACTGGCAAGTATATGTATACACTGGAGATAACTAACTGTAAGGTCATCATTCGATTAATATGAACACACGTCTCTTGCACAAGATTTTCATATTAACTTGATTCAGCAGAGAGTATATATTCTTGACCATCAAGTTCATGGAGATAAAAGTCAAGTGAAGCCCCCTATACAGGAGGTGAGACATAAATCTCCACCTTCTAAGTGTAGGCTATAAAGTGCCATCTTTTCAAACAATGTGGTATAGAATGGGGGTGGGGGGGTAAGAATACAATGGAGAAACCTGAAAACACTACCTTCACCAGGGGATCAAAAGCGTTAAGTGATACTGATAGTATGTACCCTTGATATGATAAGAGTATCACTTGACCTCTGTGACATCCCTCCAACCTCCCACCGAAGCCACAACTCCAGTGTAATCACAAGTAAAACATCAGGCAAAGCCAAACTGAGAAACATTCTACAAAAATACCAGGTCAATACCATCCCAAAGAGTTAAGCATCCAAAATAAGGCAAGTCAGAGAGAATATCACAACCTAGGAAGGGTCAAGGAGACACCATGACTAGGGCTAATTAATGTGGCATCCTGGAAGGGATCCTGGAGCAGATAACCAGGAAATCCAAATAAAGTACGGGCATTAATAATAAAATATCAATATTGATTCATTGGTTGAGACAAAGCCCCAAAGTCCAAAGGACAGCCCAAAGGGCAGACTGGTGGGGGATAACCAGGACCCTGTGCTCTCTTTGCAGCCTTCTGCAAATTTAAAACTACTCTCAATTCAAAAATAGACCTAGTGTTAAAAATTACATGAAGGGACCTTATTCTTTCTAAATGCTACTTGTAACATTTATATAAAAGCAACATGGAATCATGGAACGTGCAAAATGACTTGATCAAGTTCAATGATTTGATTATTGTGTCACATTGAAAAGTCATGTAGTTCTCTGAACTTGTATGTCTTCCTACATACATTGATAAATATTAGTGCATAATTTGCATATGCATGGTCATTATATTTGCACATAGTACCGTATCCATATATATTATGCATATTGTTCATAATCTATGTATAATGCCCCTTTATGCATACTTGATGTGGTTGTAGGGAGCATTGAAGTGAAGCATCAAAAGGATAGAGAATATGTGAATATGTGAATATTATTAATGATCATATCTGCTGATTCTTCAATCATCAGGAATAGCATAAATGAGGAATCTCTCATTCATATCAATAATTGCTTTCTCTAGGAAATAAAACTAAGTACTCCCTGATATTGAGTATATTTTATCCAAAGAACAAAGGAATAATGACACTATGTAATAAAAATCTCCATATATTTATTTAAAATATTTAATTTTCTAAAATATGTCAATCATAAACATATAAATACAACCTGATATAAGCACTTGGGATATTTCAGTATTAAAAATGATGCCAGAAGGAAACTGAAAAAACACTCTCATCTCCACTGATTTTGGTTTTTTTGTACATGTAAAAATACTAATTTGTCAAGGACTTATGCGCCAGGAAACACTCTTGATTATGTGCCTTGCTGACGTTGCTATTAAGTTCATCTATGAGTCTTCAGACTTATAAATAAAACTTAATTCCTGAAAAAATAGACCCAATACCAATAACTTTCAGATGATCGAGGGGAACCCATACCTATGAATTTCATGTTGCTTTTTGCATGTGAACTTCTCCAAACCCAATAATTCATTTTATGAGAAATAACCAACTCCAGTTTGAGAAGTATAAGCTTCAACCTGGCTCTAAAGAAGAAGAATTTCTCTGAACTGGGATTATACTAGATATAAAAATTGATATCCTTGCATGTTTCTCATTATTACAATATATTTTTTCAAAACAGGGTAATAAAATCAAGTTTTTCACTATGAATATCTTACCTATTTTACAACCGTGTGATTGGCTTTCATTTTTAAAATGCTGTAAATAGTGTTTCAATACTTTATGATTTTTTTCCTTCAGAACATCACTCTAGCCATTAATTCCCAAGTCAAAGGGTAAGAACATTTTAATGTTCTTTATACAGATATAGCCTATTTGTCTTCTAGAAAAGTTAAAACATTTTTCATTCCCACAAGCAGTGGAGGGCTGTCATACAGCACTTGAGTTATGTTACTAAAGAAATAAGTAAGCAAGGCAACAAACAAAACAACTGTGTAAACTTTGTGTCCAAAGGACCCTTTGATTTCAACACTTTGATTAATAGTGCCTTGAAGACATTTGAATTTTATAAATGTCTAATAACAGGAGAGTGGTCGTTTTACCTCATTTATTAAAAAAAAAATCCACATTTTTGTATAAAATTGGGGTATTTATAGTTTATCGTGAATAATTTGCAATGTTGGAGAGAGAATAGTCATTTATACTATTTTAAACACATGTATCTCAAATATAATCAAGACAATTTTTCAACACTTCTTCATATCTCTTATCCTTTAAAAACTGTTTTTTTTTTTTAAAGATTTTTTTATTTTTATGCATACAAGCTAGGGTACAGGCCAGAGGCGTGGGGTGGCGGGAGGGTTCACCAGAGACAGAGTGGGGAGCAGAACAGGCAGGTGGACAGAAATACACTGCTGAGGGGAGCAGCGGGCGAGGCAGGAGAGGTCTCCCCGGCTGGGTGTAGAACTCACATCGCCACTGCCGACAGCTCCACAGCGCAGCTCCTAACTGCTGCGCCACCGGGGAGGCCCTAAAAACTGTTTTTTTGATAATCTATAATTTTTTCAAAGTTTCATGGCTCTATGGGACTCTTTATCTTGTACTTAATGGACTTATAATTCTCCTTGTTGTTAAAAGTATGTTATTTAGGAAGGGAAATATTTTAATTAGAAAAATGATAGAAAAAGCAAACCAATGAAAGGGCAAATTTACTTTTTAATTTTCATGAGGTGAGAATATACCTTTATTTATTTTAAATATTCAATCAGTTGTTCAATCAGATATTTTAATCACTTATAATGGCTAAGTCATATTTTAAATTCTATGAGTAATTCTATACCATATTTTCATCTTAGGAGGTAGAAGCCAGTGTGAAACTTTCAACATTAAATATGCATATCAAATTAATCTTAAAGAAGGTAGCCTCTAAACAACAAAACCCTATCTTCTCATCATCCTGTCATCATTATCTTCTTGAAACATAAATCCATATAAACACACATATGTAAACACATCGTTAGTCTCTCTCTGCTCCTGCCTACCACCAAAAAAAAAAAAAATAAATAATGTTTCCTTTTCCTTCCTCAAATGCAGTAAATTTTATCAAGTTTTATCAAAGTTGTATAAGTGTTTACGAGTGTTACTAAGTGTTCCTTGGAAAAATATTTAACAATTACATTTTTTAAAAAAATCATATTTTATTAAAAGAAGATAAAAGTTGGTCTGAAGGCTGTCTGGAAGCCTATCTTATGCATAAACACACTTGCCATGAGCACACAGAGAGACTTGACACATGTAAACATAGGCCTGCACACACACACACACACACACACACACACACACACACACACACACGGGAGGAACAGATGTGTAATTGATGTCATGAAAAAAATGGTAGCCTAAAGCTCATAAAATCTTCTGTCTTAAGAAATAATCTCAAAACATTCTTGAACAATTTTATAAAAGTTCTAAAATAAATTGGCAAGTTTTATCACACTCTAATCATGTGACTTTGGAGTGAAGGATTATCACAATCTCAGTAAAAATAGTAACAATGCAAGCAATGTATTAATAAGAGTAACCATGATTTATTGCTCATAAACCATGTTCTAAACACAATGGGCTGTCAGCATATGCCAATCCCTTTGGAGATGGGTGAATCTATACATATATACCTTATTATTTTTTTTAGATGATAAACTGATATTTGACAAGGTTAAGTAATATGTCTGGCATTATATTCCTAATAGAAGGTAGAGCTGGAATTGGATTGCAAGACTAAATATACCAAATGCTAAAGTCTGTCGCACCAGATTGTCTCATAGTAGGGAAACACATACAAAATTATCATTGTGGGGCCTCCCTGGTGGCACAAAGTGTAAAGTCTCAGCATTATGACGCTATCAGCAGCCACTGCAGCACGAGTTCGATCCCCAGCCAGGGAGCTTCCCACATGGCGCAGCAGACCTCCCCTGTCTCGCCCGCTGCTCCCCTCAGCAGTGTATTTCAGTAGATCCGCCTGTCTACTTCCCACTTTGTCTCTGGTGAAAGCTCTCATCCCCACTCCCCATACCTCTGGCTTATACCCCCAGCTTGTATGCATAAATAAATAAATCTTTTAAAAAATTATCATTGTGATTTAACGTCACAGAGCCAGTAACACGGGATGGTTCTAGATTAAATGGTGTGGTGAGGGGAATTTTGCTGCTGAAGGGTTGAAAGATTAAAAGATTGATAAACTATCAAAACTCTGGTGGACAGATGACACTTTAACCTTATTTGTTGTTATATTTTACATTATTTATTATGTCTGCCATTATTCTCACCATCCTCTCACAACAAATGTAGCGTTTCCTCTCACTGGACGAGATACTGGTAGAGTCTCCACCTGCTTGACAAGCCCCACAAAATTGTCATCACTCTTTTCTAATGAGGAAATCAAGATCACAGAGCAGGATTCCTTTCTGGGTATGCAAGGCAGTAAACCACAGAGCAGCCCATGACACTCCTCCCTCCAGAGTAGACCTTCTGTGGATATTTTGGGTTCCTGGCACAAGAATCCACTTGAAAGGTCCTAGAATATTTACGCTAGGTGACCTTAAAAATCCTGAGGTTGAGGGGCCTCTCTGGTGGTGCAGCGGGTTATGTGTCAGTGCTATGAAGCTATATGCAGCCACTGCAGCATGAGTTCGACCCCCTGCCAGGGAGCCTCAGACTTCTCCTGTCTGCTCCCCTCAGCAGTGTATTTCAGTCAAGCTGCCTGTTCTGCTCCCCACTCTGTCTCTATTGGATCCTCTCACCACCCCACAACTCTGGCCTCCATCCCAGTTCTTGTTATGCATAAATAAATAATTCTTAAAAAAAAAAATCCCGAGGTTGAAATGCAAAAGTGGTTCTTTGCTTTTCATTTGACCTTCCTCTTGACTTGCTTTTTAAAGAATTTGTTACTAAACATTTAATGGATGGACACCCTGATAGGGGATGTGTCCAAATGGTGGATAATAACACTTGCAAGAACAAGTAGATTCAAGTCTTTCTATTAAGCCCCATGTCATCTCACTTCCAAGCATCTATGTTCAGATTATTTTAGCCACTCTGGCTAATTCACCAAGAAAGTCCCTCTGAAGATATTTTTATTTGCATTTCATGAACCACAATTCATTTCAATAAACAATTTTTTCCTCAGTTTCATGGTAACAAAAAATTAGTGATCTCCCAAACAGATTTATTGCCTCTTCAAGTACTTTTGCCAGTACAGTGAAATGTTAGTTTCTGTTGGCTGAGTCAATGAGTTGTTTTAGGAGAAATGAGTTTGATGAGTTGTACAAGGAAGAAAAGCCAAAGAAAAAAGGCTGCATTAAAGGCAGACGACCAGAGATGATTTCCATATCACCTTCAAAGAAGTTGTTAATTGCATCAGAAGATAATTTTGCAAATCGTTACTATATGATAATTTTAGAGAAAAATCAAATTTCAGTGTCAAGAAAAATGTTTTGAACACTTAAAGTATGTCACATGTTTATATTACAAGCACACAGCTAAAGGCAAAAACAAATTGTCAAAACAGGGTGTTAACTTTGTATCTTTTGTGAACAAACGCAAAAGACAAATGGCAACCTTATGAGATTTAGCACATGCTCTCTGGACTTCCATCAATCATACAAAGGAAACCCATCGGTCCAAAAAAGCATCATCCATCCACATGTGAGTGGTGTGGTGTATGCTCCTTTATGTATTTGTACAAAGCACATAAGTGAATTCCTCTATCTAAGGAAACAGAAAAGCAATGACCTTGAGAAATAATGATGATACTGCATGAGAGCTTATCTGCGATACAATTTATGTCTGAAATTGCCTTAAAGTTTCGCTGCACTAAAATCTGTATAAAGTTATAAAGGATATTAATGCATAAATGATATAGGATATGCATATGACATTCATATATCAAAATGAAAACTGAAACTTCAGATAAAAGGTGATTCACATTCAAATATAAGAAATATCAGGTATAGGTATATGTCTACAGGCATTAAGGAGAGCCATGGTGTAATCATGGTGTCTCTCATATATATACATACACACACACACATACACACACACACACATATATATATATATAATATATATAATTTGGCTTTTTTAATCTGACTTTTTACTACTTTATGATTATAAAGCCTTTTTACCCTTGGAAAGTAAAAAGGCTATAGGAAAAGTATGATACATTTCTTCATAGTAAAGAAAACACAACATATTTCTCAGCAATTAAAACTAATGACTGTAGATACTATTTCAGCTGTTAATTGATTGACCTAATTATTTGTGATAAAGAAAAAACCTCTGAGCAGGTTTCAGAATTAATATGTTTTTAAATGAGCAAGAAGTTTGTAAGTCGAATGCTGTAAAGAGACAATCCCTGAAGGAACAAACAGTATTACAAGATAAAATTCAATTACAACAAAGGTATTGATGTTTTCCACCAAGTATATTCTCTTAATCGCTTATATTAGCATTAATTTAATTTCAAGTTTAATTTCGTTATAAAATATTGGTTTTTCATAGTACAGGTAGACTTGACCACAGATAAATTAAGGAGTCACATCTCAGTAAACATTTGCTTTATTTGGCAAAAGAGAGGGAGGTTCCTAGGCAAGCAGATTATGCCAATCCCTCAAGGAACAGACATTAATAATAACCATTGGAACAGCTGACAATCACTTTAAGTTCTTGTAACTTGGAATTGAACTGAGAAAGTACATTTAAATATGCATGTTTTATATATATATATATATTTTTTTTTTTTTCTTCTAGAATGTATTGCCCAATATGAGTACAACTCCATTAGAGAAGAGGAGCTCTCTGGAGATTCTGTCCTGAGGTCAGCTTTGTCAGTGGCTAGTTCTGAGCGAGTTCCCGCCAATGCTTGGGCCTTGGGGTAGGAAGGACTCGAGGACACAGAGTGTGACACGTAGGACACCATCAGAATCACAGGTGTGCTTTGTATGAACTATACAATATTCAGAAATTTTGAGTCAATGCAAAACACCACAATAACCATAGATCATACATTAAGGAAGAGAGAGAAGACAGAGGGCAACGATTTTAGCTCCTCTTGAAAAAATCAAAGAAATACAAAAACCTTCAGCTGGAACTGATTTTCGTTTGCCCTCTAAAATAGGCTTGTCTTTCGAGCTCAACCTGGTCCCCCTTGTAAGTCAACGCTTGAACAAAATGCCAATGGCCATTTTTTATTTCACTGGTAGTGAAACTTCTCATATAGTAGAAAAAATATTTTCTGTACTGATAATTCTATTCCTGTAAGAAAGTCCTCATTTCCACAGCCTGCTAGGGAGCTGCAGGCATCGAGGTCTGCGCCTCCCTCCCCAGTTGCAGTATCTAAATAATTTCCCTCCCATACTGTGACCCCAAGTCAGAGGCATTTTGACCTAAAGCTTTGTGCTTTTCATCCTAATTCAAAAATCAGCATTTAGTTCCCAGATAACCACAATAAACTTTGCAATGCTCATAAACTAGTTGGACTCCTACTAGAATTAGACTTGCTCCAAAGAGTCTGGCCATTTTCCCATTAGCCATTGATTCAAATCTTCATGGGATCAGCATAGAAGGGCAGGAAAGAACCATCATCTTCTATAAGAAACCCCACATCAGCTTGGGAGCAGACAGTTACTTGTGCCTTGTTCTGTATACAGACAACAGTTCAGAGGTAGGCCCTCCTTGGATTTTATATCATTTGTCTACTTAGTGCTCAAATAGACACCCTTCAGAGAACCCTAAAGCAAGGTCTGCCTAAACTCACCAGTCTGCTAACTGGTGGCTGGGAGATATGCCAGATCTAAGACCCAACCACAGAGAATCCTTGTCCCGGCGTCTGTTCCCGCCTGGAGTAGTGATAAAATCTAATCTCCACAACTGAAGGCTCTTTATTGTTAACCCACTTCTCATAAGGGCAATTTGATGTAGTTTGTTCAAGTTTGCAAAGCAAAAGCAATTTTGTATTAAATTGTAACTGACATTATAACCACTGAATATAACTGCTAGTTTAGAAAATAGGGACCATCGTGAAGGATTATGCATGCTTTGATGGTAGGCTAGGCATGGGGAACTGCATCTGAAAAGCTTGTATCTGTAGCCTTGAATAATGTAGTGTTGAGTGTTGAGTGTAGTGTTGAGGTCCCTCAATTTAAAAAAAAATAGAAAAATGGCTTTTCTAAAGCAATGCTCACAGAGCTTCTAGAGTTGTTGCAAACATACTTTTCGGCAGGTGCTTAATTGAAGTTACTACAGAAAGTGGCTCTGTGATCCCAACTGTTGAAAGAACCACCTCTTAGCTGCAATGCCCTTCTCTTCCCTGCGTGAGGACAAGACTGTGCTCACACGTGAAACCATCGCTAAGATCCAAGGCAAGGAAGCCCTTAGCCCTGCTGGACATCATTCCAGGATTGTCCCCAGTTCACTAGTCTCCACCCTCAATTGGGTAATTCAGAGAAACAAGAGAAATTCAACAGAGAGACATTACTGGGAATAGTGGCAAGAAGAGAAGACTCAGGAAACATGATGTGTGTTCCTAGAGAACCGTTTCCATCATGCCATTAATCTACCTAGAATGTCAAAGGGCTCCCCTGTCAAGAGTATTATGTCTACACAACCAAGGTTGCTAAGTGACATAGAAATATGTGGCCCTTATGGCCACATCTGGTTCCATGATCTCATTGCCTACAACTCCCTCAGAGAAAGTCTGGGCTCTTTCCAGCTCGCAAACACTCACACCATTCCAAATTCAAATTGAACAATGATTTCCTCAGTGAAGATTGTTAGATGCTAATGGTACCCAAGTGAAAAGAAAAGGATTGCTAGGTAGCCAAAGATATGGCATATGCCTACTAGATTTGAAAATTGAGTATTCCTTTTTGATGTTCTTTTCTGGGACCAGTTTCTAAGAGACTATAAAAATGACCAATGCAACTTCAAACATCCCACTTCCATAGAAACTATAATGTCAAATTGTGTTTCCCCATTTCTTACCAAGATTCAGACCTATGAACCTCAGGAATAAAATGCACATGGGGGGTGGGGAAGAAATAAAAATCAGGACGGGAAAGAAGCAAGAGGATATTGGTGTGTTATAACAGCTCATAGCTACCAGAAAGGTTCAAATAGAAACCACTGTTACCTCGAACTATTCTTCCTCATTTCAATGGCTTTTCCCATGGGTCTCCACACCAGCCAACATAAGGACAATTCTAAAGGCATTTGTTACATTCTAGTAGGAACATTCACACTGAGTCTGGAAAGATCATGTCATTTCTCATGGTCATACTCAAGCCAAGGATGGGAAACAATGAAAGGATGATAGCTTTAATAACTTCATTTTTCTTGTGATATCTTCCTCAATGTCAGTATTTAATGAATGTTATAAAATGAGATCAACAGAGCCTCCCTGGTGGTGCAAGGGGTTAAATCTCAGCACTATCAAGCTATCACCAGCCACTGCGACAAGAGTTCGATCCCCAGCCAGGGAGCTGACCCACAGGGCGCAGCAGACCTCTCCTGTCTCCCCACTGTTCCCCTCAGCAGTGTATTTCAGTGGATCTGCCTGTTCTGCTCCCCACTCTGTCTCTGGTGAATACTCTCATCTCCACATCTCTGGCCTATACCCCAGTTCTTGTGTGCATAAATAAAAAAATCTTTAAAATATATATAAAATAAAATAAGGTCAACATAACTGGTTTTCTACACTGGCTATGGCATGAGTACTGTGCTCCAGACCATCCGTGCCATGACTCCACCATATGCCTTTTCAGTAAGTCTCCATGGAAGAGTGAGGATCAGATGATGCCCCCTCCCTCATCATGATAATTGGGGCGCTAAAGATGACATTTCCAATAAGTAACATGGCAGTTCTCTGCCCACTTGTGTCTATGCATGTGGCTTTCTCTCCTTTTTCTACCTTTCCTTAATAAACTTGCTGTGTGCTGATTTAAAAAGAAAATAAAAGAGTAATGCTGATACTTTCTACATGCTACTGTATTTATTCCTGTGCCAGCCTATAGGCCAATATTGTGATGCCCATTTTTTTTTACACATGCACAGTTCTTACAGAACTGAAGTTCTATAAAAAACACACCCAAAGTCACTGACCAAGGAAGCAGGTTGGCATTTACTCTGCCCTCAGGTGCATGAAACTCACAGCCCCCATTTTTAATCTTATACCATGTGACTCTGATCTTGGGGTAGCTGTGTGACCATAAGCTTATAAATATTTCGGGCCTCCCTCATGGCACAAGTCTCAGCACCATGAAGCTATCGGCAGCCACTGCAGCAGGAGTTCGATCCTCGGCCAGGGAGCTGACCCACATGGCACAGCAGATCTCTCCTGTCTCACCCGCTGCTCCCCTCAGCAGTGGATTTCAGTAGATCCGCCTGTTCTACTCCCCACTCTGTCTCTGGTGAATCCTCTCTTACACTCGCACCTCTGGCCTGCAAGCCAGTTCTTGTATGCATCAATACATAAATCTTAAAAAAAAAAAGATTATAAATATTTCAGTATCTATCCCTGTGCCTGGAAAATAACAAGTGACCAATAAGTGTTCCTTTTCTTTTTCTCTTTCACAGATCAAATAATCGAGACTTGTCTTGGTTAATAATTATTTGTCCAAAGTCACATCCTAGGAAGGGAATAAACAGCAGGTCTAACTCCAGAATCCACCAACTCTCTACTTCTCCCTGAATGTGGTAACACATCAGCAAGTCCTAAGATGGCGGACACTTCTGGGGTGGGTCACGCCTCTGCCTTGTGGCACAGCAGCTGCCACCACTTACGCAGCTATGGCCACAGCAATCATTTATTAAGGGCTCACTGCCTCGCAGGTGCAAAGGGCCATATCCACATTGTGCCTGTGTCTCGGGACAGACTGAAACACGTCTTTCTTAGGTGAGGCTCTCTCTTTCCCACCACCCTTCGCCCACTAAGTTGAAGGAACAGCTGATATAGTCAGCTCAGAGGCTCTCAGGAATGACAGAGCTGCCTGGGTCTGCCCGACAAGCAAGAGCCACCGTCAGCCAGAAGAAGCCATGCTGGGTGAGTGTGACTATGAAACTTTCAAGGAAAACACACGAGAGCTGTGTGTCTGTTACTCTTCTAAGAGCCACAAACATCAACATGTAAAAAGCTCACAAAGGCGCTGTCTGAATTGCTACAGCACGTAGTTTCTGTCTACTTTTTTATATGGCTGTGGTTGAATCTATAGTGGCAGGTCTTCAGATTCTGTCCCATAATTTACATCCTATTCCTAAAAAGAGTTCTCTGGATGGATGGATGCACACCGGATCTTGGAAACGCTACACAAGACAAGTGATGAGATGACCTCTGTGGGTTCCTATGAGCTGGCTACTAGCTGGTCACTCATGGGTAACTGTGACCTATTTGCTATCTGCAATCACTGGCAGAGCAGCCCTGACACCTACAGAGAATAGCCACTATCATGAGGCCGGCCCGGGATGGCTAGGCCGCTGCTGACCTGGTGACGTGACTCTCCGTGGTGGGCTCGGATAACTCTGCCTGCAGTAACATCAAGCTTTGCTGACACAAATGTCTCCTGACATATGGTCACGAAGTCCCCTTCCTTGTCCCTCGTAAAACTTTGTCCCCCATTCCAATCCCACCCTTTGGACCTTATTCCTCACACCTCTGATCAGCTTTTAACACGTTGTGTGCCGGTGCCCATTAAATTTACCAGCCCTGGGGGCCGGCAATTTTCTGTGCCACCGCATGAATGGTAGAAGCATTCAATAAAACACACACAACTCCTGAACTACTGGAGATTAAAAAAACTGTAATCTCTCTCATAAAACACCTTACACTTTCACTAAAGCAATGTGGAAAGCTTCTAGACTGAGTACGAATAAAGAAATAGCTCCTAATAGTTCCAAATAATCCACCGTGGCGTGAAAAACCAGAGTCTAGATGAACACGTATTAATATGTGAGTGGACCACAAAGTGTTAATAAATGGCACAAGAACGTCTGCTCAAGCAGAGTCTTGCCTTGCAAACCTGCTCCACGACTGTTGTGTCCCCCATCACGTTCCCGCTGCAAGGCGGCAACAAAGTTCCTGTCGCAACAGACCTCTACTGACCTCCATACACAAATTTTTGTGAATGTGTGGATTCAGAGTTACAAAGCAAATCAACATTTTGGCAGGCAAGAGTGCATTTCCGGCTTGGAGGGAATAGAACTGCCGTGGAGAACACATGCTGGATGTTATGAGCTGCCTCAGTGCTCACTTTACCAAATAGGAATTCTCCGTCTCTATGACCGGCTGATCATGTGGGCCTAATTAAATATTAAACTATATCCTGTCCTCATGGTGACATTTTCAAAATAGAAGGTGTTATCTCTGTCATTTAAAGATCGATTTTCACTGTGAAATTTTTTAAACTCAAGAAAAATCAACAGGGTAAAATAAGCAATAGAACTCTAGAAACATTCATTTGAATAGTGCAGATAACAGTCCCATATTTTGCACACACAGTGTACAATTTACAGGCAGAATTCACATGATGAGTAAATGGCAACCTCTTGCTAATGTAATAAAGCTCTGAAAACAACTCCACAATCCTGTACTCCATGGGTAATCTCTTACAAGGGAAGAGAGCTGAATGAAGTTTTATCCAGACTTCTAAATATGAGCAAGACTTTATTGTCTTCCAAAGATGTCTTTGGTTAAAAAGGGAAAGATTTCTGTTGTCAAATTCTAGAAAACAGCTTTTAGAATTTCCAGGGACACCCTGAAGAGAAGCCCAGGAGTGTTGAGCAGCGGCACTGATGGATCCCAGCATGCACTGAGTGTGGATTTAAACAGCAAGGGGCAGGAGGAACACTGGACAACCAGATCCATTAAATATGGCGCTTGCAGCTCTGTAACAGAGCGTCTCATCTATGTCTCCATGGAACAGTATTTACGAAAGTAGCTGTGAATAGCTCCATATCTCCACATGACAAAGCTGGCTGGTGATGGACAGGAGGATTTAAGCCAGAGCTGATTGACTCAAGGGGCTGGCTGGTCTACATAACAAAGCATTCTTGCCAAGTAGAAGAAAAAGTGCATAATAAAGTAGATTTGAAAAAAAAATGAATACAATTAGCAACTCCAGGGTGAGAATGAAAATGTATTACCAATGTGCTCACAATATTTATATATTGTTTTAAGTTACATTAGATGGTCAATAGAACTAATTTAATTCAATATAATTAGCAAATGCTCTAGTGAACATGATAGGCAAAATGGTAAAAAAAAAAAAAAGCCAAGGAACTCTATCATGCATATATACTATAATTAAATCAAAATCTTATTTGCTAGTTAGTTTTATTATTTAGAGACCCCTGGCTTCAAATTATACAGCATCATTAATAAATTCCTTTCTACCTTTTATTTCCTGAAACAAAGTAGTTGCTTTCCTCATTCCTCAAAAATGAGAACATGCCTCTTAAAGTCAGAGTAATGGTGTCCATACTTGTAAAGCTGCATTTTTTCCCAGAATACAACTTGCCAAGTTCCTCCTATAATATACTTAATATCATCTCTAGCTGGAGTGGAATAAAAATAATTTATTCATCCTCCTTTGAGGATTGAGCAATGATAACAAACCAATGATGTCGTCATATTCATTTTATCGTAAATTACCATTATCCTATACTCTTTAGGACTATAATTACAGCTCATCTTAATTACTACCATTTTTCAGATAAGGTACCTGAGTCAGAAAGGTTAAATAAGTTGTCCATGGAACTCAGCAAGGGGATAATTGAGCTCGGATGAAATCCAGAGATTTTGTACATCTGCACATTTACATCTAAAACCACATCATGAGCAATGCATTTCATAAATTAGTATATTCCACCTGGGACTCCTTTGAACCCCCACAGCTTATGTCTCAAGACTTATCAGGCAGTTCAAAACACATACCATTCAGAAAGGAAACGGTCTGTTCTTATGTTTATTCTCTTCAATAAAATGTTACAAATTAAAGGAAAAGTTGCCTCCTTCCCATGAAATTTTAGAAGTTCTGAAAGCACTTGACCTCCAAAGATGGAAACCATTCATTTGTTCTAAGTTCTGAGAACAGCCATGGGAACCTTTCAACATTAGTAAACACAGGCTTATGAAAAATCACAAAAATAACCTATGCAAGTTGTAAAAAAAAAAAAAAAAAAACCCTGTCAAATGATTTGAGAAGGTTGCAATGGATAATCATTCATTTTGCTATAGAACAATTGAGAATCCTATGATTTCTATATTATTCCAGAATACCAGGGTTTTACCCTTTACCAAAGCATGATCCACTCTAAAATTAGCATGTTAATAGAAATATAACTTCCAGATAATGTTCCCTGTTCAAGTTCCCTGAACCCCAATGACCCCAGTGACCCCATGCCCTTTACAAACACCAACCATCCCTCAGGACATTCCCCTGGGAAAGCTGTAGTTCTTTCTGAACATATTGCTCTGGGAGAAATTTCCATGAGATCAGATTTGGTGTGTACAGTGCAACATATGCCACCTTCTCAGTTACCTAATGGCGCATGTTGAGGGGATTCTGGTCTCAAATAGCAAAAGGAGAAAAATCAACAAAGCAATGGCAGGTCAGGGGTCATGGTTACCGGGGAAGCTTCTGGATCGAGGCAGCTTCCCATCCTGTGCCCTGTGCTGATTGGCCAAGTGTTTCTCCTGTTTCTCCGAGAATCACTAAAGCACCTCAGTCACTTAACACCATAGCCTGCAGCTGTCCTCCTTAAGCCACCAGTAACCTCCCCCAGGGGAAATGTGAACTCAAGTATCTCTCCTCAAATTCTCCACCCACTAACCCTCCCCAGCCCCCGCCCCCCAAAGCTTCTAGATAAAGTGATAAACACTTCTGAGATGGATTAATACAGACTCAGACTATTTTAATGTTAACTTCACAAAGCATTTCATTTGCAAACACCGCAAAATAGAGCCTTTCTTAACATGACTTGTTAGAACACTTTTTAAACCTCAAGCCTATACACAGCAACCTGGTATATATTCAAAGTCCCAAATTCCTGCAAGTTACACTTTCTGCTTAAAGTCTCTGTCTCATCAAAGTCTTGCAAGGAGAAAAAGAAGTTTCACATTAACTTTCCCTCTTTTCTCTCCCCAGCAATTCTAAGAGCAGAGGGGTAGTTATTAGTGGAACTCAACTGAACCCAGCTTGGGGTAGTTAAGCTTTGTGGTTTTACCTGATTTCCTCAGCCTTGAATGGGTTCTCTGACCACACACAGCCAATTGAGCTCTGTTCAGTTCAGTTACAGAGTGCCAACTTTGTCATTATGCCCAGACACAGGGAAATAGGAGACTGTAGGTAGTGATCACAGAGATGGGTAAAGATCTTATTGGCCATTTCATCTGCAAGCTAAGGAAGAATGGACAGGAGGTAATACTTCTGCCCACCCAACACCCGCAGCTGCTATTGTCTCACCACTTCTCATTTCTCGAAGGACACAGCCTTCTCCCCCTCGTGACAGTCTGATTCTTGCTCATCAGGATGGTCCTTCGTTATCATAACATAAGACACTGATGTGATTCAAAGTTTGGTTTCCTATTAATAGTCCCAAAAAAGGTGCTTCATTTTCTAAGGAAATGGTGAAAAACAGTCCAAATAAATTTTAGGAAAATTGATTTCAACACAGGTTTCTGCCATTCCAAGACACATAAAAAAACCTCTGAATGTCCCCCAGTTGATTACTGAAAACCTATAGTAGGATTTTTAGGGAAAACACTGGAAGCAGGAAGCATGTTCCAAGTCAGGAACTAAAGTAAGCCAACAGCACCCCTGTGTGGCAACATGAGGGCATGCAAGTTATAATTAGGATCATTATTTTGTAAGGGTCTTTTTAAAAATCTCCTGCAGAATTATTTTTACAAATGTCTAAACACTCTTCGATACATCCTTTCCCTTGGCTTCATGCAGAATTACAGAGTATCATCAGACCAATTTGGGAACCTGCTGTGGTTTTAAAGCTCTCCAATGGAAAATTCACGATCTCTTCCGTAAAACATTCCAGAATTTTACTCTCAGGTCTAATAAAAATACTTTATCCAACAGCATGCACCCATTTCCTCTAGTTAAACCTGCAACTATGGCTTCAGATGAAAAACAGATGGTCCCCTTCCTTTATTCCTTGACTCCTGCTGACATCAGTAAGCCATGGAGAGGAACCACAGCAAAATTCCATGACACGCATTTGGTTCCAGAATTCATCATGGCCTATCAGTCTTCCCCAGGTGGGGTCAGCAGCAAGTAACAAGTCCCCTATTCAGGGCACAGGGTGTCTGAATGGGCCAGGAGAGCCTCGCCACGCTCTTCCTGTGAAGAGGGTTACCTCCGCTTTCCCTCAGAAAAGATGAATCGCTGTGCCTCTGGCCTGTGAGCTTGTCAACCTCACCCCTCAGAGCTAGTGCTCAAACTAGTTTTAACCAAAGATTTTTTTATAACAGATTAATTTAAACTTTGCACCCTTTGTAGGACATTTGACTATGAGACAGAACAAAAATTAAAATGTTCATTTTTCCCTTCTTTTTTTTCTCTTTGATATCCCTACATATTTCCTATTACTGAGCTACTTTATATTTTCTCCAGTTAACACTTAAATATTAATGACATTTTTTCAGGCTATTTACTTTAGCATTCTCAGTGATTTTCAAACTATAGAACAAATTGAGTTCTGCCTAGTATGTTCTGGATACCTGTTTTCATACTCTTAAAGTTAGAAGATTGTAGGGTTATTTTTCACTAAATGGTTACTATTTTATTATTATTGTTACTTGGGGTAATTAAGAATGTGAGCTTCTACTTATCGATCCAGATAAGGTTTTACAATCCAACCAGTGTAAAGCTTAGATATGCCCACATTTTTTTCATCGGAGTGAATTTTTAAAGAATGAATTGAACCTAATGATGTCTTCTTTGTGCTAAGTAAAGATGCAATCCTCACAGACAGATGTGGGGGGCTTTAATTTTAAGGTAAGACAGTATTAATAAATGCTAAATTCACATTCCACAATGATTTTGATCTTTTCTTTGAGATTGATTTATGTATTTATGCATAGAAGAATTGGGGTGAAGGTCAGAGGTGTGGGGAGTGAAAGGACTTACCAGAGACAGAGTGGGGAACAGAACAGGCAGATCTACTGAAATACACTGCTGAGGGAGCAGCAGGTGAGAGGAGAGGTCTGCTGTGCCAAGTGGTTTGCTCCCTGGCTGGGATTGAAGGCAGGCCCTATCAATAAGAGCTCTGAGACTTAAGCCCTAGGCCACCAGCGAGGCCCTGATCTTTTCTTTAAAAAAAAGAAAAAAGACAGATTCATCAGATTAATTATCATGAACGCTCATTCTATAGGTGCATGTTGTATGTTTTATGTCTGCAAAGAGGTAATATATGTACTGTAAAAGAACCACCATCTTCATCTTCTTGACTAAAACCTCACTAGAAATTATATATGGGACACAAACTGATTTAACAATTTGTTGGTATTCATATTTACTCTTAATCTATTCTATAGTGTCTATAATTAATGGATAGGCAATCTATTTTAATCTAACATTAGCAAATAAAAGGGAGGTATCACCAGCTGGGATGTGATGCTTATTTCTGTAGGGTTTTTTTGGTTTTCTTTTTTGTTTTTTCACTCATGTGTGTTACCCAGCATTGAACTTGGTGCCTATCAAATGATGCTTAGCCCAAATAAAAGGAATAATATTCACTCTGAAGCCCCTCTCCCCCACACTAGTGGCGATGAACATTGTAGAAAATGTATATAGTGTGCACTTATCCTGAAGTACTTGCTGGGTTTCCGCTGACACATCCAGAGAGAACCCTAGGCAGGGTTCAAGTCCCAGATCTGCCCTCGCTGGCCATGTGAACTTGAGGCTTCACTTGACCTTTCAATTTTCAGTTTTTTTCTTGGGAGGAATGATTATAATTTGCAGGATCTTGTGATTGCAAGAGAAAATGTTAAGTCCAAGGTTCTTAGAAATTGATCAAAGTTAGATATTTATACCTTTTGAAAGAAATTAGAGTCATCCTATATTTAATCAAATGGTTTGATTCTGTGGCGACAGACTCTACAATGACTGATGGCCCCCACACAAGCTCCCCTTCTTCCCCACCCCAAGTGTATTTAGAGCAGAGAAATAGCCTTGACTATGTGATCAGGATCACATGCCCAGCTGAGAAGCTGACAGCAGACGCCAAGTGATTCTCTGAGAAGGCACACTAGGTAGTCTACTTGCTCAAGATGTCAAGATTAGACTCCAATCTAATTATAAAGGAAAAGACAAAAACTGAGGGGTATTCTAGAAAACAAAGCTGCTGTGGACATTGAAACAATTCACTATCTTAAAAAACAACAAGGTTAGGAAATGTTTCTGACTAAGAGATTAAAAAAAGAAACTGAGAACCAAACTAATATATGACCTCGATTATACCCCAGTTGATTGGAGGGGAGGGATGTAGTATTGAGACTCTTGTACAGATTTGATAATGGGGTTCATCAGAGACTAGAGTAAGGAATCCTAATTTCCTTACTTGATTTTTTAAAAAAGATTTATTTATTTATGCATACAAGAACTGAGGTGTAGGCCAGAGTTGTGGTGTGGTGAGAGGATTCACCAAAGATAGTGTGGGAACAGAACAGGTGGATCTACTAAGATACACTGCTGAAGGGAGCAGTGGGAGAGGCAGGAGAGGTCTGCTGCACCAGGTGGGAATCTCCCTGGTCGGGGGATCGAACTTGTGCTACAGTGGCTGTGGATAGCTTCATAGTGCTGGGACTTAGCTTGTTGCGCCACCAGGGAGGCTCCTTGATGGTTTTTTAAAGTGAGATTGTTTAGAAGAATGACCTTGGCCTATTTTAAGGGATATATATTAAATACTTAGAAATGCAGTGCTGTGATTAAAATAGGTGTATGTTTAAACATAGATGTACTAGTTTTCCAATTTTTCTGCCACTGGAAAATTTTCAAAGTTAACAAACAAATGAATGCCCTTACATTCTACCAATTGAAGATTCAGCTGGGTTAATAATTTCTCTTTCAGATATCCATTGTCCTGGAAAGGGGCTCTTACTCTGTATACCTTGCCACCTTCCCCTGAGGCTGATCTGAGATGACCCCAGGTCTTAAGGGTTTGAATTATAAAGAAATAGCCCCACAGCAAATTTCTGCCTCTACTTTAGGTGGGTCATTTTTCCTATTTGTAAAATAAATACAATGATCACGTAGATGGTACCTGATTCCCAGGAACTTAACCCCTAGCTCTTCATTCCCTTAGAGTCTTTCCTGCAATTTTTTTTCCACCTCCACGTTTGTTACTACTACTGTAAGATGGAAAGGCTGGCACTTGTCCGTCCATATTGTATGATTTCAGTTTCCTTGCTCCTTTAGATTATTCTCACCTCTGTCTGTAACATCCTCTATCCTCTTTTATTAAAACACAGGTCAACTGTCACCTCCTTTTCAATAAAACTTTATTTGATTACTTTCAGTGACATCCCTCAAAACTCACAGAGTTCATTTCTCTGACATCTGGGCACCCTCCTCTGAATTATATGAATTACAAGTGTGTGTGTATGTGTGTGTGTGTGTGTGTGTGTGTGTGTGTGTGTGTGTGTGTGTGTGTGAGGGGGGGGCGCTCTCGAGCTCCCATCCTTTAAGAGATTGAAATTCCTTTAACCACAGGTGTCTATAACCACTCTGCATGGTTGTTAGATCCTCCACACCTATCAGGCCATTTGATGCTTACCAGGTGGAGAGTGAGCATTTGTTGAGTGACTGCAGGAAAGCCAGTTGCAAACTCTAAAGTGTGAACACTAATTATTGCAAAGTGTTGGTGGCCACGACACATGTGAGTTAGCAGTAATGATAGTTACACTTGTTAGTTTTTAGTATTTGATTGGTGCTGCTAGAGAAGGTAGAGGGTGTGGAATAGAGTCTGGATAATTCGGGGTGATGTAGGTGATTTTAGAGCATTGAGGCTTTGGAACAAGAAAAGGTTCAGATATTAATTTTATCCACATTGCCCTTTTTATCCAGACCCTGCCTGTCTATTTGCAGATTGTGGCACGCAGTGTGTCAGCAAATCACTTTTAGAAAGTTTGCACCAATTGTTAAACAGCAGGTCCAAACTGTCATCCATTCTACCAAGCCCTACCAACACTTAATGCCTAATCTTATTGCAGTTTGAACCTTTCCAAACAAATTTTAATTCAGTTGATCTGGAATATCCTGGTCAGCACTAGTGAAATACTCTGCATGAGATCCCTCTTTCTTCCCTAACATGGCTTTGCCTAATATTTTTTTTTCTTTTGCCCACCCCCCATCTTTGCTGACTATAAAACCTTCCCATTTTGAACAACTCTTTGTGATGCCTTTCTATTTGCCGGATGGGATGCTGCCTGAGTTTTGAATCCTTTAACAAAGCCAGTGTAACTGGCTTTGCTCTGTTGATTTTCTTGCTACTTAACACTAACAATAAATTCAGCGTCCTTGGGTGCTGCGGCCCAGGAAAAGCCCCTGAGAGTAAATAGGAGAGAGGGAAGAGGTGATGGACAGGATGAGGAGGGAAGAAAAGACGGGATGTGGTCTAGTCCACACCAGCCCCTTGCCCTTATTTGTTTCCAGCTCTATGACACTATGATAAATACGGAAATGTATCACTGTTAGACCCTACGGTAGCATCCCCACTTTGAGAGCCTAAAAGCTGAAGTGCTGCCCTCTGCTGGCGGCTTTACCAAATCTTCAAATACTATTCACCATCAGTGACTTGTTTTGAGAAGACAGCGCGCCCAGCTAAACTCCCTTTTGATTTAACATTCTGTAGCAAAAAGAACTCTTTGTCCCTGAGTTTTCACACCTTTTAAAAAAGTCACTTTCTGACACTGCTTTTAAATTTGGTTGCAGGAATGGCTTCTGTGGACATGCAACAAGTAAAGATTCATCCAAGAGGCAAGTTCTTATGAATTCAGGACACATGTCCAGCAACTCTGAGGCAAAAGAGAAAGAGATAGAGAAAGCAACAGAAAAAAAGAGCAAAGAAAAGAGCCAAAAAAAAAAAAAAAAAAAAAGCAAAGAAAGCAAAGAAAAGAGTTTAGCTTCTGTTTTGCAATCATCCCAGGCTGGGTAGGTTCTCTGTTGGTTCGAGCAGTTTAAAAGAAAATTTTAAAATGGCATCATCTTCACAGGGCTTAATGGGGAGCAGGGGAAACCAGCCAGCAGAGGACACAGCAACTTGAAGCCCCTGTGAACCTCTACACGCTCTTCTTCCCTCTGGGCTGTCTTTGGTGTTCTCGTGGTCTCTTCCTGCCGTAGTCGTCCTGGCTGAGTGATCCGGCCCTTATAGCATCAGCCTCCGGGCTCAGGTGTGCCCACTTACACATGCCCACCCCACATGCCAGGTGTCCTCCATTACGCATGCGTGCCCTGCCCCCAGGCTACCACGCACCTTCTACATTAGCACAATCAAGGCCACAGGTGATAGCCACGGAGGCCAGTGGCTTAAAAGCCTGACCAATTTCATTTACCCAACAGCTTCAATTAACTATTGCCAATTTTATAAAGAGAAAATCTAAACACATTGTGATCCTGTGATTTACAATAAGAAATATATGTTTGATCTTCTAATTCCTGTCTCACAGCTGTTAATAAGCCTGGAATTTTCTTTTCCAAGAACAGTAAAGGTATCTTTTGTGATGTTAATGAGGTAGCCTTTGGAAAGCACCTAAGAATGGGGACAGGTTGTCTGTGGAGCCAAACATGTCATTCCAAGCTGGAATTTTCAGTCTATCCCCCTGGCCTCCTGGCGGGAAGAGGGGCTGGAGATTTGAGTTCTGTTCCTGTGGCTACTGAGCTAGTCATTCACACCTATGCAATGAACCTCGGTTAAAACTGAAAGGAGGCTGTCAGAAGCGCTTCCGGACTGGTCAATCTGAGGCGATGTGGGCAGAGCAGATGCTCAGAGCACATGGGGACTCCGGTCCCTCCGCGACACTTTGCCCAGCTGTTGGTGGATTACATCCTTTTATAATAAACTGGAAATCTAGTAACTCAAATACACCTCGGACCTCCATGAGCCTCTCCAGCAAGTTAATGGCCACCCAGGAGGGAGGCGTGAGAACCAGGGGATTAGCAGCCTCTGCGCTGGAGACTGGCGGGGTGAGCCCAGGAGCAGAGCAGCTCCAGACCCGAGTTACCTTGCCCCGCGTCCAGGGGGCGCTGGACGGTGGCGGGATGAGGGAAACGCCCGCCCGCAGAGTCGGAACTCACCATCATACATTACGGTCAGTGTTGGAGCACAGGTGTTAGGGAAGTTTGTGTTGTCAAGATAGAATTTCACGTTCGGTTATCGCTGACAGGGTTTTGACCTCGTTTCTGCAAGAGACTGTATCCATCTTCACTGTCCGAGTTCCGTCCTAAATATATACTTGCTTCATTAAAGTGTCTCTCTCCAAAGGGAGCCCCGGGATAAGCTTTCTCCTTCTTAGTAAAGCTGCTTCAAAAAAAAAAAAAAATGAATTTGGAGAAGGAGGTGAATAGAGATTGTCCTTTCTGTGTGGATCCAGTCCTGTTGTCACCTCTCTGAACGGCACCTGGTAATTCATTTCTCTTTTCTAAGGTGCTTCTCTCCTCCACCAGCAGGTAAACCCCATGAAGTTCCTGGCTGAGGGGACAGCCGCCTGCCAGAATGCAAATGTCTTTACAACTCTGTAAGTCGAACGATGCGATCCTGACCTGTTTTCCCCTTCAGCATTTATGTGTTTATTCATTTAATATGCACTAAGACAATGAGCGATTTCCGAGATGAAAATATGCACCCAGCGCTCAAAGAGTCCAAAGCAAATACAAACATCGATGGTCTTCGTCTTTGGACTCAGAATTCTCCTTGGGAAAAATGAAGAAAGGGGTTTTGAGGTCGAATCTATTGGAGGTCTCTGACATGCAGCATCTTTGTCTTTGCAATTTTCATGGTACATGTGCAACTTAAAAACCACTGCTCCCGGAATTTGTCTACCCAGAGTTCCGGCTGCATTTCTAGGCAAGAGAATGGAAGATGCCATTCCTGAAGCCATGTTCTCCTTCAAAACAAAAATAAAGGTATTTACAGTAGTGCACGGTGAGTCCAGAGTACAGGGAGAGGTGGAGAAGGAAGACGCCTTAGGGAGGGTTCGGATGCTCAGAGGCAGAACACACTGGACCTCAGACTGTGTGGAGGAGTAATTTTGTCAGGAGAGGGTATTCCAGAAGAAGTGAGGCAAGTCCTGGGGGTACCGCTGGGGCCTCTGAAGGTGAGTGGGACCATGTCGGGGGTATGTGCTAGACTCAAGTAGAAGTGGGGGTAAAGCTCTGGATAGTGAAGCTGAGGTGGAGGCCAGGGAGGCACTCGGACCCAGCAGCGCCCCCCTGTGGGAGATGGAAGACCTACAGAATTCTGCAGGCGCCTTCACACAGATTCCTCTGGCTGGTGTGAAGGATGGATGCGGCCACAGAGCTGGAGACTGGAGTCTGGAGTTGGAGAACAGGTGGGAGACAGGAGCCCAAGACTCCAGGATCAGCCTGCAAGACATTCTGGTTCCCAGAGGGGCCACACCCGGAAGCAGCGTAGCGGCCCCAGACCCTCTTTCTTTCCCCTCCCCCAATGCACCACCACTTAGCGGTGCCACTTGGTTGGTGCCTTGACCTCGTTGGGCAAACAAAATGTTAAATAAAAATGTCCATGCGTTGAATCAATACATGGTTGAGGATAAGCATTCATATTTAGAGTGTGCTTTCATGTTTATTCCTTCATTTCAGGGGCATGTGGGAATCAAAATACCTGGAAATTCCAAGAGACCCGAGAAGAGCGACTCTAACATACAAGGACTTCCGAGATCTGATTGCTGCGAGCGCTTCTGGTTTCAAACTTAGGTCTGTCAGATAGCACAGTGCTCACTGCCTTCCTACCTGGTTGGACCAAGATGAGTGACTTGGGCTCACTGGCCTCTTCTGAAAATCTGCTTCCTCTTTCATATGCAAAACTGGCAGACTCTTGACACCTCCTGGTCCTTCAAGTAACGTCCTCATTTTCTGGGAACTAAGTCATTGATTGCAGCCTTCCAAATACCAGCCCCGTCAAAACAGCTGACAACTGGGGATTATTAACTAGCTTGAAAGCAGCATTTACTGAAGAAAACAAAGGCTCAGAAGTGACAGAAAGGAGGATGTTTTCCTCCTTTAAGCGGTCTGCTCCTAGACTCACTGGGTAAGCCCAGAAGTTGGATACATCTCATGAATACATAATTTATCTTCGATGTGCTGTTTCTTCATCTATAGCCAGACTCAGGAAGCTGGGATTTATGTGTGCATGTGAGAAGGTATATATTGTTTACATAATTTTTCAGAATATGGAACAGTTAGATGTTTCAAGTGTTTCATGTTCTCACGCGCCAGCACGGCTAATTCCTCACAGCCCCTG
Organism: Scalopus aquaticus; assembly: GCA_004024925.1. Taxonomy (NCBI): domain Eukaryota; kingdom Metazoa; phylum Chordata; class Mammalia; order Eulipotyphla; family Talpidae; genus Scalopus; species Scalopus aquaticus. The sequence continues at coordinate 51,448 of PVIJ01000267.1, forward strand.
TCCAGGGTCCAGCCTGCCAATGAGACCCAGCTGCCTTCTAGGAACTCCCTTCCCAGCCCCATTTCCCCCTGGAGGCCCTGCTTAGAAGGGACAGGGCACCCTGCAGAGTGAACTTGACCTTCTGCCAAAGTTCTTAATCTACAAGAGTCAAAAGGCAAAACCTGGGCAATCAAATACTGATTCAATAAAAGCATGAATGACAGTGAAGGAAGGTGAATTTTATGGAGAGCAAATTCAGAGAGTCAGCTATTTATGGTAGAGAACACAGCAGCTTAGTAACTAAACCTCTTTCATGTCCATATACTCACTCACTTCTATATGACTTTCACCAGGGAATAAGCTCCTTCACCTCAGTCTTCTCATCAGGGAAATGAGCGTAATATTACCTACTGTATATGTGTGCTATGATAACTGGATAGCAAAGCATTGTGAATATGGTGCCAAGCACATACTCAGCCTTCACCAAAAGCCATTTTAGAAATCTATTTGGGGAAGGTGTTTTCAACCTGAAGGATCATGTTTATTTGTGGCACAGAATAAAGCACAAAGATTTGTCCAGAGGAGCTGGGTAGAAAGTGAAGGAGCCCCAGTCCTTCTAGAGTAAGGTATGCACAGCAAGTCAAGTGCAGTGAATTTTGAGTCAATACTAACAGCAAACATTTACTCCTGTAACCTAAATTGGAGGTAAATTTGCCCACTTGTTAGGAACACTGCTCTTTCAGGAAATAATTTTAAGCCATACGCTTCAACACATTAATGGCAAACAAATCAAGAAGGAATATCTTCCATTCAGTCAGTCAAGATTGTCTACTAATTTTTATTTTAGTCTGTAAACCAGGGACATGGATGGATCTCCTTTCCTGGAGGCTCAAGTTGGATTGATAAATAAAAACACACAGAATATGTCACAAATCTTAATAAACTCGTCTATTCGAAACGAATGCATAACACTTAGCTATCACTGGGCGCGATGTTATTTTCTCCCCCTCTCCCAAACATAGAAAGGTATATTTAAAAGTTATGTGACACAAAATAGCAAGACTAAAGGAATGAAAAATATCTTTAAAAGGTATCAAAAAGTTTCTCCTAGGTTTCTTGAAGTATTATGCTTAGAATCACAGTCTATCTACTGTCATAAAGTGGTTTTATTCTTTTAAACCCAAGTACATGCTGCAAGTTTCATTTTCGACAACAGGTGGCGCAAAGTGTCCACCTAATATGAAGCTACTCTCTCCCACCCACCCCATCATCTTTCACCAGAGCCATCCACAGCCTGGATGCATTTTGATAGTTACAGCCAATGATGGGGAGGGCTTCTAGAATGTGGACTTCTGCTAGTAATTAGCAGCAGAACACAACCAAATAAAATTATCAATCCCTAAATCTACCCTGGAGTAGCTAGTGGGTACAACTCAAACAAGGGGTGCAGCTATAAACTGATCATTTGTCCTCTAAGCTTTGAACCAAAGACTTAATTTCCACTATACTGACACTGTGAGTACCTCTAGCACCTAAATATTTTCGACTGCCTCCTAGAGTCTCTATTTTTGAATTTTTTAAATAAAAATTGACACGGGATTGAAAACTATAGATGTGTTTGAAAATACATGGATTAAGCTGACGTGATTTAAAATCGTCAACTCCACTTCCACAGAAACATCCATATTACTATTAGTTCAGTAAATGGCATCGCCATTGAGATTTGAAGAGGAATAAAGAATCAAAGCGATTTTTATTTTAAGGGATTCTATGGAGTCTGACATTGCTTAAGAAATGTTAGCAGGCCCTCCCCTCCCAGGGCCATTGCGACATGGGTTGACATGAGTTTGATCCCCGGCCGGGGAGCTGACCCACATGGCACAGCAGACCTCTCCTGCCTCGCCCCGCTGCTTCCCTCAGCAGTGTATTTCAGTGGATCTGCCTGTCCTTTTCCCCACTCTGGCTCTGGTCAATCCTCTTAGCCCCCACCCCCCCGGACCGCACCCCAGTTCTTGTATGTATAAATAAATAAATGTTTTTTTTTAAAGAAATTTTAACAGTGCCAACTGATACCCACATACTGGGACCAGATTGGACAAGTATTCACTGCGCAAGACTGAGTGTAGTTTACATTCAAGCTTTGGGTTTACGTAACAATTGATGGGGACAAAGTAAAAATGAAGAACTATGACAGGGAAATGGATATAATGGGCACATGCAAGTTAAATCGATCCAATGGAATATACCTCGATAATAGGCACGCTTGTGGTAAGTGCATGTCTGTAATAGAAAACAAGGCATTTGAAACTGTGGGCTAGGGAAGCTTTACGTAAAGATTAACTTCGACAACAAGGCATCCCCGAATGGATCGCCTTAGTCAATTTCTACTCCCTGGGCCTCCCAGTCACACATGGGTCCTATAAACTAAGGCGCTCTGGACACAGACACCGATATATGAAAAATAACAGAGTGTCCACATGCCAGTTAGAGGGGCAGGAATAACAATGGTCACACCAAGCATACTGAGGAGGGACGGAAGAAAGCAATCTGCTCAAATGCTGGCAATAAGGAGACAGGGTGTCCAGAGATTCTAGAGTCAGTTATATAAATGACCAGAAAGCTGCCTGGTTTTTGTTATTACCATGTGCAAGCAGTTCAACACGAGGTCAGTGGCAAGTGGCAAGCAGGACTGTCCCTCCTACCCACGGCCTTTGGAACACCACTGACCGGAATCTGTCTCCTCCCGAGGGTTTTCCAGCAAGGAGGAAAGTCAAATTTGGGGAAGATGAGAAATGCGACACAAGTATTTTTTAGCAGCTCGTGTCTGTCCAGGGCTTTCTGTACATGCCTCATCTCACCCTTGCGAGCAACCCCACAAAGCAGCTAATACTGCTCACACCTTACAGTAAGTGGAAAAGTTGAGTGATATACTCAGGGTCACAAAACTACTAACTGGGGGCCTCCCTGGTGGTGCAGCAGGTTAAGTGCAGTGCTGCGGAGTTCTCAGCAGCTGCGGTGCGAGTTCGATCCGAGGCCAGGGAGCTGCCCACATGGTGCGGCAGACCTCTCCTGCCTCGCCCGCTGCTCCCCTCAGCAGTGTTATTTCAGTTAGTCTGCCTGTTCTGCTCCCCACTCTGTCTCTGGCGAACCCGAACCCTCTCACCCCCACACCTCTGCCCTGCACCCCAGCTTGTATGCATAAATACATACACCTGGGGGGTGGGTGGAACACACACCTGCATGATATGGCTGCACTCCTCAGAGAGGACAGCAACTGGCACGTGGCTTTCACTGTGCAAGTCACCGATGGCCCTGTTCTGTCCCTCCCACGTGTGAAAGAAAGGTGCAGTGCAGTTCAGCTACCTCACACTTCTGTCTTTCACCCTAGCTAATATGACAACGCCAGTGCTGAGGACCTGAGGGTGTTCGGGTCTTGGGAACGACAGAGTCAGAGAGAGGACACCCTCAGAGTCCACCCCTCAGCCTCACCCCCATTTGTTACTTGGTCCTAATTCACACAGAGCATCCTCATGTTCATACATGCTGGTCCCTACTCCTGGGATAAGGATGGGATTATCAGGTGAGGGACTGGAATAAAGGCAAAGGAATGGGTTTATTCATGGTTTCATTCTATTCAATAATGGAAATATTGGGAGACTGAGCATGAAATTACTGGTCTTTAGGTGGTGATTCCCAGATACTCTGCCACCTAAAATATACACACCTTAACAAGCACACGATGCTAAGCAGTAAGTTACAATTTCTCTGCCCACACTACAGTCAGTTGTGAAAACAACGCAAGTTTCTGTCACTGAATTCTTGTTATGATCAGCAAGTGTCGCGCACTTTGCTGGCGTTGGGAGCCGCCTGGGAACTGGGTACAGCCCTGGTAAACAAATCCCATGAAGTCCTAAGTCTGTCTCACAAGCACTCATCCCTAAACACCGTCTTTAAATGGATTATCTTACCATGTTGGGTTTTTTTTTTAAGTATCAAGAAAAAATGTTGAGTTCCAACACATCTGAAACACACTCTGGACACGCACCGAGCTCTGGGCCCCCCATTCTTTCACTGCCCGGGACAGCAGGCGCGACGCAGGCGGAGCTATGCAGGCGCCCGCAGAAAAGCATAATTCAGCTCTGCGGGCGGGCCTGGGGCAAGCTCGCCCCAAGCCCAGAAGGATCCAAAAGCTGAAGGTGGGAGGGGGCATGTTAGTAGCTTGGAGAATTCAGAGAAAGGCCAGCAAAAGAGAAACATTGGAGAAATAACCCTGCAGGACATGCGGGAAGGCCTGGGCAGGTTGGGTAAGGGCTGGTGCGTGCGCGGAAGGGCCTCTGGGAGAGGCGTGAGGAGAGGTTGTCCTGGCAGGGGCGGGGGCGGCTCTCGGCCTCTCCACCCACCAGCAGGGGAACAAGGGATGGAGGCTTCGGAGGTGAGTTCTAGAGCCAGATGTGGGGGTCTGTCTGATATTGAAGCGGGGAGCCAATGGCAATCACAGACGGCCCTTTCCTACCGGCTCCCGAGTCCAGGACAATGAGGGAAATCTCGCTGTGGGATGATACAGCAGCTTCTAGGGAAGGCGCCATTTCGGCTCTACACAGGGTCCCTGGGAGTCCGCGGCCCAGACACGACATAGGGACCGCTACTTACAAGTGTGAAGTGTGTGTTCCTGGGCGCAGATGTGTACACTTGTGAGCAAATATGTGTGCGTGTGCACAAGTGCGTGCTGAGTGTGAGTGTGACTTGTGGGTTTGTGTGAGTGTGTGCCTAAGTGTGCTTTGAGGGTGTGAGTGTGCATGTGCAGAAGTGTAAGGCGTGTGTGAGGGTATGTAAGGATAAGTGTGAGTGTGCATGTGTAAGTGCACTGTGAGTGTGAGTTTGTAACTGTGTGCCTATGTGAGTTATGAGTGTATGTGTAGGCATGAGTGAGAGTAAGTGCCAATGTGTGAGTATGGGTGATTTGGACATAAGTGTGTGAATGTGCACAAGCATATTACCAGATTGTGTGAGGGTGTGTGAATGTGTGATGAGGGTGTGTGTGTGAGTGTGCACATGTATATGTGTACTATGTGTGTGTCTGTGACTTGTGCCTATGTGTTATCAGTGTGTGAGTGCATGCGTAAGTGTGCGTAAGGGTGGTAAGAATGTATGTACGTGTGTATATGTAGCAGACTGTGACTCTCTCCCTTACTCCCAAAACAAAGACATTTTGGGGAACAATTTTCCACCAGGAGCCACACTTCAGTTTTGAGGCACCCTGACTGCTCCTCTCTTTGGAGACTGGGGGCTTTCCAGGCTGCTCCTTCATCAGCTGCTGCAGTGCAGTGGGGCAGGGGGTTGGCAGCCCCCATAGCTGGGTCACTCAAGATGTGGCCTGTTCTCAGCCAGAGATGGGGGGTCCCAGGTACTTCACCTACATCTAAAAAAGCGCCCATCATCTCTTCCTTTGAACACAGAGTTTCCCGTCACCGCAGATGTAAAAGAGGATGCGGTACATGCTCCAAGTTCAGTGTGTGACTTCTAGCCAGGTTTACCTTTGCAGCTTGGGACATTCCAAACAGAAAAACAGCTCTCACGGCAGGCACTGAAATTCAGCAGCATTTCCAAAGATGTGCACGATGACAAATGCCAAAATGGGTGTCTGCATCGCAATAAAATTCCAAAGAAATGTCACTTTCCCCTAATTGCGCCATGTCTAGTCTATTTATTCAGGAATGAGTTAAAAAAAGAAAAACAATCTGGTTTCCATCGATCTGAATTTCAGAAGAGTGTGTACGACAGAGAAACTCTAAATGCTCTTCCGTTTGTCCTGCTTTCCGGAGCTTCTCGTTGTTACATACATATTTGGAAGTTCCAGTCAGACGAGATTATACAAAATTTCCACAAATTTTGAGTCTGCTGCAGTTACCAGAAGCCAAAACACATTTTCCAGAAGCAAGCAGAAGTGACCTTCGCCTTCCTTTATGCACAAGCGCTGAGGCAGAGGTGCGTGGTGGCCTGGGCTTAGGTGGGTGGGGCAGGAACTATTCTAGATGCCCTGGTCTTGTCAAATGCTCCTTGTCTGGGCTTCTGCAGTCAGGCTTAGTCAGTTACTTGGGGTCACCTCTGTGCATTCCTGCTGCAGCTGGGTGCAGCCCCTCTGCCCACTCTTCCTCCCCCCCTTCTTAGCCGGCCCCACCCACAAAAGGAAGTAGGGAGTAAAAAACTAGAGATGAGGGAACTGAACAGAGACAAGATATGAACATTCTAGAACAAAACAACACAGCTTCTTCCTGGTGAGTAGGATTGAAAAGGCACAGCCTTCCTAAAGCCAGATTCCTTAGCAGAGAACCCTCCACCCTGAATTATTTTAGAGGGGCTGATGGCCTTTGCTTGTTTTAACTACATCACCTGGTTTACGACTGAGTTCTACCAAGAAGTCTATTTACTTGCTATTACCCATTCTGAGTTTTAATAGTTACTGTAATTGGGGTAATAATGACTGGTGTGAGAAAATTGCTAAACAGAAGTGATTGTTTGACAGGCAGTGCACCATATCCTAGCTGGTGATGAGATTCACTCTACAATTCAGGCGCTCAATGTCTTCGACCACTGCCTGGGGTTACTGAGCAAAGGGCAGTGCCGCCCAGTTGGAAGTTAGCAGTTGTGCTCAGTCCAGAGCATGGGGGCTGGGTGAGAAGTTGCCCATGGGCTAGGTCAGTGCCAGGTTGTGGGAAGGAAGAGCCAGTATTCTCCCAGTCAGTGGAATCCTCAACAGGTCCTGGCCACAGAAGAGAGGCTAGAGGCCAGCCTGCTAATCTTCAGTCTGAGCATCTGCCAGGATGTCTATGGCTCAGTGAGGAAACGAACAGAATATATGCAACATGGGGTTCTTTGTCATGTCACTGTATTGTGAAGAATGAAGACCATCCTGTCCGATGAGAGAAGCGTTGGTAAGGCAAAGGTACAAAGATGGTATCTTGTTTCTGTTTGAAAGTTTACGCCTCAAAACTGCTTTCACTGAGGGCTGAAGGGGTTTCGGATGAAAAGCTATGAAGTTGATCAGCAAAAAACCAAACAGAACCTCTACGAACACAAAGATTTCTCTGTGGTGCTCAGGATAAGGTGCTAGCCAGGTACATGTACCTGGACAAGTAATTACATGCATTCCTCTCCCAGTGAGCTAAAATTTCACCCTGTATCCGAGTTTTTAAATTTTAAATATTGGTAAATGTAATCATTTGGAATAGCTTTATCAACTATTGATAGTTCATCTTAGTAACATTAATTGCACTATTTATTAACTCATTGTTTGACTGTTTCTTCTTTCATACCCAACAAAGGCTTAGTTATGAAGGCATTTAACATTTTAAATTAAGACACAAATTCTAAATGACACCTGAATTGCCCTTGAGAGAAATCTCTCATCTCTTCGTGTATGTCGATATCTCATATATTCATAAATCAGATCCTGTGCATATTTTAGCTGAAAGAAAATATTAAAGAAGCCCACGTCTCCCACTAGAAAAAAAATCAATTATTCTTAGTTACAACTTTAAAAGAGCTTGACATTGTAAATAATTGATGGATATATAATTTGCTAATCAGTAATAGGTTTTTCCCATGAGGATAGATCACTGCTTTTATCATTTATAATTTTGGAAGTTTCACGTAGGCAAATGTTAAAAGTCAGAAGCAGAATGAAGATACTCAGGGCTGACATTATCCCACTTAACACCCGTAACACTTAATGCTAATAGATCTTCAGCATCACAAATTAAGTCAATGTATCGAACTACTATTGGGTGGGGTGATTGATAGGACATTCATGTGTTGTGATTCCCCTCCCCCCACCAACACACACACAGCCAACACCCAAATCAACATCAGAGCAATGTATTGCACTATAAAGGATTAAATGATATTTTAACTTGTATTTTTATTTCTTGTCTCTTTTCTCCAAGTAATAACAGAGATCTCATTTCCCATGCATGAATACTTATAATCCCTTTCTGAGAACATTTCTGATAGTGTTGGTATACCAGAGAGAAATTATTTATTTAAAGATCATCTTGTACGTCTACAGTTTTGGTAAATTTCTAGATCATGGTTAGTCAGTTGTCTTTGTGGCCTAAGGAGACTAGCTGCCCGTGGTGAATGCAAGTGAGTTGGCATATGAATATTTATAAGGACATCGATATATTCACAGTGTCTTACAATCATGCTCCGAGCGAAATAAAAACAAAAGTAAACGGCCACAAATATTACAGTGTAATACGATAAGAGCTGAAAGAGAGGTACAAATTCATTGGCGACATCTGTGCAAGTGCTATCGACAAAACATTTAAAAAGAAATCTACACAAAACAAAGTCGATAAATTTATCAAAGGTTGATAAATTTTCATGACAGTATAAAAGTACACAGAACAGGGAAGAGAGAGAGAACTTCAAAATAACCACTCAGCCGATACAGAGAGTACAGGGTTACTACATTGATATTACAAGATGATGGAAACCAGAGACGACAACGATTTGGTAACAAACAGCGAAGAGAGTTGCACCAATCACAGCGAAGAAAGACTTGCCTTTTCGGATGAGGACACAGACTGCCCACTCATTCCCTGGCCCCCACACACAGAGAAAAGCCAATGCAAACGTGTCTACAGCGACACACGACAGACACGGGTGCTCGCATGCTGCGCCACAGGACGTCAATCACGACTGGCTAGGCGGTACCTGGCTCGGCGGCAGGTCGCTGGCGGGCCTGAGCGGAGGGGCTGACGGAGGGGGCACACCTGACGTGGACGCGGAGCGGCCGAGTTTGCAGCTGACTTTGGGTTCTGTGAACAAGGGGAAAAGCGAAGTGTTAGTGGAGCCAAGTCTGCGGGGATGACGCGGTGGCGGGATTCCGTTTTGTTTTGCCTCATCTTTTTATTATTATTTTTAATATTTACATATACACAGGGGCCTCCCTGGTGGAGCAGGGGTTGAGCGCTGGGCTGTGGAGCTGTCGGCAGCAGCGTTGAGAGTTCGATGCCCAGCCGGGGAGACTCCCGCACGGTGCAGCAGACCTCTCCTGCCTCGCCCGCTGCTCCCCTCAGCAGTGGATTTCTGATCTGCCTGTGCTACTCCCCACTCTGTCTCTGGTGAATCCTCTTGCCGCCCCACGCCTCTGGCCTGTACTCCAGCTTGTATGTATAAATAAATAAATAAATCTTTAAATATATATATATTTACATATATACCATATATACATATTTTACATCATTGTTCATTTTTGTACAATGTTTCTCCTCTAAGGTGTAGTCACCATAACCCTGTAACAGTGCCATCACCATTCACCTGACAGGACTCAACAAAGTAAACAATCCAGGGCCTCCCTGCTGATGCTAGGGGTTAAGTCTCAGCCTATGAAGCTATTCGCAGCCACTGCAGGCTGAGTTCGAGCTCCAGGCAGGGACCTTCCCACATGGCGCAGCAGACCTCTCCTGTCTCCCCGCTGCTCCCCTCAGCAGTGGATTTCAGTGGATCCGCCTGTTCTGCTTCCCACTCTGTCTCTGGTGAATCACTGCCCCCCATACCCACCTCTGGCCAGTACCCCAGTTCTTGTATGCATAAATAAATAAATCTTTAAAAAAAAGTAAACCATCCAGTCAAAACATGCGCAGAAGAGCTAAAAGGACACTGATTTGTTCTTATTATGTTTAATGTGTCAAATAAGCAGTGAATTTTTCTTAAATACAATTTACTGATTTATCACTGGTTTACAGGAACGTATGAATTTCAGGAATACAGCTTCACGCCTGAGTGTGTGGGCCCCCTCTATCCACCGCTGAGGTCCCGGTGCCTTTCCACAGTCAGATCGGCCCCTCGATCCTCTCCTTCTACCTCTCCCCCACTCCATGGTGAGAAATAAGCCAGAAAGTGAAAGACATGGTGGTTTTGCTTGTGCGTGGGCTATAAATAACCAAAGCAATCAACTCACAAAACGCAGCAGGCACAGCTCACCGCCATGTGCCTTTTGAACACACCTAACTCGCCTGTTTGTTACTAGTTGGCAGCTGTTGAAGGGAGGGATCGCATGAAAAGGGACCTTAAAAGGGGCTTGATTTGCAGATCAGTTTCTGGGATGAAGAACAAATCACAGAAGCAAAGGCCTCGCTCCCTTGCACATTTTACCCCTTTTAGGGTTAGACGGTATGGTAAGTATTGGCACGACAATGTCCCGCTGGGAGAGAAAGCAAGTGACAAATGATATGGCTGTTTCTGGAGCTTAATTTTCAGTTTAGGACCTTAGGTCTTCTGTGTCCCAGCCTCTCTAAGCCCCTCCCCCCGCCTTCCTCCCTCCTTCTCAGCCGCCCTCCTCCTCCTCCTCCTTTCTCTCATTCTTTCTAATCTTAAAATCTCTACCATCAGACTTGTGATACTTACATTTTCAATGCAAAATTTCTAATTTATCTTGATTCATTTTAAGGATCTTAATCCTCTTTTAAGACTTTTGTTGAGACACTTTTTAAAGTTAAAAAGCCTTCATCTACTCTTCCTCTGTTTCAGTAATATTTAGAGTATGCATATGCAAGTGTGTGAGTGGTGTGTGTGTGTATGTCTGTATGTGAACCACCAAGGCCATTCACAGGGAACTTTGCAGACTGGAATCTGGAATTGGGCGGACCTCCCTTAATGCAGGAAGCATAGAATTTGCGGCACTGATTTTCCAAATACATTTCAAGATATTTGATAAAGAGGAGGAAAAGAAGTCATAAAAGGAGAAACTGACATCTATGCTTTTATCACCAACTTTTATATTACCTATTAGTTTTTGAATGCTTATTCTATTCCAGCCTCTTTGTGGGCTGCAGTTAAATTATCCCCAATGCTAAAAACACTGTTCAGAGTTGCAGAATTAGCTACAAATGCCCCCAATTTACTGACTGAGAAACCTGAGGCACAGGAAGGTTGACCTTGGCATAGCAAATAAGCAGGGGCTTCTCAAAATGCCTTTCTTTATCCTCTTAAAAATGAAACTCATTGAACAACAAGCTTCAAGTGACATTATATCACAAAGATACGGCGCAGGGACACCCTGAGGCCAGTTCTGCCAGAAGGAAAAAAAAATGTCCAGCTCACGGTGGGGTGGAAGACCATCCTCACACCACTTCTGTGTCAGCTGTGCTTCCACGACCAGCTTTGAGCTGCTCAACCGCTACCAACGGCCCTCAGTCATTCCCTCACCACACACACCAGATACACAGAACAAGGTCAGCTTGAACCATTCACACAAAGTCTTAGGCACCCACCTTCCTCGCCCCTGCCTGCACCATTCGTCAATGCTTCATCTCCTTATTCATCTCCCTCCCTTAAAGAATACTGAGCACCTCTTTTCTGGCAAATCAAACAGTGATTCTTCTGTGCTTCTGCTTTAGGAAAGGGGAATAAAAGGCAATATTCAGGCTTTGGATTGTATGCGCTTAGAAAGTTTTTAAAATTTCTGTTTTATTTATTTTCAACGAAAATGAATATAATCATTTTTCATTTTAAGCTGCCAAAGTAATTTCTGTGTGCCAGGGACTGGAGAGAAAGTGTTGACCAAAATCTATCCTGTCCCTAAGGATGCTCCATGGACCACAGACATTAAACAACAAACTGCCATTTGATGCATATGGTTGTGAAGATGCAGGTAAAGATAAAGCTTCTCACAGTATCAGCAGAATTATTGGAGGGAGAAGACCATTTGGAGGAACCAACAGGCTTTGGCTGGACAATATCTCAGTTATGGATATTAAGATGTAGAGAGTTCATATGTCCTTTGGTTTTCCAACAAACATCTCTCAAGGAGAAATGCAAAGCACCACGCTAGCTGTGGAGTGATGATTGAGAAAGATGCCAAGTGTCCATAGTTAATGAGGTTCATGTCTTCTCAGGGGAGACATATAGTCAACCTAAACACTTTGCAGAAACTTGGGATGTGCATTAGAAAGAAACAGTACAGGGTGCCACATACACGCTTAGCAAGAACCCACCACCACCACCACCATGTTCTGGGGGAGCCAGATAAGGCTGGGCAGGAGAGAAGGTGTAATAATTAACACCTGCCAATTGTGCTGTGTGGATGAAAACATCAGAAGTAGGGAGAATCCTGGATACTTATTTTCCAAGCCACCAAAATTCAAAATTATTTCAGAATATATTTTGGCATTGACTTCATTGCTTGTGTGCTGTACAAAATAGTAATAAATGACACAACCCCATATACAGAAGAGTGGGGGAACTGATGAGTTAATGAGGGGTATGAGATGGGTCAAAGCACCATGGAAAGTTCTGAGAAATGTCTGGCAGATACCAAGTGCTTTTAAAAATGTTGCCTTGCACCTCCCCTTCACACACATGCGTAAACACACACACACACACACACACACACACAGTGTGTGTGATCACATGCACATGATCACATGCACCTGCACAGTGCTTGCATGGAAACTCGGATCTGGGTGCCCCTTCTACAGTTTGTGAAATTAAATGAACTCTCTTTTCAGCAATGTCTCCCATTTCCAAGCATGAAGGTCATGGCCACTGCTTCTCCCTCTGATGTGTCTGCTTTGTCTCTGGCTCTTGCCTTATCTCCCTGCACTTTCTCCCTCAGGACATCTGCGTCCAGGTCTCACAGAATTGCCCCCTGAGTCACAGGGCAGTTGCGCTGTCCCCGTCTGGCATGCAGTTTCAATTCCTTCTGGGCCCTGGGCCATGTCATCGCCTGATGACTGAAGCCAGCTTCAAACTTCTCCAGCCTATCGTGGCTCCTCCTGCTGATTTTCCAATATAGAGCAGGAATCTAACTTCTGCTTTCCTAGATTCTTAAGTGACAGGGCGTAGGGTTTTTTAAGCTCAAGATGAAGTTCACAATAAAGTTCAGTTTAAACTTCCTTTTCCTCTGTGAAATGAATCCTATTGGTAAACTTTTTCTCTCTTTGCAAACACTTACGTATTTATCTCAACTTGCTGATGCTATCCTAATTTTGATATTCTACAGCTGGGGTCAGAATGTATAGCATAATGTGTGTGTGTGTCTGTGCGTGTGTGTGATTAGAATATATATACATATATATGTATACTGATAGAATGCTTGCATGTATCAGAAAACTCCCTGCTGGTGCCCATAATCTCTCTGCACAAAATTAACTTGGATACTTCCTAATTTGAGATTGCCCACCCACCTTGTTCAAAGTTTCCTATTACTTTAATCTAATATGGAGCATTTAAACCTTTAAAGTCACTTGACTAATCATCAAAAGTTCCCACGAACTGGCACCACTAGCCACCCCGGCTGTGTTTTCCACTGCCTCCTGCTCCCTAAACACACCCACACACAACCCGCTTCCCCTCAGCTCCACATTGAATCTGCTCTGTCCTTCACCTCAAGGTGCTGGCGGTCATCACTCCACTTCTCATCCACTGAGACCACTTTCCAAGACCGCATCTACCAGCCTGACACCCCTTCTGAACAGTCTCAGCTTTATGTATTTGCACGGCCAGCTGAGGTTTTGGACATTCACGTGTGTTGGACCACACAGTACGGGTTCTGTTAACATGTACTTTGTTTTCACTGCAGATGCTCAAATTAACCTAGGAAAGGGCACTGCAACTTCCAAAGGCCAATGAAGGAAACACAGCGCAGGTGGACAGGTTTCCAGGTCTGGATGCGAAGCTCCCCCCCACCACCTCATCAGGTAGCTATTCTCACTGGAGTAGATGTGACCTTCGAGGATCCCCTGCAGAGGCAGTAAGAGGTTCATCAGCTCTCCCTTAACTCATGCAGGTGATTCTAGTGTCTACCCACCTCCCTCACACCCACTTGGAAGGTGTTTAAATGTGTGGGTCAGATGGTGACAAATTATCACTGTAACTTCTCAATGAAACCTGCTTCTCAGGAAGCCTAAATCCTTGCATACCCTAGAGAATTACCTTCTATTAAATAATCAAGTGCGGAAAGTACCCATCAGAATCCTGGCAGACATATTTCCATGATGAACCAGTATTCCCAGGTGGTCCATTACTGTGTTGGCACATTTGGTTGCATTGACTGAAAAAAGTCAATATAATTTTTCCTAAGAAAGGATGGCAAATAATCTTCCTTCACGAGGTATTCTTCAAGCTTATGTTGAGGAGATTATCTCATGAGTGACAAAATCAAAAGTCTTTTACATTACACGATGTGCCTATGGATTAATTTCCCCTGCTAGGTTTCCCGTCAGACTCTGATTTAATCAGCCACTTTCAAATACAGATGCTGGTATCTCTAAGACACAGAGATGAAGTTTTACCAAAATCCAAGCAAACTCCCTAATTCATCTTGATCTGAAAATGTCTGTTTTGCCCACATTTAGACCAGTCCAGATAGTATCTCAGTCCATCAGTCTTTAGGCACTGCCACACTAACCACTAACCACCATTATCCACGACCATCTACACCACTAGCCAACCATGCTGTGGGTTAGTTCTTAAGTCAGGTCACCCAGCCTAGCAGTCAGCTGTTGAATTCAACATGGTTGGATTCAATTCAACTGTCTGATTCAACAGGGCTCCTTGGGGTTATGATTGCACTTCTGGTGTCAGGCTGATATTGTATCGTGACTGTTAGATGCACAGGTCTACATAGATGGGAATACACACATTTGTGTATATACAAACATATACGCACATACACACACACTTACACACAATACTGCTGTTTAATGGTGCCATGACTTACTTAGGGGCATGCTTCAAATTGTGAAGCTTTTGTCTATTTTTACATTCTTTTAATTACACTATGGTCTTAAATGTATTTCAAAACTATTACGGTGTTTGTGGAACGAGGTTGGTGAAACAAATTTTTATGATGTAGGATCCATTAAGGCTTTCTGGACAAAATAATTATCTGAAGAAGTCTTGAAAGTCCTAGAAAGGATCCTGATTATAACCAGGCCACTAGAGATTCTCCAGTTTTGTGACATCAGAGTTAAATCATTCAACTCAGTTACATAGAAAATCATTCAACTCAGTTACTGTGCTTTGTGCCTTAAACAGTAAGATTTAGGAACTCTGGCAGTATAAACAATGTCTTCATAATGAATTCTGCTAATATAAAAAACACCAAGGTTGACCAGAATTGGGGACCATGAATTGGGGAATCAAAACACGATAGACATATGCCTCAGAGGAAAAAAAAAAAAAACACTAAGATAGATCTTTCCTTCCCAAAAAGAAATTCATTCCATCAAGAGATTGTGAACTAGAAGATAGCTGTCTCTCTATACTCAAGGAAAAACCCCTCCTTTGTCAATAACCATTTAATTAAGCTGACCTAATGTCATGCTTTGTACTGATTGGGGGAAATATTCATGAATGCTAACGTGCTGTCTCAGAATTTTGGTGCTACTATGTTCTTTTTTTTTTTTTAAGATTTATTTTTTTATTTATACATACAAGTCGGGGTGCAGGCCGGAGGCAGAGGGTTCACAAGAGACAGAGTGGGGAGCAGAACAGGCAGATCAGAAGTACACTGCTGAGGGGAGCAGCAGGCGAGGCAGAAGAGGTCTGCCCCACCATGTGGGATTCTCCCTGGCTGGGCGTCGAACTCATGTCGCCGCTGCTGACGCTCCACAGCGCAGCGCTTAACCGCTGCACCACCGGGGAAGCCCTGTTCTTTAATATCAAATAATTTTATGTTTATAGATCACCAAGAAGCTAGGAGATCCATGGCTAGACCTAGGCACTGGGACTACAGAACTGAAAAGATACAGCCAGTGTGACAGCTGGTGTGATCGCTCATAGCCAGGAAGAAAGGAAGCGAGCAAGACCAGAAACCCCGTCCCCATAAAGCTCTTCCTTCTCCAGCTTTCCTTTCATTTCCCTCTTAGGAGGCAGCTGAGAGATGCGTAGTTTTAACACTTTGTGTGTCGGTGCCTTTAAATTTACCAGCCCTTGGGGCCGGCCATTTTCTGTGCCACCGCTTGAATGGTAGAAGCATTCAATAAAACACACACAACTCCTGAACTACTGGATATTAAAAAAACTGTATTATCTCACATCAAACACCTTACACTTTCACCAAAACAATGTGGAAAGCTTCTAGGCTAAGTACGATCAAAGAAATAGCTCCTAATAGTTTCAAATAAATCCACCATGGCGTGAAAAACCAGAGACTAGATGAACATGTATTATTACATGAGCGGCCACCTGATACTGGTGACAAAAGCACGTGCTAATACGTGAGCGGACCACAAAGTATTAAGCGACTCCCTATGTCCCACAGTCATAGATCAAGGCCCTGGGATTATTGGGAGGGTCAGACAGCAAGGCTATTAATACTGGAGTCATTCTTCTTAAGGACACTGGAGTACTGGGGAAGACGAAAAGCCCAGAGAGAAGCGAGCAGGCAACATGGTTGGGAAGAGTTTATGACCCAGGGATGAATGCAGGCGATTACAGGACCCTTTGACTAGAGGAGAAAGAGGATGCAACGCGGAGTGTACCTGTTCTATTCCTTCTGCATGTTGGAAGGGCAGGCCGGGATGTCCTTAGCTTCCTCCTTTTATGCACAGGAACACCAAACATGCTGCTCGCTACTCAGCATCTCCTAGAAGGGGCCGGCTGCTGGGGTCACCCACAAGCAACATGGTGGACTGTAGCTCCCACAGTGGGTTTATTGACAGCATTTTAATATAACATATAATTTCTGAAACACCCTTTCCAACTTCCTTGACTATGAAAATGTGCTTTTGTCTTTCAAAACAACTGTTTCACCCTGAGAGAGCATTCAAGCATAGGTGTCCATTGCAACATGATGTACCTATAGAAAGACGTGCGGATGCTCCCAGATTATCTTTAAAATTAAAACAAAGAAAATCCATCTGCCAAGATAGAAATCCAAAAGGACATCATGATCTGTTTCAGGATCACCTGTATATTTGGGGATAGAAACCTTACTTTGTATTATGGCATCAAAAATAGAATAAAAAACACAAGACAAGCTTCAGCACCTGATGGTGGGAATGAATGCCTGGCAAAATTACAGTTTTAAAAATGTTACACTTTGCTTCGAAGTAATAAAAAGACGGAGCTGCCAGGCTTAAATTTTGTATATTGTCCACCTCCACCTGATGAATAGGAAAACACTTTATTTCTAATAAATAAAAATCAAAATCGGACTTAATATTAAAGACATTTCCCCTGTTTATCATTGGCTTTTGTGGCTTGTTTAAAAGCAAACATCTTGAGACAAAATGTGACCAGAGAGTATAATTTTTATAGGATTCTGTCTCAAAGGCTCCGCTCCTCACATTCTGCTTCGAACTACCTGATGGACACAAACTAAGCAGGGGATGGACATTGTGGTCTCCAGGAGCCATTGCGCTGCCCACTTTATAGCAGGACTTCTGGATTTCTCCAAGACCCACCAGGGAGGCCGGGACATAAGGTCAAAACTATTTTCCCAAACATAGAAGGTAAGAAGTTATTTGCTTTTCCCAACACGTGTTAAGCGCACCGATGGTCCAACATCAGAGTGCAGATAAACAGGCTGTTACCCCAGCACACAAGGCAGAGGCACCAAACCTCACTAGTCAGTTTGCATTTTTCACTGCAACACACACCCTAAGATTTGGCAAGCATTTTCTCAAAAATAAAGGTAGGGGCCTCCCTGGTGGCGCAGCGGTTGAGCGCTGCGCTGTGGAGCTGTCAGCAGCGGTGACGTGAGTTCGACGCCCAGCCAGGGAGAATCCCACATGGTGCGGCAGACCTCTCCTGCCTTGCCTGCTGCTCCCCTCAGCAGTGTGTTTCTGATCTGCCTGTTCTGCTCCCCACTCTCTCTGGTGAACCCTCTCGCCGCCCCACGCCTCTGGCCTATACCCCAGCTTGTATGTATAAATAAATAAATCTTTAAAAAAAAATAAAGGTAGGAAGACAACTGGCAGTATTAGTTGACAATGATACATTTGCGCTCTCAAGCAATAATTAAACTTTTGAAAATGTTTATCTATCCTGTGAGCTTGACAGCAACCTGATATGTCAACGCTTTTCTGCTGAACTTCAGTGCTTTTCTATTTACAGGTAAAATGGGAGAAAAAGAGTACCTACTTGGTAAAATTATTGTAAGAATGAAATAAGATAATAAATGTAGAGTTTATCAAAGTTACCAAAATTAGTAAGATCTCAAGACATGTTAGCTATTTTTATTGTTTAAAGGTGAATCTGAACTTCTAACTCCTCTTCTTTAAATACAATCAAGCCTAAACTGCCCCTCAGCTGGTGCTTAGAGTCTGGCTGATATGACAGTGTCACCCGCTGACTCGCCCTGCTACAGAGCATTCAGTGCTCCTCAAGTTCTGTGCCTTCTCTTAATTTTTTTTTAAGATTTATTTATTTATGCATACAAGAACTGGGGTGCAGGCTGGAAGTGTGGGGGAGGAATGAGAGGATTCACCAGAGACAGAGTGGGGAGCAGAAGAGGAGGATCTACTAAAATACACTGCTGAGGGGAGCAGTGGGGAGACAGGAGAGGTCTGCTGCGCTATATGGGAAGCTCCCTGGCCAGGGATGGAATTCGTGCTGCAGTGGCTGTGGCTAGCTTCATAGTGCTGAGACTTAACCCATTGCGCCACCAGGGAGGTCGTTCTCTTACGGTTTTAATCATGTCTCTCCACTCTGCCTGATGTGTGAGCTCCTTCCTCCATCTTACTCCAGTTTCTCCCTTACTAAGCCGTATGTGATGTATGCCCTTATTCCCCACTGTATTTCCCCAGAGTAACATCATAACTGATCCCTGATATGGCTCAATATACGGAATGAGTTATTTTAAACCATATCTTTTACAAATGAACCCAATGGAAAAAATAGATTATTTGTATATTCTTCAGTAATACAAATATTATCTACATTTCTTCACCTTTCCAAATTTTTGAGCAAAAACGCAGAAATACATGGACCAGCAAAGGGAAAACCACAGTACCTATATTGGGCAGTAGATGGCAGTGCAAATCTGATTTGATGGCTGTTCTGGTAGGATTACAAAGCTTCCAGAGTCTGTAAATACCCAGCATTGAGTCAAACAGAACCTTCTCTTTTTTTGTAGTTTCTTCTATGGCTTTTCACAGAAAAATAAAGGACATTCTGTGAATGCTGTTGGTGCAGTGTTCCCACAGGGTCTTTCCAGAAAAAGTCAACTGCTGCCAACTAGGAGCAAAGTGTCAGCTTCTTGGTGCGAGGGCACAGGTGGGACCATGTTCCCTGCAGGGAGAGACACGAGCTGGCACTGTGGCCGAGACTCCAGCCAGCATACCGTTCTTGGCGCCTCAACAGGGCTCGTCGAGAGGCAAGCAGGACACCTTCTGCTTATCTAAATTGTTAGTGCTGCTTCACTGTCTTTCCCCAGTAGAATCAAACAGAGTAGTTGGAAATTCAGAATTTCTCTAACAAGAATGAAATTACTATCAAGGTGTATTCTTTTCTCACCAGCATTCAAAATATTTGTATAGTACACAACATTGTGGTCTATGGATGGGTGTCGTAGAAATCAAGTTTAAGGGAATCTGGGGCCTCCCTGGTGGCACAAGGGGTTAAGTTTCAGCACACTGACGCAACTGCAGCCACTGCAGCACGAGTTCCATTCCCGCCAGGGAGCTTCCCACATGGCGCAGCAGACCTCTCCTGCCTCGCCCGCTGCTCCCCTCAGCAGTGTACTTCAGTAGATCCCCCTGTTCTGCTCCTACTCTGTCTCTGGTGAATCCTCTCACCCTCCACTCCTCTGGACTACACCCCAGCTCTTTTATGCACAAATAATCTTTAAAAAAAAGTTTAAGGGAATCTGTGTGTGTACATGCATGTGTATGTGTACACTCACCTATACAGTCATATATAGTACATGATAACATAGTAGCTGACTCTGCAGATCTGATCACATAAGACTCAAGCCATCCTCATGGCTATATGTACATGTATATACACATATATTATATCTACACATATACATATATAATTCATGATATCATTGATCAATAACTCTCTCACTATCATTAAGTCCCTTGACTACACAGCTCCATAATGTTAATCAACAAAGTCGCTTAAAATGGGAATAATGATGTAAGTGGTTTAGAAAAAACCTGACAAACTTATCACAGAACCAAGCCCAGTGCCTGTCTGACTGAACCAGGCCCACTAACGCCCTCTCGCTGTGTAAAATCATCCCAGCACAGCAAACACAAGCTCTCTGAGGCAGAGGTCAGCTCTCACCACCTCCTAGTGCATTACCTGTGAGGCCGGTGTCCTCACTGGGCTGCTGAATGAGTGACTGAACCAAAGAAAAACAAGAGAACATAATGTATTTTGGTGGGGAGGAGGTAAAAAGCCCCACACATGTGACATTGTTGCTTGAGTGCTTGAGAATTAACACTTAGCTCTATCAGCACTGTCAGTTATAAACATTCCCAGTGATAGGGCTGGAGAAATCGATGGTCCAGGGAGTAGAGGAAACAGAAAATCTGTTTTCTAGATTCAAGAAGCAGGTTATTTGGGGCAGCATATTTATCTTCATGATTCTGTTGCCCTTGATCTAGGATGATAACATCCATGAGCTGACTTGGTAAATCTGGTCCCTGAGTTGAAAATCCTTAAGTGGCTTCCTGTCACCTCTAAGTCTTGTCTTATGTCTCTCTACATCTAGCCTCTACCCTCACAACCCGTAACTACTTTCCTAGGCTAGAGATGAGAGTTCAGTTAAGGACGCCAGAAATTCATTTTGAGCCCTTTCTTTGCAATTTCTGCCTCTGCAGTCACGCTTCTGCCTTGGAATTTGAGCCTAATTACCTTCTAGCGTTTTGCAATTAGCCTTCTGCATCTTATACCCTGTTTGTTTACATTCCAACCCTATAAAGACACACATTGCCTATTTAAAACAGTTAATTCACTCCAAATTCTCTTTTTTCTGGTTGTTTCTCAAAGCTGTATCAAAAGTATCAGGAGAAATCCAAACAAAACAATGTCTCTGGTGAACTCAAATCCTAGCAGGCATTAGTCACAGTTGCCCTCAGAGAAATAAAAGTGGAGCTACTGGGGATATGCCTTACTTCCTATTAAAAAATACTCCAAATGAGAGTTCGGTTATGTGTTTACTACTTGAATTCAGAAAGGGAGACTTAAAAAGTCTCGATCATGAAAATAGTGCGCAGAACCTCAGCAGGAAGTGCTGATATTGGTTCCTGAGGAACCAGTCACAACCAGGAAGAAGCAGCCGCGAAGAGCATCCCCAGTGACTGCAGAACAACAACCTGGAGGGTCCTAGAGCTGCCCCACCCAGCAGGGGTGAGGGAACAGAAAGGGCCACAGAAAGGGCCCCGGACAGACAGGCTGTGGTGCCACCAGGCTGGACAGCTATCCCCGTTCTCCAAGAGTGAGGCCCACAGACACTATCCACAAACAGGCCCCAGGACAGGAAACCACGACAGTTGAAAGGACACTTGGAAAAGAAGGATGGGGAAGCCAAAGAGTGGAGGACACATTTTCACTTTTTATTTTGACTTTCTTTTTTCAATGAGCAGCCTCTACCTATATCACCATAAAACTAACCATATTTTGATTTGAGGGAAAAATAGAAAATTCAGACGGAGCCTGGTGCTATCTCAACTCCTCACTCTCGCACCGTGCCAAACCCAGTGCCTTCAAATGACACTCTTCCTTCTGCTCATGAGTCTGTAGGGGGCCTGGGGGCCTTCTGGTGTTGGGGTGGCGCACGCACGCCTCTGCGTCCCCCGTCGGCTAAGTAGATGTTTCCGCTAGTTCGTGCTGTGCTCTCACAGGTTGGTTTGGGGGTTGGCTGGCCAAAGCTGGAGACTCGGGGTTTTCCTCCACTCGTAATTCAGTAATTCATCCTCCAACAGGCAAGCTCAAGCCTGTCTCTGTGTGGTGGGAGAGCTGGTTGGGGAAGAACGAGTGGTTACGCCCTGGAGGTGACGCTTCAGGAGGCTCACAATAGACCTGGTCATTTCCATCTCATTCTCTGGGTCCGAGTAAGACATAAGGGCGACCCAGATTCAGGGCAGAGGGGAACCGTCCTGAGCTCTTGATCAGGAGCTCTGAAGGCACATTCCAAAGGGCAAGGCTGCACGGAGAGCGGAGGAGCTGGGTCACAACTGCAGCACGGCACTCCAAGGCGCCCCGTGCAGAAAGGGAAGGAAGGGCAGAGGATACTGCTTGGGGATCAGGTCGCTATCTGGAAACACGTGCTACTATCAGGATCTAAAAGGGACGATTTCTCATGCACCCTTGCCTGCGAGCTGGGAGCACCCCATAGCTCTTGTTTTCAGGGCTGATCCCACTCATGCTAGTGTTGAATTTAAGAGGACTCTCTCCAGGAAATCTCTGTCAATTACCTGCCTGCGAGCCCGAGAATAAATCACGTGATGGTGCCCAGCATCTCCCGTCATAACATTTATAAGAATCTTTTGCTTCCTTTCTATCTTCCAGCGAGACCCTGAGTTCTGGGTCTGCAGAGTTCCCCCTCCTGAGCCTGCCACCTCGCACCCCAGCCCCAGCCCCTGCCCAGAACAGGATCAATCAAAAATTGGCACAAAGGGAATAACCGCTGAATGACTAGATGAGTGAATGACAAGCCTGGTATTTATGAAAGAAATGTGCCTGTTTACAGATATTGATGTAGAACAGAACTGCTATCAATGAGAACAGAAATATTGTGAGAGAGTAGGATCATTTTCATTAACTGTGTTAATGTAGCATCCAAGCCTTGAAGTCTGCATCTGATCCTTTCCCCAAAATTTCACAAATTTGGATTCAAAGGAATTAAAAAAAAAAAAAAAACCTGCCTCCTTGGCCTAAAATTTTGGTGGAAAAATACACAAATAAATGAACCACAGACTGCTGAACTCACAGTAGTCAGAGTTAGTCGCGAAAGAAAACTTTCTGTAGGGGTTGCTGAGCTGAGCTTTGCAAAGGAAGCATTCCGTCCTGGCTGTGGGCAGGAAAGTCAGAGACCTCCCAGTAAAATTGAATGGGAACAGAGTAAACTTTGGTCTACTTGCTATTACAAGCCAGCTTGCACCAAACTTATCCAGGCATTTTCAAAATTTAATCCTCATTATGACCTATACTGCTATTTCCTTTATCTTTTCTGTGAAGATAGAGAAACTTGGCCAAAGCAGTGTCACGTAAGACATTATCACCAAATTATTCATTTTCTAGCAGTTTTGTAAGCAAGGCTGTCTGGACTAGAAATCAGAAACTGACAGAGATTTATTATGGTTTGCCAGGTGTTCCAGCCTCGCCGCCCAGCTCTCCGCGGCCCTCCTGCTCTCACCTCCCGTGTGTGTGTGCACCGGGCTCCACTGTGGTATGAAGGCCAACTTGAGAGTGATGTGGATTTTGGTGCCAGCTGGGCTATCAGCGAAGGCAGCAAGTCACGCTGGTATTATCAACTACAGTAAATCTGTTCCCCGGTTTTGAAGAGGGAAGCACCTTGCTTTTCAATCAATGGATAGAACTTCAGCTTTCAAAGTTGACACTTGGAGTCAATTGTAATTCCTTTTCTTGAGACTTAGTTTTCTGTTGCTTCTACTAAGAGGTGCCCATCTGGGGCATCCCTAGTGGTGCAACAGGTAAGCGCAACACTATAGAGCTGTCGGCAGCTGCTGAAGCAGCTCGTTGCCCAGCCCAGGAGCTTCCCACATGGCGCAGCAGACCTCTCCTGCCTTGCTTGCTGCTCCCCTCAGCAGTGTATTTCGGTCGATCTGCCTATTCTGCTCCCCACACTCTGTCTCTGGTGAACCCTCTCGCCACTCCACGCTCTGGCCTGTACCCCAGCTTGTATGCATAAATATATATATATAAATAAATAAGAGGTGCCCATCTGGCTGGATCTCCTTCCCAAGTGTCCAATCTCGGGCCTTTGGATAACACCCTCACACCTTTGTGATCCCCCAGTCTTCAAAGACTGCATTAGACTATGAGTTAGAGTTACAAATATCTCAAAGAGACCTCTCCACCCAGGGCCCCTGCCACCCAAGCCCCCACACCCCCACCACCACACACCCCTCTCCACCCCCGGGCCCTCTCCACTCCCAGAGCCCTCAGCATCTACAGGACTCCTTCCTGCACCTTTGTTGCTACCTCCTCTGTCCAAACTCTGCTCAGCTCAAGACCCAGGTCAAATGCTACTACTTTCCAGAAACTTCCGTTTGTCACTCAGGATCAGTGATTTTCCTCAGCTCCCCTGCAAAGATATTGGGAAGGTATTTGAAACTGTCATAATGTCCAGTGTGCACTTACTACTCCTTGTGTTCCAGATCCTGTGCTAAGTGTGTTAATACATTATCTCATTCAACACCCAACTTTGCTTACCTGTAGCATCTATGAGTGAGGTGCTATTACCATTCACCTCTATGGCTGAAACTCAGAGAGAGGAAGGACATGTTCAATGTTGTAACAAATCAGAAACTGGGTTTAAATCTAGATCTGCTGGATGCCCACATCTCAGTGCACAACTACTCTCCTATACTTTACTCATGCATGCTTGGTGAATATAAAATTTCTCCTACAAACATGACATATGAAGTGGCACATTTCTTTGTTTTCTTCAAATGAAAACAAAAGTCAGTGCTTCCACTTTCCTAAACTTATGCATATGGGGCACCTCTAGGATAGGAGGGCCTCGTGCCTTAAGGTGAGTGTTAAAAGCTTCTGTGCATGGGCCTCCCTGGTGGCGCAACGGGTTAAGTCTCAGCACTACGAAGCTATCCAGAGCCACTGCAGCATGAGTTCGATTCCCGGCCAGGGAGATTCCCACATGGTGCAGCAGACCTCTCCTGCCTCACCTGCTGTTCCCCTCAGGAGTGCATTTCAGTCGATCTGCCTGTTCTGCTCCCATCCTGTCTCTGGTGAATCTTCTTACCACCCCACATCTCAGGCCTACACCCCAGCTTGTATGCATAAATAAATAAATATTAAAACAAAAAAAGCTTCAGTGCATGAAAAGTCCCAGATTGGTTCAGCAGAGCAGGTATACCAGATGGCCCTCCCGTCTTAGGTCACACTGATTATCACAGGGGAGACTGTCTGACCAGCACGAGGAACTCCATGAAGTACAGAACTCTGCACTGTGGACACTGGAACCATGGAGCATAAAGTCCAGCCTCCCTGGAAGCCCATGCAGACTCGTCCCCACCTGTCCTCCCTCCCAGTCAGAAGTCTTGTCACTCTGCCAGGATGCTGAGGCAGACTTGCTCCTGGCCCTTACCATCCATGGAATGCCATGTCTGTTCTCTCCCAGAGTTAAGAAAGCATGCCTTTTCATTGAGGGCCATGTCCCTCTCTCTAATCCTCACTCCTGCTCTTAACATGTTCCACTCCAGGACCTGTGCCTTCTAGAAAAGGTCTCCTGGTATCTGCTGCTTCTGCGATAACCAAAGCTCTCTGTGCTTCAAGAGAGAACTCAAGTCCATGCCCTAGAGAAGGGTAGTCCGTTGATCTTAAAAGCCAGAAAATGCAAACTGGCAGCCTCAGGTCTTACCCAGACAAAGGTAGTGGATATTTTGCTTCAGTGTTTTCTGAAAAATGATCTATGTTTAAAAATAGGGAGAATTAACATAATAGCAATTAAATCCAGGCACGCTGGGTATCCGACCTCGTGGTGGGCATCAGCTGGGCCTTCCCATGGAATGTGCCTGTTTTCTAGGTCGCCTGTGTTTTCGTCATTCACTCCTGATGTTTGTCCATTTGTAACAGATTTTCTGTGCAATGGAGAAATAGTTCTCCTTATCTGCTTTTTCTAACAAATGTAGAAATATCTTACTTTGCCCAAAGGGACTTCAAAGTTCATGAAAAGTAGGGAGAATATTTTCTTTGTGGAAGTGAAAAACATGCCTCTGTATGTCACATGCGAGTGAAGGTTGTTTCTTATTTTTCCTTGCAGCCTATTGCTTTACAACACTGTTTGAGTCAGAGGTAGAGGGTCACACCTCCTCAACAGTTTTTTTTTATATTTATTTATGCATACAAGCTGGGGTGCAGGTCAGAGGTGTGGGACAGTGAGAGGGTTCACCAGAGACAGAGTGGGGAGCAGAACAGGCAGATCGACTGAAATATACTTCTGAGGGGAGCAGCAGGCGAGGCAGGAGAGGTCTGCTGCTCCATGTGGGAAGCTCCCCAGCCAGACATCGAACTCGCGCCTCGCACTACAGCTGACGATAGCTCCACAGTGCTACACCGAATCCATTGTGCCACCAGGGAGGCCCCATCTCCTCAACAGTTTTGAAGGAGGCTTCTTTCCTAATCTACTTGCCTATTACCTGTTTGTCTTCTAAGCAAGTCAATTTGCAGCCCAAGGCGGACCTTGTCAGAACACAGGAACACACCAGGTTGTACACAGAACTGAGTATTTTTATAGTGATTACCATTAGCGGGGGAAGCCCAGGCCTTTCAAGTTTATACTTGCTGGTCTGCAAAACCAAGTGAGCAGAGGTTGCCACCCTTGTTCAGTCCTTGTTCACCTTCTTGGTCTCATGAGGAAAGCTCTCTCTAGTTCTACTCAATGAAAAATAAAAATCATTTTTCAAAGGGCCTGATGTAACTGGTTTCAGGCGCCATGCTTCCCAGTAAGCCTCCTTTTGCTCCTGCCCTGAACTCATTTCCACTTCTCTGAGTGGTTTTTAAATGTCTAGTAAATAGTAGACAGTGATGAAAATAATACATTTAATTGTAATCTAATTAATTTGCCATCCATAATTTCGTGTCATACAGAAGCATAGTCAGATCTGTGAGCTGCAAAGACTTTGTTCTAACAGCTATAGTGTGTGTTTGTCTCCCAGAAACCATTCCAGTTGAATGCAAGTTGCTTTGAAATGATTTGCTGATTGACTCAGTGATTGAAATCAGAATTTTTGTTAATAACATACTCACTTGCATAATTTCCCCCTTTTCCCATTATTTTCATGAGCATTTGGATCCCAGTCCTCCACTGCCTCCAAGAATCACCCTCTGGGGAATCTCTGACTTACTAAACAACGATGGCTTTAATAAAGTAGCACAGCAACCAGTGGAGATGTTCATTAGAATTGAGATTAGAATTGAGATCTCCTGACATGTTCTTTTGCTTTACTTGAGTGATTCCTCCATTCCTCAAAAGAGCTGTTAAGAACAACCATTTCAAGTGGCTAAACTACTTCTGGTAAAGCAATGGTCTGTGACTGGTAGCAGAGTGTGTGTGTGTATGTGTGTGTGTGTGTGTGTGAGAGAGAGAGAGAGAGAGAGAGAGAGAGAGAGAGAGAGAGAGAGAGAGAGAGAGAGAGACAGAGAGAAGAGACAGAGACAGAGAGCAAGAGATGAGATGCAGAAAGCTGATATGACAGACAAGGGGCGGTATAGGTAGAACAGGTGGCATCTACCCCCCTCGCTAGTGTCAGGTGTGAGTTGAGTCCCTGAGCTGTAGGGAGGAGGTTTAGAGGCTGAAGTTCTAGTGTTTCTGTTTTCTGTTAGGTGACCAACAGCTCAGTGGCCCACTAGGGAGGAAACAATAAGGAAGTGTGAAAAGAAGAAGGAGACAGAGTAAATAGTGACTCATTCTCTTCTGTTCCAAAGCAGCAAGTCTCAAAAGTTCCCTGCACTATTGTGGCTGAAGACCAACTACTGATGCATCTTCCTCCAGGAGCTTTTTGCTGAAAACACCAAAGGTGATATTGTATCTTGGATAGACTTCTTTCATAACTGCTTGTTGGCGGAGTGCTGGCAAGTATAGAATTGGTGCATTTTAGGTTCTTTCTTTTCAGAAAAATACAAACCAACAACACAAACATGTTTCCTTTTCTGTTCTTTTCCCTCAAAACTGGTAGTATGGATTTGATATGAACTGCTGTAATATGGGCCTCCCTGGTGGCACAGCGGTTAAGTGCTGTGCTGTGGAGCTGTCGGCAGCAGCGACGCCAGTTCGACACCTGGCTGGGGAAATTCCCACATGGCGCAGCAGACCTCTCCTGCCTCGCCTGCTGCTCCCCTCAGCAGTGTGTTTCGGTTGATATGCCTGTTCTGCTCCCCGCTCTGTCTCTGGTGAACCCTCTCGCCACCCCATGCCTCTGGCCCGTACCCCAGCTTGTATGCAAAAATAAATCTTTAAAAGAAAAAAAATGAAAATAAAAAGAACTGCTGTAAGATATTTCGTAGGAATTGGCTTCCTCTAACGGTTCAAGTAATTGTAGCAGCCTTTTGAGTGTTCACGTCAATAGTTTGACACTCACATAAACTCTAACTTGCACTGACATTTATATGTGACCCTACATTTTAGAATTATTTTGGTATCAATGTTAACGTTTCTTTATCAAAAAATGAAACCATTTTTTTCACCTTTATTTACCTCCTTCATAATCTAAGATGGAGAATGGGAGGCACTAAGAGAACCATGTCATTTCTTCTGTCTGTGGACAATTTACTGCTCTACAAACAGAGCTGCAAGACCAAGGAGAGCAGGCTGTAGATGCCATAAACAAAAAAGATGCTTCCAGCATTTGTAGTGGAAGTGAAATTGTTATAAATTCTGTTCACATTCCCAGTTTCTTAGAAGATTCTTATCAAAGTATCAATAACATATCACAGTTTACCCATTTTATGCAATTTACTAATTATTCAGTAAAAATTTAATGTATGACATCTATTGTTTCCTTTCTATTTATTTCAAAGTTCCTTCTTTGTTTCTCACTCTTTGATAAATTTGGGTTTCCAAAAGTCCAGTCTCAGTTTCCTTCTCATCTCAGTTTGCTGTTTTTATATCACCTAGACTGATGGGTAGGATCATTGAGTCTTATGGTCCTAGCCACTCCAAAGGTCTCTAGACTTGAGTTAACTCCACTTAGTTTCTTTAGCTACAGAACTATGTAGCCAGTGTCTACCATCTTCTCAAGTCGATGTTTTAAAGCACGTAACTGAACACAGTCCAAATTTCATTGCTGACTACCCCTGCTCCACACCTCTAACTTAATAAATAACTTCCCAGACAACCTTGCTTCAGATCTTAAGAGTCATCACTGGATCTTTCACAGTGAAAATTGACTCACCATATACCTATCTTTGAAAATGTTGAAATGATGACAAAGTATCAACCATATATTTTTGACACCTGGCCATGACGGCAGATACCATTCATTGCTTATGCATCATCCCTCCTCATCCCTCTGAATGGACTATTGGCTTCATTTTCAGGCTTCTGAGAGAAACCCCCAGGGAAAGAAAGCCTATACAGATCCATGAAAATTCTCTGCCCCTTCACTCAGTGGTAGACCCAGAGGACCTATTTCTCAGTTCTGAACAATCATGAAAAAGAGAAGTCCAGAAAATGAAAAATGAAGCCCAGAACTGCCTTAAGTCAGTTCACAATCATGAAAACATTGTCAAGGGCAGCAGCAGAGAGTCCAAAGGATAGAGAATTCCTGGGTCCTCAATACCCCCAAGCATCTGCAGCTCATACCTCCAAAGTTGGATGTTACGGGCTAACACCGGCCATTATTACTTAAGACAGTGCAAACTGCTACTCTGTGACTGAAAGTATTTCCATTGAATAATCAAGGCCCCCAAGATTCTTGCCATTTAGTTCCAACCTGTTCATGGTTTTATCAGTCAATCTTCCCCAATTTTCACATCAAACACTGTAACTTTCAACCAATAGCCTTCAAGGTATTTATCCAGAAGGCAGACTTCCTTCTCTGTCCTATTCCTGCTGAGCAGCTCTGAATATATTGAACTCTAGCTCAAAGACCATCTCCTCCAGAAATTATTTTAACTGTAAAATCCCTGATTATCCTTGATATAAGGATTATTTACCTGCCTTTCACTTGACCTTGAAGCTTAAATGTGAGGATCTCTTACTCATTATTATGCTGTCAGGTCCTAGAACTGTGACTACTACATAATAAACACTCAGGAAGTACTTTTGGTTTCAAATCTCTAGTCAAATAGGAATAAGATATTGGTTTGGGACTGTTTTTGTTTGTTTGTTTTGGTTTTTAGATATAAATAGAAAACATTTAGATAATTTTAAAAATAGGAATAATAAGGCTGATCAATCTTAAGTTCCAATTGGGTAATAATACAAAATTTTTTGGAAGTGGCTTTTTTTCCTTACAAAATACAATGTTTCCTATATTTCTTTTTCTTTTTGATAAAATGTGCAGGTGTCTATTCTCACACCTCTATAATTATTTATACTTTACTCTCAATAATGCAGTTTAACATTTCTGCTAAATTCACATAATGTTCCTTCTCCCAGATTTGAACTCATGCTGCTAAATTGTTTATCCATACGATACACGATGTGGTTCCATTATCAAAGCTCTAAGTCACAATTTCAGCATGGGGAATGTATTGCCCTGCCTCTGCCTGGGTACTGTTCTAGAAACATCCCTTCCCAAATATAGAGACCATTCAGCCTGTTCCAATTTTAGCTTGAGCATGATGTCAGGAGACCACAGGCTAAATTCATGTAAATTGCTTTCCACAATGAGTATCAGAGTTGAAAAGAACATTAAAGGATTGGTCTTTTCTTCAGAGCCCTTAAAGAATAGAAACCTGAAACCTACATGAGGTTGCTTGATTATTTGTTGTTTATTTCAATTGACAGCTCTCTGTGAGTCCATCATGTGGATGAGTCAGTTCAAAGCAAACAGATGCTGCTTTTAAAAGTTGTTGGTTAATAATATATCTCTGTTAACAATGCAAAATCACATTGTAGGTTTTAATTTCAACTTGTGAAATTTAAAGGTGTCTTAGATGGAAATTGTCTCACTCTTTTGACTTAGATTTGGAGACTGGACTTGATGTCCAGTCATTGCCTTCGGCTTACAACTGCAGAGACCCCATCCCATCCACTCTTTACTCAGATCACCTTTGTTACAATTTTATCCTCCATTTTACTTTCTGCTCATTTGTTCCCAGTTGCTTAAAATATTTTTGGAGAGTAAAACTACATCACTTAAGCTCCATGAGTTAAAACTGCTTTACATGAGGACTCTAAATGTTTTCCCTCTGAGTGGTATGTATGCACATATGTACGTATTTATCTATTTTTGAGGTAATGAGGGTTTACAACTGTAGTTGATATAGGGGAACAGGTTCATCCCTCCTCAGACGTATGTCACTGCACCACAATCCCACAAGTCCC
This sequence comes from Scalopus aquaticus, assembly GCA_004024925.1. NCBI lineage: Eukaryota > Metazoa > Chordata > Mammalia > Eulipotyphla > Talpidae > Scalopus > Scalopus aquaticus. The sequence goes on from PVIJ01000267.1 coordinate 82,586, forward strand.
CTTATCCTGCTACCATAGAACACTGAGTCGCCTCCCCTTCTAGTAGTTTCAGTATTTTTTAAAAGGCCAGGTTTATTAAGAAAAGGAGAAAAAGAGCCACCTGCATAGTTACAGGCAGGCAGGAGATCTGCCTCTAGAAGTTTCAATTCTGCAGTCATATTTTAGGGTTTGTCTGGTTTCATTTTGTCAGTTTTCTCTAGATGTTTCTGGAGGAATTTACAGCAAGACATTTTCAGTTGTTGTAGGGCTGCCACATCGGACACCTCCAAGAAGTGCCCTTGCCTTCTCCACTGCCCACGTGAGCAATGCACCCTGGGGCGTGACAGCAAATCCTTACAGCCCCGTGTGTGAGGAACTACTCCCGCTGTCCTAGGAGCAGAGGCAGACGTGTGCTTATTTGCTTTCTCGGTGAGAACTGCGTAAAGGCAGTCTCAAGAGAGACAGCCGGAATTGCCATCTGGGAGGCTGGCACCTTCCTTACCTGAGCTGTGGTTTCCTGCTAACAAGGTGGGGCTCACAGAGCATCTTCCCAGTCTACTGGTGACGACAGGTGGCCCAGGTGTTCCATCCCATTCCTGAGCTTTAACAGGCTCTCTGGAGGAAGACGCCCCGTGGTACCCTCTCTCTTTGCTGTCCAACTTTGGTATCGGTTCCGTGCTGTGGCTGCGGGCTTTCAGCTCCTCAGTCGATTCTGCGTATTAATCAGAATTACATTGCATGAAAAAAGGTTCCAAGCTGCTTCACAGATTCCTTTAACAAATTAAAGAACAATTTCCGGGCCTCCCTGGTGGAGCAATGAGTTAAGTCTCAGCACTATGAAGCTACCTGCAGCCACTGCAACACAAGTTCAATTCCTGGCCACAGAGCTTCCCACATGGCGCAGCAGACCTCTCCTGTCTTGTGTACTGCTTCCCTCAACAGTGTACTTCAGTAGATCCTCCTGTTCTGCTCCCCACTCTGTCTCTGGTGAGTCCTCTCACCCCCACACATTTTGCCTACACCCCAGTTTTTGTATGCATAAATAAATAAATCTTTAAAAAAATAAAGAACGATTTCCTCAAATACTTTCAGTATGTTTAGAAATTTAGATTTGTGTTCAAGATTGCAACACTTAAAAACATAATAGGGATGGAGAGCACACAGGGCCCTTTTTCTAAGATGTTTAGGTTAGGATCCATGGAAACAGTTATCTCTTTAGAAGGGGAGAAACTCAATGAATGTTGAGTCTTCTTTAGAAGACTTTTCTTGGGTTTATCTTCAAGAAAACCTCTTAAAGAGCACTACGCCTTCACTACTTAATTTCTCACCTTTCATTCACTGCTGCTACAATGACACAATTCACACCAATCACATGACACCTTTCAGCTGGCAAACTTAGAAGACATTTTAATGTCATTTGACAACTATTTGGTTACTTTTTTATTTGCATCTTCAATTCTCTTGGCTGATGGCCCAAGAGTGATGGTCTGTCTTCCTGTGTGATATTCTGTGTCTAATACCATTTCTGTGTCACGCAGATCTAATCTTCTCTCACACATTCCTTGTCATCCCCCAGGTACTAGGCTTAGCCACTGTTTTTCTCATTCTTGATATAGTCTCTCTGTGATTTTATCCTTGAGGATTCAAACAGCAATTGTCTGATTGTTAGAGATTTCTAAATAGTTTACCAGAAGCCTGGACCATTCTTCTGAGCTTTAGACTCATTTATCCAACTACCTGTTGGATGAATCCATCTGGGTGTCCCATGGATACTACAAATTTATCATTTCAGATACTGAACTAACCATTTCTTACTAATGGTCCCTCCTATTCAGTTAAACATCTAAGATAGAAGCTTGGCTTCCTTTTTTTTTAACTGCTACTCCCCAAACCCAACAGCTAGCAGACTTCTGCAGATTTTACTTCTGAGCATTTGTTCCTCTCCGCTCTACTTCATGTCATGTCTGCCTCAACTTTTCTAGTTCAGGCTTGAGTCATCTCCCTTGCAACTAGTCTCCTTGACTCCCCCAAATACAAGCTCCATATACTGCCAAAGTCATCTACTTAAAATGCAAAATATAACTCTAATCAAGTGTTTTCTCAGGTCTATTCAATATGATGGTCATTTGGCTGTGAAAACACATAGTAAAGATGGCTTTTAAGTAATACCCACTTGCAAAATTCAGAGCAGTATATTATAGGAAATAGGCACAAGAGCCATCCGTGCAGAGAACATATGTAATAAAAGATGCTTCTAAGAGTGCTACTTGCTTATTTGACATCAGTGTTATTACAGGGAATGTGATAGTCATTCTGTAATGCAAAAAAAATGCATATAATAAGGTGGTTTTAAGAATATTATCTGCTCACTATGTTGAGAACAGTGTTACTTCAGCGAGTAGATGAGATGGGCACTCTGCATATAGAGAAGTGTTTAAAAAACAAAATCACAAGTCTATTCATAATATAACCCTGAATTAACATCCTTCCAGAAGCTTCCTGTGACCACACGTTATGTCTAGACTCCTTCTACTGACCCACAAGACTCTATACGCCCTCACACTTCCTTTCTGTGACTCTGCATTTCCCACCTAAAAATTCCTTCTGGATTAACTGAATTGACTTTAGTTTCTTTCTCCCCACTCCACCTCCAACAAAACCTGTGCTGTTGGCTCCAGTTTTTATCTCCCATCCCTCCTGCTTTGAATAACTACTTATCTTGTCTTTCCTCAGCGAGCTCTCCTCAGCCCTGGTTGCTCAATCTTAGTATCTGCTGAAGCCTCCCCCACCACAGCCACCTCCTTATCTATCTGCTTTTCCCCAACCGCCTCCATTCTTTAACCAAGGGACTAAGTTTTGTTCTTGCCCCAATTTTTTTTTTTCGACATTGGTGCCTCCAGCATCTAGCATATTGCTCGCTAGGCATTTAACTGATTAATTTAGTGGGTGTCTGAACAACTCAGGCATCTTTCCAATGGGTGTAGGAGACAGAGCATTCCAGAGAATGGATGTGAAAGTCATTCTGTAAAGCATGGGCAGATGCACATTCAAAAACACATGTCATAAAGGCGGTTGTAAGAGTCCTAACATTCCTAAGGGATCAAGTGAATCTAATGAGTGTTATAAAGGGATTAAAGGTGTCCAGAAGAGCAGTATTTCAAAAAATCTGATTTTAAGAGGTTGAAAGTTTAATTCAAATTCTGAATCTTTGATGGAGACAGTAGAGAAAAAAAATGTGGAACTGATTTAGAGAACCTGCATTTTGCTTTATTTACATTTAGGTTTAAATACTCATCAAGTCTCAGCAATGTTATAAACAAAAGCACCAATGGCACACTTTGGCTTTCCATTCTTGGAATCTGTGTGGCAGATGGGACGAGTTGTAAGGCTGTCAGCAGCCAGGGTGAGAGGCCCAAAAGGTCCAGCTTTGCACCTAGGCTGGTGACACCTGTCCCTCAGCTCTCAGTTTCCTCTCCTGGATCCCCCATCTTTCTTAACTACAAAATGGAGATATAGGTTTCCCCAATATCCAAAAGGAGAACATTCCAATTTGGTATGATTGGGATGCTCAACTTTTTTCCATATAAATTAATCAAAACAGACTCCAGGCAAGAGAGAAAACATAGACATACAACTTCTCATAATTGTCTTGACAGTTGAGAAAAAGGCAACTATTTCTTCCCTCGCTTTGGAAGGGGCAGTGTGGAAGATGCAAAGGGTAGACATCTTGGAGCTGGTTGTCTCGGGGCAGGATCTTGGAGCCAGAGCAGAATTTGGAATGTAAGCAAGAGGGGGAAAGGAAAGAACAGAAATGTAGTAAGAAAGATAAGGAGTTAAGCTGGTGGGTGGTGTGGAAAGAAAGAAAAGATCTTGAGATTGATAGTGATTTCTGTTTCGTGTAGTCTCATAAAGACCAAATGAAATGGTTATTTATTCCAATTTTTAAAAAGTGCTTTAAAAAAATGAATGGTAATAGTGTTCTCAGACCCACAAAGTAACCCACCACATCGTACCAAACAGGAATGTCTATTTTCACAACACAAGGGAGACCTGTAATACTGGCCCTGCCTAACTTCCCTGACTGAATTGGAAGGATCCAACCATAGTCTACATTTCAGTATATTCTGAAATAGTCTGAAAGCTAAAACTGCCACTCACGTAAAAAGAGGTATTAGTAAATTGTTGCTACTTGCCCTTTGTTAGTGCATTTCATCCCTCTGCACCGCACTGCATAGTCACTGAGGGATGGAGTACACAAGCAAAAGATTGCCAAGCCCCATGCAGAAAGAGAACCCTAACACTTTACACACAGTAACCAGCTCAGCAAGTGACACACCAACCTGAAGGGCAATTAGCTCCTCTCAATTAGGATTTGAATAACCACTGACAGGTACGTCAAATTTTGTTCCTTCTTCCCACCTACATCTAGGACCAACCAAAGTCAAAGCGTCTGGAATCTAGTGATCCCATGTCAGTCTCCCCAAACTGGAATCTTCTCTACTCAGGGCATACCTGGAGCCTCTCCTTAGAGCTTCCACCCTCCAATCTGCCCCTGGGCCTCTGCCAGATGTGAGGGAGGTGTTGACTGCTTGGCTATATATAGCCGCGGCAGCTCAGGGTCAATAGCCTTTGCTGTTCCCATGTGCTTAGTCTGTGTTGATTTCATATTGCTGGAGGCCCTTCCGGCTCCAAGACAATACGCAGTCGTGAGAACACGTCACGAGTATGAGACAGACCCTAAACCAGGAGCCTGTTTCACTACCACCACCTCGGGATGGTGCCCTGTCTTTCAGTAGACTGGTAGCTAAGCCTCGGTCTCAGTTACACTGAAGTCAAAATATTTTAAAAGTATGCACACCGGCACCCTAATTACAGTAAGGTGATCTAACCAACACTGGCTTTTCAGTGCCCTGAGTCAAATGGAATAGAATCAGTATCAGGAAAGAATATCATGGAGTATTTCCAAGCTGTTTATTCACAGTTTCAGAGAAAATTGAACTCTGGCTTCCAAATGCCATAGCCTCACAGCGTAAGGACCCATCTGTTTCACCCTACCTCCCTGTCCTCATTTCCAACAAACCACGGGGATGCCTCTTTATTATCCACTTCTGTATCTGTTTCTACTACCATCATTAAGCATTTACCATTTTTTCTCCTCCCTCCTTCCCTCCTCCTCCCCCTTCTCCTCTCTTTCTTCCTCTCCCTCTCTCTCCTCCCCCCTCTCTCTCTCCCTCCTCCTCTCCCTCCCCCTACTACTCTTTCTCTTCCTCCTCCTGTCTCTCTTCTTTCTCTCAATTTCTTTCCCTCTTTCCCCCTCCATCCTCTACTCCCAACACTGGATTGGAATTAACCAGACTGAAAAAAGCAAACAAGCTTCACACGTGTCCGATGCTGTCCTTGAAGATCTGGAAGCATGTTTGCTGTGGACGCTGAGTGTGTGCCCAAGCACTTCCACCAACATCAGTTTCTTTGTTCTCTTTCAAATGACTTGCACACACATACCAGGCCAGGTCACGCAGGTGTCCAACCTTAACTCGATACAGGCCAACACAACTTTAGAAACAAAAAAGAATCTTTTTCTTTTCTTCCTTCTCCATCATCACATCCCAGAGACTTGTCTTCAAGTGAATTTTGATAGTTATATTTAAAGAATGCTGAATGAAAAGAGTGAAGAAATTGCGATGCTCAAACTTGTGTCTCTGTCCCTTCACACCTGTCTCCAGGAGAGAAGGCAGAGCTGGAACACTTGTAAGAAAGTCACAAGTATGTTATTGAGCATCTTATATTGGAGTAAATCTGGTTTCCCATATGCAATTACAGCGTCCTATAATACAACTGAAGAGGTGTGAGCCTACCCTCCTAAGCCATTTACAGTCTTGTAAAACGTTACCTCTGAGACTCCCTTGTAACACAAAGGGTTAAGTCTCAGCACTAAGAAGCTATAGCCACTGCATGCATAAGTCAGAAGCCCAGCCAGGGAGCTGACCCACATGGCACAGCAGACCTCTCCTGTCTCCCCGCTGCTCCCCTCAGTAGTGTATTTAAGTCAATCTGCCTGTTCTGCTCCCCACTCTGTCTCTGGTGAATCCTCTCACTAACACCCCAACTCTGGCCTACACCCCAGTTCTTATATGCACAAATAAATACATCTTTAAAAAAAGATTCCTACAAGATGTATTTGTTCATTATAAAACATGAAAGTCTTCAAAACAGATTTTGAAAAGACACAAATGAAAAGTGGGCAGTTAAACAAAGATAGGCAGAAGACATACTGGCAACTCAAATCTATTCAGAGGAATAAGGACATTTATCCATATTCATATAGTTCGATATTTTCTTCGAACCTGTCAAAAACCAAAATTGATCTTAGTAACAAACTTTCCTGCACAAGATCGATTGTAGGTACTAAGGCGACGTTTCATGCAGAATCAGGGTTCTCTCTCTGTGTTCCCAGTCACGCAGGGCTCAATACCCGGAATGGGTTCTTCCTTTCATGACCAGCCCGGCGACGACTGAACAACTCAGTGTTGACTATTGATCTAAATCCCAGCCCTCACCCTGAAGGCTGATCTTGAATTGCAATCTTGCTGTGGAAAAGACTGCATGATTTATTGTATTTCATTTATCTTTTAGACTGTGTGTTTGCATATGATTTCCTGGTGTTTAAGTCAAAGAAAGATAAATAAAAATGAGACCCAGGCTGATCTTTTCATTGCCAAAATGTTCTCTCCAGGGTTCCAATCTGCCACAGCTCACACAGAGAACTCTGCTGCTCTCTCTCAAAGTTTCCCATCTCTGCCTCCTTGGCTTGTCTTGGGGGCTACACTGGTCTCTCCAGCTTTGTCCTCATTCCCTCTCTGTTCTGGTCCGGGACCTGGGCTACACAGGACGACTTGGCTCCCAGATCTCCTGGCTTTTGCCACAAGCTCTGCCCTGCACGGGATCCTGAGTTTTCCCAGAGTGTCTGATTCACTCTCCCCCAGTCAACTTTCACTCCCTTAATAGAGGAACTGTACTGCATATTCTTATAAATCTCTACACCCTAAAAATCCCTCTTAAGCTCTGGCGACAAGGGAACCACCCCAGCACAGATAGGCTTTGGCTTCCAGCTGCCGGAGGACCCACCCAGCATGTTAAAACAGACCGCATTAGCCTCTCTCCAGTGCTGTTCTTCTGCCGGAAGATCCTCGTTACGAGAGACAGACAAGCTTGATTTCACATTGCAGCCATTCCCTCACGACTGCCACTTCGACGGGGTTACCTGAGCCTCCGCATCCACACCTGTGCAAGGAGAGTAAACCCACTGCTGCTGAGCTCCCGTGACAATCGCATGAGATAAAGTAGTTAACGTCCCTGCGTGGCCAGGCACCCTGGTCATTGTAAATATTAGAACTCATCTCGGTGTTCTTGGGGAACCAGGGAACACACTTGGTCATCAGCCCAAAAGTTATCACCACAAGGGGCCATGTCCAGAACTCAGCGGACTCAGGACACGAACAGGACACCAACGGAAGACACTCCCCAAGCTTCTCCATTGTGGTTTTAAACCAGGCTTTCCTCTTTCCTCCTGTCGTGACACCAGAACTCACCCCAACTGTCTCCTGATGTGGTCCCCTTCAATTCATTTACTGGCAGTGAATCCAAAGGTTACCCGTGACCCTGAGATTCAGTTCAGAGCTTCAGGTTGGAACATAAAGGGGGGCATGCACTGGGTTACGGAAGCCCCTCCACATTTCTCTCCCATCACGTCTTTTAAATGAAAACTTCATAGTTATTTTCTTTTTTTGTTGTTCCTTTAGCCTGATGTGCTCTCCCCTACATTAAAATGATTAGCTAATTATCCACATCTCCATTTTGGGACTATTTAGCGCAAACAGCCCTCTAGGAAGTCTTCTAATTCCCTTCTCGTGAGTTAAAGATAACAATGAAGGGTTGCCGCGGACCTGCCCCAGAAAGTGACCTTGCAGCCCGTCATTTCACAGTGTCATTTTGCATGTGTAGTCACATAACAGGTAAGTGTAATGTTGGGGCTGTCTTCTTCACTGCTAACCCCTGATGCAGGTCTGCACCCGGACAGGTGGGCTATGAGTACAAGACGTTCATGGGGAGCCAAGGGCACGTTTTCTAGGGACAAGGGGACACATCTGTGCCTTAGTTCTCACGCCAGCACCCGTGAGCCTCCTGTGAGGCCCCAGTGTCTATGGCTCCTGGTAGGCACCTATGACACCTAGAAGCAAGGCACAGTTTGATAAATTAGGTCAACAAGGTATTATATTCAAACACTCTGTAATGGCCAGTTGCAACCATCCCTCCTGTGGCACGGTACAGAGAGGTCACGTCTTGTGGTCTCAGGTTAAGTCACTGACATTACTTACCACTTGTGATTTCTGATTTAGAGGGCTCGTCCTCCCACTGGACTGTCTCAGGACGGAAGAGCACATGATTCCCATCGACATCAATGTTGGAGTCGTCAAGGAGAGGAGTGAATGAATGAATGAATGAATGAACGCATGCATGCATGCAGGCTTTCCTTGCTCAGGGAGCTTACTGGCTTTCACTCCACCAGCCAAACCATCATTAGGCCACAGTCACAGCCCCGCAGCCTCCCCTCTACCCCTCCAATCTCACCCAGCACATGGGCCGCAGCAAGAACCAAGCATGAAGCAAGCACCCTCCATGTCCAACAGGAATTGGTTACTGTAGCCAAAATTATTTTCTTTAACTGTACATATTTCAAATTGACCTGCAACTGATAGTCCAGAAAAGAGTGATTTGCTGGGAAAATGAGTATTATTTGGAAATACAGCCATGAACACCCTCTACTTTAGAGGCACATAGGATTCCATTCGCCTTTCTGTTTTTGCAATATTTAAGGGGATTAAGTTGTCCTGTCATTTAATTGCTTCTATGAGCACCTCAATGATTCAGATGATTTAGATTGATGAAAAGAGGCTTTTATATTTGTGGTTTGTGACTAACGTGCTTGAAACGGCACACAGTCACATGAGGTTCCCTTGGTTACAAAATATGGACTCTCATTGTGTCTGGAAATCCAGAGACCAAAGCACAGGTTGTTGATGAGGATTTGAGCATCCCGAGGACAGAAAGAATGCTCAGAATTGTCTACTCCTATGGGCATAATCATCAGGATCGAAGACTCTATTCTATTTCAAGTGGTGAACAATGAAAATAATGAAAGGTGATCAAGGCAGATTAATTAGGCAGAAAAGACAGCACATTTGAAACGCTAGAGGAGGCAGTGAGTGAAATTGCATTATCAGAGGGCTATCAGATGAATCAGCAATGGCTAGACCTGAAAGAGACCTTGGAAATAGTAATGGCAACAGCTCCTGGAAAGCAAGGTGTGCGTCTGTGGCATTGCTGAATGGGTGTCCTACTTTTGGCGGCAGAGCGCCCGGAGGGGAAGTTCCCACCTCCTGGGAAAGCCCGACTGCCCTGGGAACATCTGTAATTGCTAGAAAGCTTTTAGACAGAGCTCAAGTTGCTGCTCTCCAAGATACCCCTGTGTTGATTGTCGGTAGCCCTGTTCCTGGGACAATTCAGAACTAGTCTATTCCTGTTTTTAAGTGAACACCTTTTAGAAGGAGAGCATCTGTATCCCCTTGGTCATGTCTATTTCAGAATACAAATCCAGAACTCTCACTCCCCCAGCACCCTGGCTTGGACTCTAATTGCATGTCATGGTGTCTTTTAAAACTGCAACGTTTGGAGCTGAAAGAGGCAGAGAGCATGACAAGTTTACCTACAAGTCCAGGTAAGCGCTAGGTCCTCTCCTTGCACTTCTATTATTCTAGCCCCCGGGTCTCCTGGGAAAAAAAGGGCAAAGGTTTCCTTGTCTCCACAATGAAAGGGCACCAGAGAGCGGGGGCAATTTTTTATTTTTTATTATTGCTTCTCTCTTATGTGAACCCTGTCATTTGGGGTCAGGTATGTCAATCTCAACATCTAAGGGATGAATTCTCTCCAAGTACAGAGAGAGCAAGAACAATTGTTCAGGCTTCTGGCGATCCCATGATTTCAAATAAAAGGAGAATGAAAGTGTCCAGGTTTGTGTTAAGAAAACACACAGAGTAAAACATGAGTTTTAACAAAATAGATGAGACACATTTCATTAAATAATAAAGGAGGTAACTGAAATATGAGAGGATGTTCTAAGAACCTTAATCTCCATCACTTTACAGGAATAGCAGCTCCGAGCCTTTACCCAACTCACTCAGTGTCGCACAATGACAATTAGCAAAGCTGTGATGAAGAAACAGATTTCCTGGCTGTGGCCCAGCCTGCACCTCTCAGCAGAGGGAACGCTGGAGCTCACATACGAACTCCTATTCAACAGTTCTTTGTTCATTGTGGTAAGGAATAACACTTATTCACAGGGCATGCAAATAAATAGAATGCTAAAGCTATGTTGGTCTTTCAAAACCCTCAGCCAAATGTTCACATGATCTACTGTTCACATTTTATCAAAGTGTGTGAGGATTATAGATTCTGCCAAGTTATCCCGTCCTTAAAAGCCTTTGCTGAAATTATTACCACAGCTCAAGGGTTGACATAGGGTAATACCACTTTCAGAAATTCTAGTACACAGAATTGTATTTTGCTCCAAGAACTCAATCCATATTTTCATTTGTTCTCAAAATGAGGAAGCCAAGAGAACCTGCGGACAGAGACTACTGAAAGCTGACCCAACTCCTTGTTCCGGAACATCTAGTGAAGCTATTCTTCCCAGCATCCATGACTGAGACCTGGCCATCAGAATGTGGGTACAGGTGATTAGCCATTTTTAGGTGTGTTTAGTCCCACTTGTTCTCGGGATTTTGCATGGTGCCAGTAAAATGTAGTTACTCAGGGGGCCTCTCACCAGGACAAGTCTTAGACTGAGGATATGGGCTGAAAACAGCTGGCAACATTATGGCCACATTAGCATAGCCAGCTAGACCGCCTTGACAGGAAGTTAAGTGTAAATAGGGACTAGAGATTATACATTTTTGATCAGCAGCAACAATGGTGCCCCTCAGGCAACAGCCCCTATCACTCGCCCCCATCTTGTGCCAGACAATTACACATCCCCAACCCACATCCCTGCCACGCACACCTCCGTATAGTCCTCCACGTACTTGCCCCGAATCTGATCCAATAAATGTGAGACTGGCCCGGGAAAGGGCGGCTGCATCTCCATAGGTGTGAGCCCCTCTAGGTCTCTCTCTGCTTGGACTTTGAGTTGTCTTTCCTCCATCCCACACCGCTCCCACTGCTGCTGCCCTGCGAGGTGACAGCCGTCAACCTTCCCACAAATTCCTCATCGTTTTGCTTCCCCCTCCTGCTGGCTGGGAGGTTTTGAGGTCTTAGGTGCTGGAAGAGCCTCCAGGTGGAATCTCACCAGAAACTTAGGAGAGAATCAATCATCCATCGTTTGCTGACCCCGCTGATTGACATGTCCTATGACCTATGTCCTGCCCTTTGACATGAACTGAAGATACAACTTATGTTACTAAATCAGTGAGGTTTTGGAGTTGTTTGCTACAATAGTTAGACTATCCTAACACAGTTTTTAAAGGATATGATTTCTCATTTTCCCTCCTGTAAAATATAGTCTAAATATAAAGTTCTTGAGTTTCTAATAAGGACAATGTTTTTATTGGCACAGAAAAATGAAGGACAGGGAGATTGGTTAAATTGCCAAATACGGTACAAGGATTCCGCAAGCTATGGTTCTCTCTCACCTCTTGTCAAAATAAAAATGCTCTCTAAAACTGATAAATACATCTTTATTGAGTATTTAATAAATATTTTAAAAACTATAACTCAATAACTGGATGAGCCTCTGAATTAATCAAACAACTTACATGTTTTATTTATATTAGCTGAATGAAGACAAATGCCTTCTGACTTTTTCCAAATGCTTTTTCATCCAAAATAGTAGCAAAGAACAAAATATCTAGTAAATAATGGAAAAAAATAGATTTCTTTTAAAAATAGGCACATAGAAAATAGTAGCCATTTATTTAACACAAAAAATAATTTAATTATTTAGTCATTTTAAGGAAAGTTAAAAATAAGTTAAAATATTTTCTCAGAAATACCAAAAAAATAAAACATTCTGGCATGGGATTGAGACTCACCCCCATTGCATGAAGTTCACGCTCAGGTCAGTTCAATAGAACACTTGAGGATTTGAGGAAACAACTCAGATATAGCTGTTTTGAAATAAAGTATTTCTGAGTATCCTTCTAAGTCTATAATTTTATACTCTGACACCAAAGTTCCTACAAAAAGCAAAATAGTATCATTATGTCTGTTCTCAAATATAACTCCACTTTGTGTTTCAGAGCAGTTTATGTTCTTCAAAGTGACATTTTTCTAGTTTAATTGAATTCCCTTTCCATACAAATCAGTGCACTATAACATAAATTAAGCAAGGGAGTTCTTTACAACCATTGATGATTTGTTGGGTTCATTGGCAAACCCAGGATCCAACTTTTCTTTCAACACCTGACTAGGAGACAACTTAAATAAGTATCTTAGATGAAAAACATGCAATAACAGCATCAATGGTTACCTATCTGCAAAAAGTAAAGTGCGTGTTTCCTACTGTTGCAGAAGGCGATGTGGGAAAGACCCAGCGGCAGTCAGACACGGTGAGCACAGGAGATTTATTATGCCAGTGGGCCCAGGAGAAACCGGTGGACCCAGGAGAGGGTCACCTCTAAAGACCTGGGCCCCGAGCAAAGGGAACAGGGAGTTTTTACACAGAGTAGCTTCCGTGTGACTTTTGGTGGGTTGCAGGGAAGCATGACCTCAGGGAAGGATGACGTCAGGGATGGATGACGTCAGTGGAGGAGGTCACTTACAGGCAGGGGTCTTATCAGTGATTTCCGGGCAAGAGTCTTATCAGTAAGGGTCACTTTCATCCTTGGTAGGGGGCTGTGTTTTTCCTGTTTTCCCGGTTCGCTATATTCTGGGAGCAGGCTCCCCTTAAACAAGGTCTTAGGACACCAGTAGCCGCATGTCATCCCAGCGGTTTTGGAGTTGTCTGCTACACTGGCCACAACGGGTCAGATGCTGCAGGAGACTCTGGACAAGTAATAATTCCACTCCTTCCTTAGCCTTCCCAGGCAGGTACCAGGGAAAATGGGCATCCCCTGGGGTGATAAACTCCCTGAGGTTAGAGGTGGGGACTGGAGAGATTCGGATTTGAACTCAGGTCTCTGTGAGCAAACAGCCTCACCGTGAAACTTGCTTTTGTTTCCTTTTGCTTGGGTTTATGCAAAGAGGATTTATTACCTTCTTTCCTGAGCATACATTTTTAGAAAGTTTCCAGATTACACTAACAGGAAAGTGAATATGAGGTTTGGGAGAAATCACTTGTCAGTCCAGATAGTATGGATCGTACACCCCATCTCCTGAGACACTTCCGCACACAGTGCACAGTCCTGACCAGCTGTGACATGCCTGGGTGAACACCCAGCGGTCTCTGTGTGACCTCAACCAGAGCATCACGCGACACTGGCAAGCAACAGTGAGAAAGTCAGAAAACCAAGAATGTGCATTTGTAAGGCTGGTGCTAGCAGTTTGCTCGGAACCATTCTTTTGATTATTAAAAAAGGCAAATGAAGAAAAGCATGTATTTGTTTCTTATTACATACAATTAGCAGTGACATGCACGTGGCGGACGCCGCCCGTGTACGTGGTGTTCACCAGGCGCTGACAGCGTGCGGATGAGGCCTAACGTGAAACACCAGGGCTCCGCTCCCGTGGGGCTCTGGCTCTGACGGGGAGAAAAAATTCCAGAAAAGATAGTGCTGGGCTCGGCGGAGGCCCCCAAGGAGAGCAGGGAGAGCACAATGAACAGTTTTAACATGGTTTTTCCTAGTGGAGTGGTCAAGACATCTTGATGCAATATTAATTCCAGAAAGGGTGATCAAGGGCAGTTTCCATGTTTGTTTGCCCTCAGGGAACGTACTGCTCAGCAGACACCTGAGGAGAGGCTGCAACGCGGGAGAGCAAAGAGAAAGAGGAAGGAGGTGGAAGGAGAAGGGGGAGGCCCTTGGGTCAGAGACCCAATGGCTTCCCTGGGGAGAGGTTCATTGTTCAGAAGAGAACAAAAGGTTGAATATTTTATACAGAGATAGACAAAAATAAATTGAAATTCGCAGCAGAACGCTCTGGTTGGGGCATGGAGAAACAGCTGTTCCAGTCTTAGAAGTATTCCTTTGTCCTCCATATAATCCAAACAGGAAAATGCCTGGAGACCAGGAGCTTGGCTGGCTTTTTCCAGACTTTCCATAACAGAGTACTGTCACCTTAGTTACATTTGATTTCTAGCAACACCAAATTCTAAAAATGTGCTTCCAGACCAGAGCCCCCTTTTTCTGTGCCCCAAGCCCAACCAAGTCACTGAAACCTCAAAGTCAAAGTGTTAAGTTTTTCATAGAATAGAAGGCAAATTCTACATAGCACAAATACCTACTATTGTCATAGGGCTATAGATGTGAATGAACAAAATTTTCCCATAGTTAACAAAATTTAAAAATACTGGATTAAGTGAGCTAAACAGACTTGTTCTCTGAAGGTTTGTTCAAGTCTTTCACGATCATTGTGCATGTTTAGAAGACTGATAAAATCTGCAGAGTCCACTGAACTTATTCTCCAGAGTCCACTGAACTTATTCTCTAGGGCTTTCATTTTGTTTTCTAGGTCTTTTTTTTTTTTCTTTTTAGAGTTTTTTGCCTATTCTAAGAGCAATCCCAGGGTATCTACTATTACACATTATGCACTTTGAAATCTCACTGAGTATCCTATTCAGTTGCTGGCAGAGCTGGGTCTGGAATTCAGACTCTCCCATTATATTTTGTAAACATAGTTTGGGGCAAAGAGAAAAACCAGGCATGTAATTGAAATTTCCAATCATTTACTAATTTCTTCTAGTTCCTATTTCCAAACATTATGGGTTGAATTGTGCACCCCCCTCCAATCCCCATTCCTGTCTTGAAGCCTTAATCCCTAATGTGACCTTATTTTAGAGAAGTCTTCTAAATGAGATCCTGCAGAAGGGAGTCTTTGCCCTATGCCCGCTGACCACCTCTAAGAAGACACAAAGTCAGCCTGGTGCACTCACAGACAGCCACGTGAGGACACAGTACCTGGGGCCTCAGCAGAGAACCAGAGAAACCAGACCTGCCAAACCTTGGCCTTGGAATCCTAGCCTCAGAACTCTGAGGAATAAATTTTTGTCACAGAAGCCACATGTCTGGGGCATCTGATGACAGTCCTGGTTAACTCACCCACTGAGCCCTGCTACTTTCTAGCTTTTGAGGTAGGAAGAAACTTGAGGAAATGAATGGAGAACAGAGCTTTGCTGCGTAAGTAAGTGCTACGTGATTTTATAAACCTCATTGAACTGATGATGAAACCAGAGCACAGTGAGGCTCTACAAATACCCAGCAGGCAGATAATAAAACTGAAATGTGACTCCCGGCTGGTTGAACTTTGAATCAGGAACAGACTCCAGTGCCACCTGCCTGTTCTGAAATCTATTAGATTTTTAAATATGGGCATCATGTCACACTAGCTTTAGGACCTTTCCAGACCTCAAATATTACGATGTTATTTATACTTTAGCATCAAGTTTCACAGCTTTTATTTGAGGCAGATTTGAATAAAGACAGTGTCCCCCTTTAGCACCTAATAACTAGGGCCCCTGGCCTGGACATCACACTTTGAGGGTTCCCAGTATGATTCCCTCCTACTGAACTCTCATCATGAGGCAAGAGTCGGGAGACCAGGGTTGTGCTACAGGAGATCCATCCCCCCTCCCCAGACATCTCCTGCTGTGTCCCAGGCCCCAGCACCCCTGTGTCAATGGCTCAGAATCGACCTTACAACTCTGCTTTGCGTTGGTCTGTCTGTCCTGCAAAAAGCTGATAGGCCTAACAATAAGCTGCCAGTCTGACAAAGCAGCCTATGCAAATCTTTGCAAAAGAAGACTGGAAAGGAGCAAGGCTTGGATTCCTTCATAAGTTCAACCTGTCTGGAAGAAGCCGTATGTTTGGAAAGAAAGGGCAAGGAAATTACATAGACAAGTAGAAACTAACTAAGGAGGATTTTGAGTGACAGGCTACAGAGTCAACCATCTTTGTGGAGAGCAGAAGATGGTGATGACGTCAGTATCAGAGGAAGATCCTCCCGAGAACGACCGGGGGAAAGTGTATCCCACATCAAAGATCTATCAGCAGCATTTTCTTTTTTTTTACATTTTAAAAGGACAGACTTATTAGGAAAAGGAAAAGAGAAGAAGATGCTTGCACAGACACAGCAGCAGAAAAACTGCGGTTGCATCTCCTCATCTCTGGGCCATGAAATTCACAGACCTCCAGACATCACCATGTCAATACTGTGATGACATTGACCTTAGATGCCTTTTCAATGAGGTACACAAATGTAGCTACAAAGACACAGAAATGAATTGTTGAGTAGCAAATTTCCTTCCTTTAAATAAATTTTAGTATGTGCATCGAATGCAGGGAAAGTGTGACTTTTTCCAAGATGAAGATCGTTTTTTTGGAATTCAAAATCTATCATCTGTTCAATGACAAGAAAATCATTTTTATTAACCAACCAGATTGTCGGTCTTAATCTGATGTCAAATATAGAGAGAGAAACACCAGACAAGGTTATACCGTGAATCCAATGAATAACTACCCTGAACCCAGAGTCAATTCTCTGCATATTAAAAATGGAACATAATTATAGAAAGTGTCTTTATTGTTCAACAATCCTTTTTACTTCAAAATAGTGAATAAAAATGCAAATGCCGCCCTATAATCTAGCACATTAAATATTTATGCACACAGCTCTCACTGCCCCTCTATTGCCAATGGTGGGCTTTTAGTCTTTCTTTCCCATTGAAGACCTGACAAAAACTCATTTTGCTCCTTCGACCAAATCTATATTTGGTAGAGAAACTACTGATAACAATCTCTTAATGAACAAACTGAATTTTAAAATACTTGACAGAGTTTCAGGGCTATGAAGTCTTTATAAGCTGGGTCAGACACACATTTTGACTTTGAATGTTTTAAGATGTCTCTATCTTTTGACAAATTCCCAAATCATATGCCAGGAGTTATGGAAGACCTGGCAACAATGGAGTCATTCTTAAGCAGGACACCAGGCAGCAAGTTAGTATAAAGCTAACAAGCCAAAAAGGGAGCTTGAAGAAAGGCACTCCATGGGACTGGGGCATAAGGAATACAATGTTCTTCTCTATTGCCCCTGTCACAGCAATGCTGGAAGAGGACAAACATCTTTAAATTTAATTGTTTGGGAACCTCGACCCTGTCAATGGCATGACCACTGTGTGTGTGTGTGTGTGTGTGTGTGAGAGAGAGAGAGAGAGAGAGAGTGTGTGACAGTGGATATATTTTCTTATTTTCAAAGCATCTCTGTATTCATCTTTTTTAAATTTTTTTTTGTATACAAGCTGGGGTGCAGGCCAGAGGTGGGGGGCGGTGAGAGGGTTCACCAGAGACAGAGTGGGGAGCAGAACAGGCATATCAACCAAAACACAGTGCTGAGGGGAGAAGCGGGCGAGACAGGAGAGGTCTGCTGCGCCATGTGGGAAGCTCCCCAGCCGGGCATCGAACTCCCGCCGCAGCCGCCAACAACTCACAGGGCTGCCTTCACCCGTTGCGCCACCAGGGAGGCTCTCTGTATTCATCTTTCAGAAAAGTGACTTAGACCATGTTAACTCTAAGGGGCCAAAACCTTAACATCATATGCTTTGCTTCTTCTGTTTAAAGTGCAAAGGAACTCATGTTTGCTTAAGTATATTACAGAAATGAAATTTGAGGGAAGTGTCCTGTTCTGAAGGTTCCTGTTCTTAAAACTGCACCTTTGGCCTGTTTTAAGATTTCCATGCAGATGGGGACGATGTTACATACAGAATACCTCTGGGTGCTGCCGCCAGCTCTCTCAGCCAAAATGCAGAAGAAACGCTGCCAAGCCCAAGGGGAAGAGACAATGGTATGAACAGAATAAAGAAATCATGCCTGTAATTTGAGTTTCCATTTTGTGAGATAGTCAAGAGGATCTGGCTTTTGAGCAGAATCACTGTTTACTGAAGTTACTGGGAAAACGTAGACCAATTATCCATCAGATGCAAGGAATCTAAATTAACTTTTTTTTTTCTATCTGGAAAAAAAAGGAGATTTCTATTGCTGCAGCTACCACTTCTGTTTCCATCCGATTTTTAAGAAGCAACGTAAGAATGACTCTTTGAACAACAGGAGAGAAAGAGAATGACTAGAACGAACACAGCAATACCCGGTTATTAGACACTCTGTATCTTGGACAGACTTGTAAATAAAACATTTTTATGTGTAATCAAGACTGAGTTAATGTGCATAGGAAATTACTATCAGGCAGTAGGGATCAAAGTCGAAGTTGCCGTTCTATGGGTTATTGCCACATTTTTATGGAAATGGCTTAGATGTTCTTGGTGGGCATAGTATTGGGCTAATAATGCAGAACATGGATTGAGATCAGCAATTAAGAACCCGAGTGCACAGCATTCACCTCTGAATGCCTGATCTGGGAAGTCCCAGCCATAGTGTGACGCAATGTAAACAGTTGTCTTAGGGGTTGTGAGACCTGGAGCTCTGAGTTCAGACCTATCCCCTAATTAACTATGAGGCCTTGGTTAAATCACTTTCTCCTTCTGAGCCCTTATTTGCTTATCTTTAAATGAGTCATCTGGACCCAAGAATCTTCAAGTCAAGGATTCTACTGATGAGTACCAGGATACATTACCTCTTAAAGGTTCCCAGTCCTAACTACATAGTAGAAACACCAGGGCAATATTATAAAAAACTATCCATGCCTGGGCACTACTAGAATAAATTGTTGAGAGTGGAGTATTGACATTGGTAATTTTTAAGAACTCGCTGAGAGTTTCTAAAGGAAAACCAGGGCTCAGAACAAGCGTTTGATAGTTAATGGAACATTTAAAGCACCATTTAATGCACGCTTCATTGTTCTTTTTGTAGACTGCTTGGGTCCCTTATTTCCCTGATTTTCCCTAATTTAGTTGAAAGCATTTTAATTATCCTTTCTTACCCAAGGTAAAGAAAAAGAGTCAAAAATGGGAGCTATTCAATTTTGTATTTATTAGGATTGAAAAAAATTATAGGTGGAGAAGAAAAATATTTGACCACATTCAGCTTTAAAATGATCAATATCATTTTATTTATTTGTGTTAGGTTTATTTCCCATCTTCATAAATATGGAAAGACAGAACTCCTAAAGTTAAGAACACACACAAGCAACCAGTGAGTAGGTGGGTGAGAATGTGCTGTGGAATTTTAACTCCTTTACTTGGCTTCTTCAACTTGTCTGCCTTATGAATGAGGAGGAAGCCAGTGGTTTAGGGAAAAAAAAACTAACATTTTTAGATCAACTTCCAAACAATCATGAGAAGATCAAAAGTCACCAAGGTACAAGGACCAGAAAGCATCATTCTTCTCAGTGTTGTCTGTTTTCTATGCCTACGATTTTTAAAAAAAGATCTTATTTCCCTCTTCTAACATCTTACAGAAAGACAAGTCTTTCCACGAGTAGGTGGGAGGTGTGTGGGTAGCGGAATATATGCACAGGTGCAATCAACTTTAATTAAGACTCAAATCATTTTAACAGGCAGATGGAAAAATGCCTCAGTCTTCTTTAAAAGAAACAGAGGCATTCAGGCACTAAAAATATTAATGCATGGGAAGAAAAAAATCATTTCCATTCTCCCTGCAAGATGTAATTCTGAAAACACATTCATAAATGTTCTGAAGCAAACAATAAATGCTAACAGGAATATTTCTTTCACCACCAAAGTTAATAAGAATATTTAACTACTATGAAAGAAAATGCAAAAATTAGCATTGTTCGAATTGCGATTATTAATGTCCATATTGAGGCGAGGTGGTTCACAGAAGTCATAGCTTTGAAAGTTTCATAAGAAAAAAAGGCGGGTATAATACCCCTTTAAGAGATAATGTAATTGACAGCTCCAGAACAGAATCTATACAGTACTGTATTTCTTGCTGGTTTGAACTCACTGATCTCTTGATAAATATAGTTAGATAAAGAAATGGTGTTTGGGAATCAAGGTAGATCAATCTGAAATTTTTCATATCATATTTCATTTCATATCACATGTATCATATATCATGCATGCCTGTGTGTATATATGTATGTATATATACATACTTATGTGTATATATATATACACATGCACACATATACTTTTGTATGTGTATATATATACACATATATATGCACATACTTGTGTATATATATATATACACACACACAAACACGCACACACACACACAGAAAAACTTGGAGGAGAAAAAAACTTAATTGGGGAATTTCTCCAATAACTAGATTTGATTGTCCCCCAAATGGCATTTTAAGTGAAGTTAGACACTATCAAATAAAAGTGGAAGCAAAACCAATATAAATATATTTAAGTACAGATATCTTAATATTTCAAGGGTGCTTAGGGGAGCAGGAGCTCATTTCAGATTGTGCTTCTACAGAACATAATTTTGCTCAAGCAACTGAAGAACCTCTTTGGATAGAAGTTTGGCTGTAAGGTGAGAGAGGTAAACATGACGCCTGCTAAGGCCCAGCAATGACTTACTGAGTCCATGACCAGATAGAGACCCAGGACGCGCTTCCCCCAAGTCCTGATGACTGTTCCCAACACTTTGTTGCTTTTGATTCTTGTTTTTATTCACGAGCTTCAATTCAGGCATTAACTGTATGGACTTTCTAAATGTTTTGCCATATATTACCTGCTCTTGCTTTTAAAAACTTTGGATCAAAGGTGTCAGCGGACCTTGTTCTGATAGATTCAATTCTGCCTTTTTGTGGATTACACTGCAATGCAAGTGGGTGCCTTTCATACCTTTCTTTCCATTCTTTAGGCCCCATACCTAGGGGTTTCTGCTGCTTTGAAGCCATTACAATTGTAGCTGACACCTGAGCTCACAATCCCCCAGGGGCATGAAATTCAGATATGGCTTCACTTTTGTGACCCCATAGCTCCCAGTCTTCTCTAGTCTTAGGAGAACTCTTAAAAAACATCAAGAAAGGCCAAATCCCAGGGAAATACACATTTTATACCAACACAGATTACGACGAGTTCTCCTTAAATGTCAGCACTGGTAACTCTTGGCAAGTCCTCCATTGACTTCACAGGGAAGTAGGTCAGGGCTGCTTTTAAGTGGAGAAGCCTCAGGTTTCATTTAACTACGAGGGGTGAATATTAAAAATTGATGTGCAAAGGAAACCTCTGCCTAATTAGCATCTGGATAAAGACTACTGGGAAAAATATGTAAGTTAATAAAAAAAATGAGAAAATTGACTATGATAGATTTCAACAGCTATTCTTGTGTCTGTGGCCTTATGTTTCTGAGTAATATTAGAAATGGACACTCTTTGTGCATTGCCCACTTATGTTGGTTAACCTGTATTTAGGAGGTTAGCATTCGTTTTACATGTCCATGGGTGCAAGTATGTTTTATGTAACAATTTCAATAGTTTCTTTTCTGATGTTGAAATTTTCAAAATCTAACCTTAAAGTTTCTGTGATTTTTGGCTGTTTGTTTCTTTGTATGTTGACTAACCACTTTCAAAGGAGAAAAGATACTACTTGATTCTTGCTAGAAATAACAGTGCACAAATCCGCCTTTAAACAATCTTCCATTTACAAAGAAAATATTTTTTCATACAAATCACTTTGGGTCTTCTTGGTTTCCACTTGATTACTATCTACACCCTTTAGACATGAGTTTTCTTTTAAAAGATCAATTACTTCATACATCCAACAAGAGGCTAATATCCAAGATGTACAAAGAACTCATAAAACTCAACAACAACAAAAAAATACCCAATCAAATAAGCAGAAGAGCTAAACAGAAACTTCAATGAAAATGACATATGAAAAAATGTTCAACATCATTATCATCCAGCAAATCACAACTACAATGAGATACCAAATTTCTCCAGAGAATGTCCCATATCAAAAAAAAAAAAAAAAAAAAACACAGAAAAAAACAAATGTTGGTGAGGGTATATAGTAAAAGAAACTCTCCTACACTGTTGGTAGGAATGTAGACTGGTCTGGCCACTATGGAAAATACTGTGGAGGTTTCTCAACCTATTAAAAATAGATCTATTGTATGATTGAATAATTGCATTCCTCTGTATTTATTCAAAGAATGCAAAAACACTAATTCAAAGAGGAATATGCACTCTCATGTTCATTGCAGTACTATTTACAATAGCCATGTTATGGAAACAGCCCAAGTGCCAAACGACAGATGATTGGGTTAAAAGATGTGGTATATCCGCACAATAGAATACTACTCAGCTATAAAAAGAGTTGAAATCATGCCATTTGCAACAACATGGATAGAACTGGAGGGGGTTATCCTAATTGGAATAAGTCAGAAGGAGAAAAACAAATACCAGATGTTTCAATCATTGTGGAAAATAGAGCTACAAAACAAAGGGACAAAACTAAACCAAAACAAACCCCAGAACTATCACTGCAAAACTGGGGCAATCAGAAGGGGAAGGGGAAGGGAAAGGGGGAGGAAAGGGGTGAAAGGACACATGGACTGTGGTGGAGGATTATGGGTGGTTTGGTAGTGGGCGTGGGTGATAACAACTGAAGAGGTATGAACCTATACCCCTAAATCACATACAGTTCTGTAACCTGATGTACATCAATAAAAATAACTTTAAAATATCCATCCTTGTAACCTCCTCCCATAAAAAAAGCAATCATTACTTTTGAAAAGCTATCAATAACCAGTTGTACTGAACTTCTTCTTTTGCTGATAAATCATCTTTCACAATCACAACGTCATGTTGTCCAATGGTTTGCACAATGAAGGCACCTCTTTGTTCCAGAAAGTGGTATTTACAGGGCAAGGGCAGCTAGTTGTGTCCCACTGGTGTGAGGCCCCTCCACCTTCAAAGTCCCAATCTCATCTGGCCATCTTGAAACAGCCTGCCTCCTGTGGAGCAGAGAAGGCTTCCATTGTCTCCATGCTTTCTTCTCCTCATATCCGGCTTTGAATGATTCACTTAAGAGTTCAGATCCTTTACCTAAGTTTAACTGAAGAGAAAGCTGTGCAAACAATTGGAATCTGAAATTTTAATTCATTTTGACCTTGTTTGATTATTTAATAAAATATTTATTCTTTGCACAGATCTCTAAAAGTTAAGCAATCATCCTTTATTGTTGCATGACAACTTACAAGTCTCTACCTGTATATGACTTTCTTTAGCAATCCTATCAAGTAAATAAGAATAGACATCGACTCAGAGAGTTTGACTTACCCTAAAAGCAGAGTTTCTAAGTGGCAAATCTATTTTTTGACTCAAGACATTTGAGACCCTTGTCCTATTTCATACATAGATCTCATGTGACTTATTTTACCTTTCATCACAGTGAGCTTTTCAAATATTTTCATATTCCTTTAAGCAGTATATTTAAGAGTAGAAGATGGCAAATGAATTTTTAAAAGCAAAAGTATAGAAAAAAGAAAGATTTTAATTGTCCTATTATCTTTGGAAATGAAACAGTAAATGGACTGTACTTAATATCATGTACAATCTAGTTTTTCTATCTATAAAGCAATATCTTAATATTGCTTCTAGAACCATTCTGTGAAAATCTATGCTGTGCTGTTTTCATGGATCCTACTTTAATTCTTCTACAAAATGTTTCATTTAGATTACCAGCCTTTGTTTTCGTTTTCCTTGCTGGTTGCTACTAGGCTTCCCTAGTCAGTAGAAGGCTGATTCCTCCTCTATCCTCTACTGACTATTTTATATAAAAATATCTAAACCTGGGTTCCACTGCCATTCCTTGAAGAAGTTAGATCCTAATTCTTAAGTTGTGTTGCCGTGAACATCCTGTGCAAAATTCAGTTATTATCAACACTTAGTAATAATACTAATTCTAGTAGACTTTGCTCTTAGCTTTGTAATAATCAAAAAATCCACAAATAAACTGATTATGGGGAACATAGTGGTAGGCACAGTGGACACAAATAAAATATATGATTTTGCTCTCAAAAACTTGCCTTTTAGGGGCATCCTTGGTGGCGTAAGGGATTAAATCTCAGCACTATGAAGCTATAGGCAGCCACTGCAGCACGAGTTTGAGCCTCAGCCAGGGAGCTGACCCACATGGTACAGCAGACCTCTCTCCTGTCTCACCCACTGCCCCCTTCAGCAGTGTATTTCAGTAGATCCGCCCATTCTGCTCCCCACTCTGTCTGTGGTTAATCCTCTCATCCCTCCCCCACACCTCTGGCCTGCACCCCAGCTCTTGTATGCAAAAATAAATATTTTTTTAAAACTTGCCTTTTAATTGTAGAGGTTGGAGACACTTCTACTCACTTTTGCCAAACAATTATTTACCCATTTAAGAAACACGTATTGAACATGGATGCGCCAGAAAATGTGTGCCATTTGCCATATAAAAAAGATATAGTATTGTGTCCTGACAATTTAGTAAGGGAGGCAAATATTTAAATACTAAACACAACCCTGTGTTAGTCATATGTCAGAAAAGCTTTTAGTGTGTAAACAGAGAAGCACAGTCCTCCCAAAGTAAGCAGAAGGGACTGAATCCAAAAGAATGAACATATTACAGAGTGTAAGAAACACAAGATATGTGCTCAGATGAAGTAATCAACAAGATCAGATGTTGTGTGAAGGTTAAAAGAACCAAGAGAAGAAAGAGGTCAGAGCCACATGTCATTAGTTAGCCCTGTGTAACTTTGGAGTAAGCACAGAGGAAGCTATTCAACAGTTTGTAGAAAGTTAGGAATGGAAGGGGGGCAGGGGGCAAAAGAGGGAGGCAGCAATACGGAACGTACAGAACATTCATTTGACCATGAAAGGGAATTGAAAAATCATGGCTGGCTTTAGAATCAAGCTGTCTTTGCTGACATATCAATGGATCATTTTATCATAGTTTCTATTTAATGATCATAAACATAGCTTGGTTTAGAAGTCAAAGTGAATTCTGCAGGCTTCAAGTGGGATTATCAATCAATCAAAACAGGACCACTGTGAATCAATCTATTTTAATTTCTTTAGTTTAAATTTCACTTAGACCAGAATTGACAAAAGGCTTTCATCATTTTGACACATCTCTCTTGCCATTAATTCTTGGTAAGTGGTTAATAACTAATCAATCAAAGAATTAAACTGATCTGTGGATACTTTGCTGGCAACTTTGCTTTTCAGAATATGATAACTTAAAGAGAGTAATGCTTTACACTGCAGTTCACATTATTCTGTTGGGGGTTTCTGACATCCATATCATTCCTACGTCCTCTATTTCTTGGGAATCTAGAATGTTAACATTTGTCGTGGGGAAAAAGTTAGGATTCCCACCTCTGGGATTTGGAGTCTCTAAGATTGGAATACACAGGGAGATCCTGATCTATACTTTCTGATTCTGTCTACCTATTATATTTCTATCATTTTTTCTTTCTTGACTTAATTTTATCATGTCCATCTATAACAAAAGAATACACGCAAAAAAAGTAAAATGCTATCTTACTGAATAGAACTAATTCTCAAGCATATAAAAATGTAGGAGAAATGGTTCCCACCACCATCAATTAGCAGAAGAACATTACAGAATTCTGAATTTGAAATATTTCATTGTTTCATTGTACCCAGAGGTTCAGCTGTTCTGGGTGGACAGATATTTAGCTTCAATATCTATGCTATTGACAATCACTCCTGTCCTCTTTGATTCTCTGTATTTTCACTCCTTTCATTTGGGAACAGCAATAGCCCAGATTCTTCTGTTGATTGGTCATCCTACCAGGAGTGGAACATTTAATTGACCTAGGTCCCTTCAGCTCATACAATGATGAGTCTGTTTCAGTGGGAAGCACCTTGCAACCTACAGACATTTCATTCAAATTGGAATTGCCATACAGTCATTGGATTCTAGAAAACTTTTTTTTTTCATTTAAAAATATTTTACAATGTAGGGATCTCCCTGGTAGTGCAAGTAGTTAAGTCTCAGCACTATGAAGCTATCTGAAGCCACTGCAGCATGAGTTCGATCCCCGGTCAGGGAGCTGACCCACATGGCGCAGCAGACTTCTCCTGTCTCCCCACTGTTCCCTTCAGCAGTGTATTTCAGTAGATCCACCTGTTCTGCTCCCCGCTCTGTCTCTGGTGAATCCTCTCACCCCCCACACTTCTGGCCTACACCCCAGTTCTTGTATGCATAAATAAATCTTTAAAAATAAAGTAAAATAAAAATATTTTACAACTTAAACTTATTTTGACCTGGGACCACATACATTCAAGACCACGAGTCACAGAACAATAACTTCTGGTTTCTGGTTTCTGCCAAAGTGGTGGTTAATGGAAAATGTTTTCATTCCTTTTACTTTTTGAGTTCAATTATGCGTAATGTTAAGTTGACTGGAATTCCTTTTTTATAATGTTGGTCTCTATTATTTTCTTTTAAAAATGTGTCTTTCTAGCTCTAAATGTTGGGAAGTGATCAGTTTTCACAGCTCGTTCATTTGTACAGAAACTGATGATGATTTGACATCCACAGAATGGCCCACTTTTAAATGCTTTATGGCCACAGTCTTTATTTTCTTCCCTTTATAAATCAGCCTAGAATTAAATGGACATCCTTTTTAATAGGACACTTAAGAACGGGACCAATGAATTCAGCATAGAGCATAGCTCCTTTTTTTGGCTCAATGACTATATTGATTTCAGAGGGAAATTTTCTAATCATAGAATCTGATGTTTTCCCACCTAATGGTCCAACATTTCTCATAAGGCTCTTGTCTCCTCGACTTCAATAGCCTTCTCAATTCACTAGGGCTATTAATTCAACAGGTTCAATAAATACTTACATTGTATTAACTTTGGGAAAGATTGTATTGGTTTGGGTGCCACATGAAATAAAATGATAAAAATGTATATCCTTGTCCTCCCTGGCCATTTGTCTTAATGGAAATAAGACAAAAATAAAGCTTTAAAGTATGTCAGAAGAACTACAGAAGCACAAGGCTTTCTGTGGGTTTGAAGGAGAAATTACTTACAGACAATCATATAAGAAAGACTTTGTGAAGAAGGAGACAGACACTAAGCAGGGATGCAGGGGTTTGTTCTATGGAGTTACTGGGGAGTTCCTTTATGCAAGAGTGAATAGCCTCGGACAGAAAGTTCAGAGGCAGGAAGATAGCCCTTTGTTTGGGGATTGACACCTCATCAAGTGATCCACAGATGCTTCAAATAGCAGAGCCAGAAGAAATGCACAGTTTTTTAGCATTTAATATTTTCATTTGAAAAATAGAGAAAACGAAGGCTTAAAGGGAGGAACTGACTCATCCAAAGTCTCAAAGCTTTTTAATGGTTGAGCTCATATGGAAACCGCCTTGAGGGATATCCAGCCCCTGTCTTAGCCTTCTAAATTATATTTCACTGACGTGTTGGACCAGTGTAGGGGAGAATGATGTGGCTCCCAGGAACTCCTTCCTTCAACATAATAACTAGTTATCGATACCAAATACTTAGTTATCGATACCAAAGAGTTGAAAATTGTGATGTTAAATAAAAATCATAAATGGAATTTTCAATGTGAGGGATTTCAACATCAGTGAAAGAAATCAACCTGCTGTATTTCATGTGTATAAAATTAAATACAACTGAGGGAATCTTGGCTTTAAAAAATAGATCACTGTAGTTTTATTTCTAAATTGAAAATGTTTCTGCATTTTATAAATCTAAAGCAGGGAGGGCTCGTCTTAATGGAGAGAATTGCTGATTAAATTGCTGACACGAAATTGCACTTAAAAGATTCAGCAGCCAGAAAATATAAACACAGGCGTTCAACACGTCTCCCTGCATCAATCAAAGACAGCTGCAGTCTTCCCCCAGAAAGGTGAGCAATTATTTATGAAATTATGTCTCCTTCAGTGATTCTACACTGCAATCCTCAGAGAAACTGAATGAGAAAAACAGACAATGTCACGGTCCCAATTAACCAAGCAGTCACATGCATTTTCAAAATCAAGGAATTTCATGTATACTCTATTTAACCTCATCTTCCTGAAAAGAAATTTTAGCTTTAAAAAATAAAGTAATAATTAAATAGGTTAGCATGCTCTCAGAGAACTGTTTTTTTTTTTTAATTTTTAAAGATAAGTTCTTGGTTCTATCAACCACACATTAACACACTCTAAAGAGAAA
Source organism: Scalopus aquaticus (assembly GCA_004024925.1). NCBI lineage: Eukaryota > Metazoa > Chordata > Mammalia > Eulipotyphla > Talpidae > Scalopus > Scalopus aquaticus. The sequence goes on from PVIJ01000267.1 coordinate 110,900, forward strand.
AAGAGGTGATGCTAAGATGCCTTTTGCATGGGTCCTGCTGGAGTGTTTGTTTGTTTGTTTGTTTGTAGAGATCAGTTACTATATTAGTGAAGCTAGGGCTCTCCTCGGGTCAGTGTTGGCTGGGCACTTCATTGAAAGGATGTTTTTTTCCCCTTGGGATAGCCACGGGCCATCAAGTTACTGCATATTTATGGAAAGGTGCAAGCAACTGAGGACAAAAGCTGTCACCTTGGAGGGAGAATCGTCTAGTTAGTAGCTTGGCATTGAAAATTCCACAGACCAAAGAATACTATGCATGTGGAGCCTTAAGTTAGGCTTAGAGGTGCGTGGCCAGCACTCACATGCCTTCACCCAGGCCATGGAAGCAATGCTGAGGTTCCCTGCACAGACCAGTGCCTTCAGGGGCATCTCAGAAGTCTGGACATGAGGATGCCATCACAGGGATTAGGATATCCTTGGGTGAATTTTGAAGGGTACTGAATATGCTGATCACCATAAGCATTTTGGTACAGAGGCTGCTTTCTCTTATTAAGTGGTTACCCCTGGGAATGATAACACCAAGAACCATCCATTTATTGGCAATAACCGGTACTTTTTAATGGCAACTGGGACAGGAAAGAAGTTGGGGAGATTGGTCAAGTATTATATAAAGCGAAGGTCATGAAGACCAGAAACTCTGGAGCCAAATAAACTGGCTTCAAGTTCAAGATTTGCTCCATTAGTGACTCTGGCTAAGTTGTGCCTCAGTTTCTTAATTTTAAAACAGTGATGATTATGTCACCTGCCTTGGATATCACTATGAGGATTTACTATACATCAAATGCTTAGAACAGCATCTGACATAGCGTGAATGGCATAAAGTCAGTCTATTACTACAGAGTGTTCTCAAAAAAGAGGTCCAATCTTGCCTTCTATTCCCAAGCCCTGCCCACTAGCTCCTGTTATCCATCCCACTCTGGGCTTAGTTGTTCCTGATATCATTACTGAGACAAACCTATTCAAGGCAGAGGCATTTTCCAAAAACCTCATCATCTTGTCTCCCCATGACCCTTGTCAGCTCTAACTGCAAAGATCATTAGCTGGTCATTGCAGCTCTTGTAGCACGCGCCCTCCCAGTGCTTCCAGGGTCTTTGAGCTACAGTGCTCTCCCTGGACTCCTTTATTGACTAGATCCTGAGACTCATGGGACTGGGTGACCTCTAGAGCCAGCACACCCTTCTTCTTTTTTTTTAAGATTTATTTTTTTAGTTATACATACAAGTTGGGGTACAGGCCAGAGGCGTGGGGCGGCGAGAGGGTTCAACAGAGACAGAGCGGGTAGCAGAACAGGCAGATCAGAAATACACTGCTGAGGGGAGCAGCGGGCTAGGCAGGAGAGGTCTGCCGCGCCATGTGGGATTCTCCCCGGCCGGGCGTCGAACTCGCGTCGCCGCTGCCGACAGCTCCACAGCGCAGTGCTTAACCGCTGCGCCACCAGGGAGGCCCACCACACACACACACACCCTTCTTCTGAACCATGGTCCATCTGGGGTCCCACTGCTTCTAGCTAATCCTCGCCCCTTTAATGGTCTGGATTCAGGTGCTGGTCAGAGCCTTGGATTTCTTTGCCTGCCTGACCACCAGCACCAGCTCCTGCCTGAAGCAGCTCTTACTGGTGTTCAAATTTAAGTGCTGAGAAATTCTGGTGAAACTAATAGCACAGACCTGGCATGTCTGAGTCAGAGGTTCTCACTGAGAACAGAATGGACGGTATTCACAGATTGTCCATTCTACACTCCACTGTCAATTTCTCAAGGTCACTAGGAGAATCTTAGGTAGTGGAATTGTTTTCTCAGTTAATCCAACCATCTGACTCTGTCTTCTTTGCAAGCTGCCAATTAATCATGGTTTACTCAAGGAAAGGAAAGCAACTTTACTTCAAGCTATCAATATTTTACTTTCTTCCCTCTCTCTTCTTTCCTTCACATAAACCCTATTTTTGACTTTGCTAGATAAAATCAATGTATTGTAGGTTTCTCTTACCTATGAGAATGGTATTTCTCCTATTTAGCCATGTCGTCCTGAAATAATGTTGAATAGTAGGCATGAAAACCACTGAGGACTGTCACTAAATAGTCAATATCGCAAATCCAATGCCCGGTGTTCCTTATTGACGAGTCCAGGATAAGGACCAGGAAAATCCCCAGGGGAGTATGATGCCGAGGTGCTTGGATCATTTGCCTAAGCTTTCAGTGTCCTCTGCCTGCAATAACTTGAAAGGTTCAAGGCCTTCCTGGAGCCTGAGCAAGTTCCCATGGTCTTGTCCCGGGAACACTGTCATACCCCATATACTTTGCTCTGCTTCTCCATGTTTCTCTTTGTTTTTGAAACTTCCTATTTATGTTTCTGTCCTTTACCATTTATATCTCATTGTCCCCTCAACTCTATTATAAAATTTATATATTCTTTATATATACTTTATATATACTTTTACATATATATACACTTATATATTCTTTATATATACTTTGCCATAGGGACATAAAATGAATGACCCATTTATATTTAATACAGGATAAAGCTTTCTTTTAAAAATATGTCTATTTTGAGGGAGAAAAGGATGTTTCCGCTTTCTCACTTGATTCTGGTGATTAAATTTCTATGATACAAGGCTCTTAGTTTACAAAACTAAAATGGCCCATTTACAATCTAGGTGGTCTAAAAATTCAAATCATAGGCATACATGGATATATAAGATAATAACACGCAAAACAGAGATAAAATTAATAAGTGGAAAATTAGCATTTGAGTCTCTAATGTTTAAAACATATTTGTACATCTACATCTCATGCAGATGCAAAAATTTAAAGCAATAAAATTCAAGCCAATCCTATCTCACATGCCTCATATCCTTTATCTGTAAGCACAGATATAAAACATTTTAATAATAACCAAATCAAATAAGATGTTATGAGCATTAGAGAGACTACCAAGAGCCCTCATTTAATCATATATAGTTGACTGACATCACAAATTCCCATCAACTGAGGAAAAAACTGCTTCACTGAATAATTAAGATAAGGGCGACTTATAAAAAATTGTCACTAAGTGAAATCTATTCATAATCTACCATTATTACCTTATTTTATCGCTAAGGCTCAGTCTCCATCAATAATTATAAACATTAAAATATGAAATTATTAGGTTAATATTAGATATATTTTATAGATGGTTAAAAGTGAGAGTTGAAGTCATATATTTACTTGTGTATTGCCAGCAGGAAATGGCACTAGGCAGGTCTCGATGAGGGGCAGATGGGTATAAACGAGTCCTGGAACCCTCGGTGGCTTTTTATGGCTTTTTTATTTAAACTCTTAAACTCTGGCAACTATATACAAGGTAGCAGGGCTGGGGTCCACTAGGTACTATCTGCTAGGGTCTGGGGGGACTAGGGGGCCTCCTGGCCCCCCTGCAAATCTTCAGTTTCTCAGGGGTCCTCCCTGCAGCATGCTCTGCTGATGCTTCTCTCTGTTCTCTCCTTCTGTGCATGCGCACACTTCACGTGAGCAGTACACCAACAGCTACTCTAAGCCACGCCCCCCCAGGCTTTGCTACTCTACAAGTCATGCAGCACTTAGGCCCGCAGAGGCCCATCCCCAAGGGGAGGGCCGAAAAGCCTGAGAGCTCTCCTGCCTAGCCCACAACTCGACACAGATATTTTCGTTAGCATGGAAAGATTATATTTGCCATGAATTGAGTATCAGAAAATTATCAAAATTAGTAATTTCAGTAAGGCCAGAGTTGGGGGAGAATAAAGACATGAACCTTTGCTTCTGAGACTGGGAGAAAAAGTCTCTGGAGTCGCAAGTCATACTTCTGCCTCTCACTTATGGTGTCACTGTGGCATCAGTGAGTACCCCTATCTGGCAAGGGTGAAGAGGAGAATTCTATCTGCAGCAGAAATGGCAGGCTAACTCTCAGTTATCCAAAATTTGGCATACACTTCCTGCTTTTAGCTTTTAATATTTGCTGGGCCTGGAATAGGATTTTAAAAAATGATAGAAGTAACATTGGCTTTTAACATCATAGATTTCCCTTTTGTATTATCAGAAGATTCTAGAATCCTCTAATTTTGTTAGCCACTGATAGGGTCTTTCTATTTTCTTGCAGAGGTAAAAGTAAATTGCATTGGCTTATTCACTAATATTTTGGCACTTTTCCTCCTTTCCATAGATGTAAAGTAAAATATTGGGAACTTAGAGCAGGGCCTTCCTCTGAAGAGTGGATCCATGGTTAGTAACACCTGGAATGGAATTCAATCTTAGGATTCCTGATCATTACGAAGAGCAGGATGTCTTTCCCAGATACAAGCTTTATTTTAGAAGTACACAAAGCTGGGCCTCCCCGGCGGCGCAGCGGTTAAGCGCTGCGCTGTGGAGCTGTCGGCAGCGGCGACGCGAGTTCGACGCCCAGCCGGGGAGATTCCCACATGGTGCGGCAGACCTCTCCTGCCTCGCCTGCTGCTCCCCTCAGCAGTGTATTTCTGATCTGCCTGTTCTGCTCCCCGCTCTGTCTCTGGTGAACCCTCTCGCCACCCCACGCCTCTGGCCTGTGCCCCAGCTTGTATGTAAAAAAAAAAAAAAAAAAAGAAGTACACAAAGCTCATTTTGGAGTCAAATGGAGAAATCTGTGCTATCTTGTACAGAGACTGATTCTAACAGATGGATTTTTCTTGAAATAACTTCATTAGTTAATCATTTCTTTTACATATACTTTTTCTAGCTAATTGGTGGAGCAGCCAGCTGGAACAGTTAAGGATCCTCCAAAGGATCTGTTAGGTAGGGAGAAAATCAGAAAATTCCATCAATTCTAGAATGAAATTTCTACTAATTTCACACTAACCACTATGTATTTTAAGAATAAAATCATTGTGATTATTTTTTTTCTCTAATGTTTTCTAAAAATCTTAACCAGTTTATACTTAAACTAAATCAATCATCTGGAAGAAATTATAAAGTTGAATAAATGATCAGATTAGAATTTGCCACTATTGAACCACATCTTCTTGATCCAGTCATCTATTTTTGGGCATTTGGGTTGTTTCCATACCTTAGCTATTGTAAACAGTGCTGCAATAAACATGCGGGTGCATGTATCCTTTCGGATTAGTGTTTTTGTGTCTTTTGGGTATATTCCCAGTAGTGGTATTGTGGGTCATATGGAAGTTCCATTTCTAGCAGTTTGAGGAAACGCCATACAGCTTTCCATAGTGGTTGGATCAATTTGCATTCCCACCAGCAGTGTATTAATGGAATACTATTCAGCATTCAAAAAAGACAAACACATGCAATTCACAGCAACATGGATGGACCTAGAGGGGATCATGATCAGTGAAATAAGCCAGAAAGAAAGAGAAAAATATCGAATGGTTTCACTTATAACAGGAATATAGGGGAACCAAATAAGAAAGCAACATTCAGCAGGGAAGGAGGGGGGGAGGGCTCAAGGGGGCGGAGGAGGGGAGCACGGAGGACTATGGTGATGGCTCCACGGGTGAACAGGTGGTGGGTAACTGATGGGGAATACATAATAACGTAAAAGATATGAATAACAAAAATAAATATCTATTATATTAAAAAAAATAATTTGCCACTATTGACAGTGTGGACTAGACGATCATTTGGAGGTGGTGGTGGTGAGCTGCCATGTGTACTGTAACAACCTATATTATAAGCAGCATCCCTCGCCTTACTCACATGATGTCAGGAGAACCCCTAGTTATGACAACACAAAATAGTTTCAGACATATTTCCAAATGTCTGTGGGGGCCCAATCTTCCAAGCTGAGGACTATTACTCTTGAAGTACTGATAAGTTGTTGCTGACTTTTAATTCAATTTTTAAAAATAATTTCAAAAGTTATTTTATATATGCCTGTATGTATATAGTTAACTCCACACACGTCTAATGTAAAAGAAATTGCTGCTTTTCCTCAGGTAAATGAAATGTTATGGGGAGGAATTATTGAGCAGCTAACCCTTTCATAAATCTCACTGAAAGAAAAAAAATGACAAGGGCCTCCCTATTTGGGCAAGGGGTTAAGTCTCAGCACTATGAAGCTATTCCCAGCCACTGCGTCATGACTTCGATCCTGGCCAGGGAGCTGACCCACATGGCACAGCAGACCTCTCCTGCCTCCCCCGCTGCTCCCCTCAGCAGTGTATTTCAGTCCATCTGCCTGTTCTGCTCCCCACTCTGTCTCAGGTGAACCCTTTTACCACCCTGCACCCCTAGTCTACACCCCAGTTCTTGTATGCATAAATAAAAATAAATGTTTAAAAAAAGAAAAAAAATGACAAGATAAGTGGCTTATAGGTATTAATGAATATTAGTTAAGGCAGGTCTTCATCTAAGTATTCAGGTTTTCTTTTCCTTCAAGGAGAGTCCTCAGATTGACTTATCAATAGGTAAGTACCAAAACCATGCCTTAGGATCATCTGAGATGTAAATGATTAATCAACACGTTAGGTGCCTAAAGTATTTTTAAATAAGGGAAAAGCACGTAATTTAATGAAATGGACATGAAGGAAATTGGGATCTGTTTTCCTTAACCACCTCCTTACAGAGTGAGCTGGGATTCACAAAATGATTAGTCTCAGATAAATAAATATTCTGGTCTTTGAAATTCAGTGGTTAATGTAATGTTCACCACCTGCTTATCTTAGTGATTTTTCTGTAATTTACATGCGGATGGTCTAGGGAGAGTGCCATTGCAGTAAGATGCTAATTACTACAGTTCTTTGAAGGACAACCAGGAGCCTATTCTAGGTTAGGGTGAAGGTCAGAACATGAGCATGTGGGAAAAATATCATTTATTATGTTAAGAAAACAAAAATCTAAATTCAACCCAAACTGCTTTCTTTCCAGCAAAGTTTTTGCAATACAAATTTCCTCTAACCTGTTTTTGGTAGCAGATAAAGATAAATTTTAACATGCATCAATTCCATGTTTTACAGCATCACTTTCCCCCCAGATTTTTACTCCCAAATTCCACAGTGATAATTTCTTTGTGAGACTTTCCAGAGCCAGAGTAAAAATGGAGATTTGATCTTTAGCTTTAAAAACCATTCCTGGGGCATCTCTGGCGGCGCAGCAGGTTAAGTCGCAGCACTATGAAGCTACCCACAGCCACTGCAGCGCTAGTGAAATCAGGCAGAAGGCGCCTCAGGTGCCCAGGCTCTGCGGCAAGAGCCACCAAAATGCCCCAAAAGGACAAAAGGCCAAATACAACAAAGGACAGTGCCTGAGGAGAGGACAGGGCACTGTCTGTGGGTTCGCACCCGCGTGCACAACTGCAGGAGACTTCAGGCTACAGGAACAACAGCAGCAAACATGGGGTTTATTGTACAAACGGGGGAAACAGAGAGCTCGCTGCAGCCTCAGGTGGCGGCCCCTCACCCAGAATGCAGCGGGGCACGGCAGCTCCTTGGGAGGTGCTGGGTTAGGCCAACAAACAGGCCTCTGAGACACCAGGTGCAGGCCCCTGGGGCTCCTTTCAGGCTACATCAGAGACAGGACTGGAGGCCCAGTCTCTTCAGAGCCCTTCGGCTTCTCTTCTTCTTCAGAGGGCGGCTGCTGGTGCTTCTTTTCTTCTTTCTTCTCTTCTCAGAGGCCAGGAACTGACTTCTCTCTTCTCTCTCCGGAGCCTGGAACCGTCGTCTTTCTTCTCCTGGGGGCAGGTCATGTCGTGTCTTCTCCTGTTCGGTTCAATCTTTTCCCCCTCTTCGGTTCAATCCTTTTTTTTCTTTTTTCTCTTTTCCTCTTTCTTTTTCTTCCTTTCGGTCCAATCTTTTCTCCTTCTTTTTTCCTCTCTTCGGTCCAATCTTTTCCTTCATTTTTTTTCCTCTTTTCTCCAGTCCTGGCTTATATCCTCTCCCAGAGGACCATGCATAAGTCTGATTGGACCATGTTCAATCCTGGAGCTGATTAGACCAACCCATCAGCTCCTAGCACCTGATTGGTCCATACAAAAAACGGCAGTTACTGGGCAGGAGCAACTGCTATAACTGACTCCGGAGCAGCGGGATAAGAGGCCCCACCGCTCCTGCAGGCACCCAAGCTGCTAAGGCAGCTTGGTTCAGGTAGCACTAGTTCGATCCCCGGCCAGGGAGCTTCCCACATGGCACAGCAGACCTCTCCTGCCCAATGCTCCCCTCAGCAGTGTATTTCAGTCAATCTGCCTATTCTGCTCCCCACTCTGTCTCTGGTGAATCCTCTCAGACACACACCCTCCCTCTGCCCCCGCCACACACACACCTCGGGCCTGCACCCCAGCTTGTATGCATAAAGAAAATAAATCTTAAAAAAAAATTCCTGTGCCCTGTGTGTTTGCGTTATACAGCGGCACAGTGGTCATCTGCTCCATCCACCCTTCCCGTCAGCGAGGCCAAAGTGCAACGGCACCGTCACAGCCCCAGGCGCTGGGCCCGGTGGGGCGCTGGGCCTCTGCCCGCAGCCCCCCACCCGGCCCATCCCACACTTACTCTCTGCAGGTTCTTTCGAGCGCCGGCCGCTGGAGGATTTCCGCAGAAGGCTCCGGCCGGAGGTAAAGAGGCTGGTCAGCTCTTCCAAAGGACTGGTGGGCGTTCTGGAGCGGGAGCCCCCCGGGGCCGAGCAGTACGTGTTCACCGCGGCGTTGACCATCTTGCTCCCATCTTGCGACACCGGGCGGGTGGCGGAATGAGGCACTGCTGGCGAGCTCCTGGACAGGCTGCCCGAATGCACGGCGTCGTAGGGAGGCGGCCTTTTGAGGCTGAGGGGCGTCAGGGACCTCCCCATGCTCACCGGCGACGGGGAGGCCGAGTGGCTTTTCGGGTAGCCGTGGGGAGACTGCGTTCGGTACAGAGTGGACGGCGGGGGCGGGGACGACGAGAGCACGGAGGCCGCTGCCCCCTGCCCGAGGGCGGCGCCCTGGTCCTTCTCCAATTTGGGGTGGCCGGAGGCATGAGATGGCAGCGAGGACGGCGACGCCCCCGCCTGCTGCTTCATGTAAGACACGTTTTCCAACACCGGGAGCTTGGTGACCTCCAAGGGGGTGAGCGGAGACTCGTCGGAGTTGGGGGAGCACTGCACAGGAGCCGGAGGGAACACCAGCAGCGGGGGTCTGTGAGAAAGCAGGTTGGGGAAGGGCGGGGGGATGTCACAAAGCAGCCCCTTGGGAGTACATGGCACTGAGGACTTGGCCGGGTCCAAGTCAGGCACGGTGGGAGTAGCACACTGCGAAGAACAACTGTGATGGTCAAAGTCACATTTGGAGTCTTGGCCTAAGTCGTCAAAAATGGGGTATTTCATCTCCTCATAGACGGCCTCACTCTGGTCGTCGTCTTCCTTCCTGAAGTCTCTGAGGATGTTCCCCACCATCTCGATGTACACGGGCTCCTCCTCCTCGGGGTCCCCTGCTGGGCTGCCCACCTGCGAGAGGGAGGCGTCCCGGGTGAGTGACCTCCTCCTGGGCCCGTGCTTTTTGATGTATGTCTCATCGAAAGACGTGCTAAGCTGAGTGTTGGGGTTCCGTTTTGGTTTGGGAGGAGGAATCTTCTTGGAATATTCATCACTATGGGGTCTTGGTTTTGTGGACACTAAAAAAGGGAGACAAAAAGTAAGAGATGAGTTGAATAGAAGTCTTCCCCAAATGGCCTGCACTTGGGTTTACTGCTATCAGCTTTTGACAAGTGGAGCTGTCTGTTTCATTTCTAGCATGAGGCTAGAAGTCAATTATTTCCCCTATTAAAAAACCTCGGGTGAGAGAATAGTAATATTTATTTTCAAACCAATACTCATAATTCAACACAGATAAATGCATTAGACCAGAACTAGCTGTCCCTCTGCCTTAGAATTTCCAAATCGAAATCTTCAGATAAAATATGTTAGATAAAAACAGTCACAGATTTCATCAAAATTAACTTCCGAGAATTAAGCTAGAAAGAGTCTCAGGGGAAAAAGTCTTAGTTTCTGTTAGCGCAAATGGTCACAAAAACACCAAACGGATTAAGTCCTTTTAATGATGTGGCTATTACACATGATCACATCTTGCTTTCATTTAAGATAAAAATGTCCCAGCTTGCTAGACTTAATCTCTGTCTTGGTTCAGATAAATCACTTCTATACAGATAGGGCTGATACTTCAGGGGAAATTGATGTGAAAATCTTATGAAGTAGACAAGTTAATCTCCAAATCTCCAGGTATTGTTGTCTGTGGTGTATTTGTCTGTTTTTGCTCATAAGTTCTCCTATGATATCCCCAATGCTGTTTTGGCATGAATTTATTGGATACGCTTCATTGGCACATCAGAACCCCTCCAAGAGTTTTTAAAGAGAATAACCTAAAGAATAACATGTAAGCTTGAAGAATAACTTATGGGAACGCATAACAGATCTGGGTGTCAATGCATCCCACAACCTGTCAGAATCCCCCCTTCTGGGCCTCCCTGGTGGCGCAGCGGTTAAGCGCTGCGCTGTGGAGCTGTCGGCAGCAGCGATGCGAGTTCAACGCCCGGCCGGGGAGAATCCCACACGGTGCGGCAGACCTCTCCTGCCTCGCCCGCTGCTCTCCTCAGCAGTGGATTTCTGATCTGCCTGTTCTGCTCCCCACTCTGTCTCTGGTGAAGCCTCTTGCCACTCCATACCTCTGGCCTGTACCCCAGCTGTATGTATAAATAAATTAAAAAAAAAAAAGAATCCCCCCTTCTATGGAGCATGAACTTCTGATATCATACAGTAGTGTGGAACAGGCTGGCAACACATTTGTGACTGAAGTCAGTTTTTCAGCATTCAGGAAAGGTGCCAAAGTCTCACCATTATCTCATCTCGTTGATATATGATTATAATGATTATCATTATTATACATCACGGCAGAATGTGGCTGGTTGCGATACATGGTAACCTGCAATGGAAGTTGACAGTATAGTGTATAGGTGTAAAACTAGGAGAAAAATAATGGGCTTCTCCATAACTTGGAGCTAAAGGGGATAAAGGTGGTGTAAGGCAGACATCAGGAACCCCCTGAAATAGCCTTTGTTTTTTTACAACTGGCTTTCAACCTCAGGCAGGGGAGTTTTTCTAAAACATACTCATGGAGAGGGAGAGTGCTTAAATGGAGCCAGGCAGCTCCATACATCATTCATCCCTTTATGGAAGGAGAACCAATCAAATATTCTAGAAGGTTCTTGGTCATGCCTGCTCTGTTATACATCTCCATTGAGTAGTGATTTTACTACTATCAAATAACTTCTTGAAGGGAAGTTTCCAAATGTATCTAGACTTTCTCTTTAACTCACACTTGGAAAAACTAGATGCCATTTTCCAAAGTGAGAGAAGAGGGAGTAGCTGTGATGTCTTTTAGTGCCAAAAAGGAAAATCCAAGAGATATACTGGGGTCAAACCATTGGGACAGTTCTTTAGGAATGATCTACCGTGGCCATTGGCTCCTCTTAGTATCTCCCACTGGCCATACATTTCACTAGTTTTGAAATCTGCCATGTATGTTAGTTTTCATAGGGTTTCAATAATAAATCTGATGGTATACAAAAATAAAACCATCAATTGATGAACAATGTTGACTTAGTGGCCTCCCTGGTGGCGCCAGGGGTTAAGTCTCAGCACTATGAAGCTATCAGCAGCCACTGCAGCACGAGTTCAATCCCCGGCCAGGGAGCTTCCCACATGGCGCAGCAGACCTCTCCTGCCTCGCCCGCTGCTCCCCTCAGCAGTGTACTTCAGTAGATCTGCCTGTTCTGCTCCCCACTCTGTCTCTGGTGAATCCTTTCACACACTCACACCTCTGACCTACACCCCAGCTCTTGTATGCATAAATAATCTTTAAAAAAAGTTGACTTAGTACTGGATGAACTCTGAAAGAGCCAGGCCTGAGAAGAACACAAGCTCACCCATGCCCTTCTTCTGAAATGGATTTCTCATCCCCCTCTACCTCATTATAGTCTGAGCTAGCATGTTAGACTAAGTAACTCAGACTTGGGGAAAATTTTTGTCACTAACTATTGAGTTCTAGGGGTTGAATGGTGTGGTTAGGGGGGGTTTAAAGAATACAAATCTGAACAGCAAGGAGATGTGTGAATGAAAGGTTGGCAGGAGGAAAATCTGTGTCCATGAGATGGGCAACGAGAGCACATGGGGAAAGCCATATTGACAATACAATCTTCATTTTTCTCTAACTTAAATTATAACTCAATTTTGTTTTCTTTGACTCTTTGCTAAAGTCCAATGCTCCAACAGAGGCTCAGTTATAGGAAGAAAAATAATAGGATGAGCAGAAATAAGCACCTGGTGAACCCAAGTCCACTTATCCTGGGTGGTAGCACTGCATGGAGGGTGCACAATAACCCAGGGCTCCCAGGCAATGTGGGGTGAATGGTAGAATGGGGAGCTGCATGATACTCAGGGAAGCAGGCAAGTAGCAAGATGTACCTCTACAGGTCATGTCCCTTGCCCACATGTTTCACAAGGCAGCCTCTACAGGGGGCATGACCAGTGCTTGAGTTACACTCCCAATGTGAGTGAACCACTTCCCTTCATATCTATATAGTGCCTGAAAACAGATTATTTCTTTCTAGAATACCACATTGTTAGAATTGAGGTAGAATGATTATTCACTGAGAAGGGATTTGGAAAAATCCATTTGTTGTATGAGGACAATTTCACTGCCAGGTCAAGTATAGATATTGTCTGACACAGAGAATAAAATATGTGACTCTTATGGTGGCTGAGATATTCCAAGTAGACAGCTGTAGGGAGTGAATATACCCCTCCCCCACTCATTCACATGTTGAAGTCCTAACCCGCAGGGTGATGGTCCTTGGAGATGGAACCTTTGGGAAATAATTGGTTAAGATGAGGTTAGGAGGATCAGGTCCCCATGAAGGAAGAGATTATGCACTTATGAGAAGAAACACCTGCAAGAGTACTGACTCGCTCCTTCCCTCCAACATTTGAGGACATATTGAGCAGGAGGTTCTTTGCAAGCCAGGAACAGTATTCTCACCAGAAAACAACCATGATGGTTCTTTGTTTGTGGAATTGTGAGACAATAAATGACTGTTGTGTGAGCTCCCCGGCCTGTGGCATAGTTTGGGCACCCTGAGCTGATTTAGGTAATGGTGTATTTATTGAGCCCTTTGTAAAGGCCATGTGCAGCTGGATGATGACCACCCACTTTCATTTCCTCCTCTGGCATAGTAATACTTCACTAGCTTTGCTGTTTTAAGAATTAATGTAGGAGCTCCCTGGTGGCATAGGGGTTCAGTCTCAGCGCTATCACGGCTTCAGCCTGAGTTCCATCCCCAGCCAAGGAGCTGACCCACCTGGCGCAGCAGACCTCTCCTGTCTCACCTGTTGCTCTATTTCAGTAGAGCCACCTCTTCTGCTCCCCACTCTTCTCTGATGAATCCTCTCACCCCCCACCCTGACATATGCCCCTGTTCCTCTAGGCCCCAATTAAAAAAATAATTAAAAAAAAAAGAATGTAAATCTTCTCCAGTTGTTCAAAGGTAACTTTCACCTGTGCCTTTCCTAGACCTTCTCACCCCCTGAAGCCATGTCATAAAGACCACAAACATGGCTGAGAACTGGGGTGCTCATGCAGGCACCTTCCCAGGGACACGCTGCCGCCACATACTGCATTACTCTATTTTTTCTTTCCATCTGGATCCCCAACCTCTATTTGATTCCAACACATTTTCTGGACTTTTCCTTGGCACACTGACTTCCTGTTCCTCTCTGAGGCAGGCTCTACTGCCCACAGCTGAAGCACTTCTCACACCAGCCATGCCCAGGGGATTCTTCTCATCTGAGCAATGTTTCCCTTCCCTGCGTGCTGAAAAGAGTCTAAGACAGCAGAATCACAAAATCCAGCACATTTTGTTTCATAGTCCTCTTCCTTTTCATTGGTCCAAATTTGAAATGAGAGTATTGAGGACTGTTTAAAGAATGAAGTACTAAGTAAATTTCAGATGATCAGGATGAATAAACAGTTTCAATATCAGAAGCCTTCTTTTCCTAGGCCATGCTGGCTTCCCATTACAATCCCCTCTTATAATCTCATGGTTTGTTCTAGAAAATCAGAGGAGCAAACAATTTCTTTTCTAATGAACTGATTATTTTCTCCCCATTTTCCATCTATCATATGGTTTTATCTTAGTCTATATATTGAGCAAAGAATTCATGAAGCAAAAACAAAGGCAATTTCTCAAGTGTCAGAAATGCTTTTTAAAAAAAAAATTTACCCATATAAGGCAAAGTCTGAGATAGTAAGCAAAATTTATTCTACTTTAACCTCACTCTAAGGGATGAAACATTAAAGAAAAAATCATGTTTAAAAAGTCATTTTAGATGGTACTTAAAAAGTCTTGATCTATACACTTAGATGCTGAAATCCTGCTAATAAAAATTAAAATTGCATTGCAAATTTCAACATTTAACCAAATTCAGCCATAATAAAAAGGTGATATTTATAGCTCCTGAATGACTTTTAAATTATTTCTAATAAGCCCAAAGATAGAAGCAATAATTCTGTTCAGCTCCAAAACACAAATTTTAATGCTTAAAATAGTGCAATGACAGTTGCATTGAATAAGCAGAAAGTGACATTTTTGAAATGAGGTCTCTGAGCACAAAGGCTATGCCTGGCTTTCAGTCATACAGATGATCTACCTTTCACAGTTCATTTTGGAATTTCACCATGTCAACCAATCCTTCTGAAATATTGTCCCTTCCTTATTAAAAAAAAAAAGTGTGATTTAAAACCATGCATTCTTATCTGTGGAAGTTAGCATCACCAAGAAGGGAAAAAAGAGACTCATGAAAAGTTTCTGATGGAAAGTCTCTAGTCACAGTATTTCAGAACTTGAAGGGCTCTTACAGATTCCCAGCCTGATCTATTGGATATATCCAGTCCATGTGTTAGAAGAAATATAAGTTATCAACCACTTCTTAAAAAGCTCAAAATGTCAGTTTAATTTCTGTCTTTTAAAAGTCAAGGGAAGTACTCAGGGGATAAGGCTGTGAAGTTTTTTTATTTGGCATAAAATATCTTGTTAAAACATCTTCTCAAGCCCTACTCTAATGGTAGAACCGTAACTTTATAGCTCTAGACCAACATGTTTAAATGGGTAACTCCAGACAGAGAAGGAGGTCTGGTAGAGAGAAGTAAAGTCCACACTGAGTGATCCTAGAACTGACTGATTCTGGAAGGTGACAGACACATTTCCCACTTACAGCAGAATTGTGCTCACAACAACTCTCTTTTTGCAACTCACAATTCCAGGAGATTTAGGGATATTTTTATTTTCACAGTCACAAGCTCAACAGTACAGTCTGTAAAATGTTCCTTTAATTATTTTTTAATTAAGGCATTTGTGAAGATGGGCATAGCAAACATCCTTAGTCTGTTTATGCGAGGACCAAGAAAGTGTGATAATGTACACAAAGGATCAGCTTTGGAATTGGGAGACCTATATTATAGCTTTGAGACCACACTGTATAAGGCTCGTGTTATGATGTTTATTTCCCTTCAAACTATGATCTGAATTCTCTGTTTTCATTGTTGCCACACCCATATGGTCACAACTGGACAGGTGGGTTGCTAGGGGTCAAGGATTTCCCTGTACCTTCCCACCCTTCAGCCCCATTTTTGGGAACAGAACTATAAACAGCAACTTTCTGCTCCTCCCTCCCCAGTCAATAACATGCCTTGAAGAACAGATAAATCACACTTTTTGTTCAAGGGACATTGAGGATGAGGAGTTATATCCAGAAGGTTCATGGTTCGTGGGTGTGATGTAAATGGTGAAATCCTGGATTTCAAGCTGGAATTATAATGCAGGGAAACATTTGTGCAAGAGTGTAAGAGTATTTTGTCTATTGGGAATAATGTGACTGGAAGTCTAAGGAGATAGCCACCTCCATCTTTCCCACCTTGTATGCATTCTTCCTCTAACTAGGTGAATTCTATCTCCCTCTTCTCAAACCATGGATTACCTGGAACAAATAGAATGTGGCAGAAGTAATATTTTGAGTTGTGGACTTAAGAGAACTGACAGCTTTCACTTCCTCTATCTTGAAAACCAATCACCATCCAAGAACTCTGAGACCAACCCACATGTTATGAAAACTCAAGCTAGCCTTGTTAAGAGGTCATATGAAGGAGAAAGACCACATGGACATGTTGGTGAAGCCTGGTTGGACATTCCAACCCATCCCAACTGCCAACTGAACACAGTCAAATGAAAGACCCCAATTAATGTCACAAAGAATAGAGAAACTAGCAACATAAGCTAAGTCAACTCATAGAATAAGAAGAAGTTGTTGCTGGTATAAGCCATAGCACTTTGGATTGGTTTATTACACAGCAAAAAGAAATAACTGAAAAACCCAAAATTAATTTCCTGTTTCTGTGGATATCTCACAGTAAAAGGCTATGGTTATTTTCACAGAACCAGTGTACAGAGTACACCCTATGGAAACAGAAAATGTCCTTCCAGAATAGAGAAATTAAGGAAGTAAGATTACCATCTGAGTATTATAAAATCACCACAGGATGACTCAGAAAAGAGATATAAAAAGATTATGTACTTTCTGGTCAAAAAGACTGGATTGAAATCAGAGTGGATATATTAATATATGTAAATGAAGAACAACCCAAGAGGAACTTTCCAGCCACAGGGAATATAAAACTCACAGCTCAAAGCTTGGGGGTCCCATCCAGCTATGCCCAGAGGCTCTGATCCTCTATTTGCTCTGTGGATGGACCCAGCAAGTGAGTAGAGACTGATCCCCCTACATTTATCGTTTTGGGGAGTCTTTCTCTTTTTAACTTCAGAGTCATCAAGAAAGCTTTAAATCATTTTGATTTCCAGAACTGTATGCATGTGTTTCTCATTAGAAATAAACAAAGTAGAATTTTGGTTTTATGCTTTGCTATGGTCTAAATGTATTTGACCTCTGCATCACACACATCAGAACCACATGTTGCAATCCTAACTTCAAATGTGATGGCATTAGAAGGTGGGGCATTTGGGAGGTGATTTGGTCATGAGACTTTAGTCCTCAGGAGTAGGATCAATGTTCTTACAAGAGACTCCCCAGAGCTTTCTACACCCCTCCATCCTGTGTGAGCACAGCCAGAGGTCAGGAGTCTAAAACCTGGAAGAGACTCTCACCAGTGCTCAATGATACTGGTACTCTGAGTTTGGACTTCCAGATCTAGAACTGTGCAAAATAAAATTCTTTTGTTTATAAGTAACCCAGCCTGTGGTATCCTTTTAAAGCAGTCTGGTTGGATTAAGACACAAAGTTTATCCATCACATTTGAACTTGGGTACTACATCTTGGCTACTCTGGACATCTGCAGAGAGGGATTTTCTAGGCTTGTAATTTGAAGGCCAGTCCTGCATCAGGGCAAATGCACCAAAGTGGCACCATTTCGTGGAACTCCATCCAGGCAGCCAGCCAGCACCCCCCAAGACAATGCAACCCTCTGTTCACAATATTTATTACAAATTTCTAATAAAGATTCCCATCCCAGGGTAGAATCTGCTTTACTAATCACTCTCCTCTTGCTCAAGCCATGAGAAGTACTTTTGACACAGTCCATTTGTAAAAAGCAGAATGGTGGCAACGCCGTGGGCATTGCCTTGGTTACCTTATAGCAAGTCCTCAATTCCACCCTCTCTTCCATTTCTCACATAACTTGAGAGAGAGGAAATGTATTTATGAGGAAGAAGGACTATACACTAGTAATGTTCCAGCTGGAGAGTGTGCTAAAATATTATGTCCCAGAACTGACAAAATTTAGTTACTTGACCAAATTTTAGTCAGGCTCTTGGATCTTCCTCTAGGCTCATCATTCACTTGTAAGACAAGGTGTAACAAGAACTCTGCTAAATCAGCATAATCAGAAACCCTGCTCTTAATATCTTCTCACCTTCAATAGCTGACTGGCTTCTACAGCCTCCACCACCCCCAGGTGATGTCTGACCATCCTGGTCCATCCCCAGTCCATCCCCATTAGGTTGATTTAGCCATATCTCCCCTGACCTCTTGTGTTTCCACTTAGCAACTTTCCATCCACTGTTTCCTACTCTGCTCTTTGTCTGTAAATTTCCACTTGCCCATGTTGTCTTTGGAGTTGAGTCTGGTTCTCTAATTAAATCTCTCTCCCCACAGTATAATAGTCCTGAATTAAATCTGGCTTTAGTGCATCAGCTACTGTCGAGCTCTGGCTTTTGTTTGTCATGTCCAAACTGTAAGTATCTGGCATCCTTGTGGCACTGAAATCTCAGTGTGAAAGTCACTTTTTCAGCATGAAAAAGTCACTTTTTTAAAGAAGTCTTCCAAGACCACCAGTCAGTGCTTCTCTTTGCACATTTCTCTCATTTGTCCCGCAACAAGTCCAAACAAACATCAAAGTTTGGGGAGTATATTTCCTCACTCCCACCTGAGTACATGGAGTGCATTTTCCTAAAGACAACCATTCCCTGTCTGCCCTGATCTCTGCTGAATCTTCTGGTTAAAGTGGCTGGCACAGGACAAGTAAGTACATGTTTACTGAGTGGTAGACCTTTGGCAATCTTAGAGTCAATATTCAGGATTTCAAGTATTCTCCAGAGACCCTATGAGCTATAAATGATCCTATAATCTTCCACTACCTTAGGCATTATTTAAAGGAGAATCATGAATCTAAGAAGCATATGAAGGATAGAGCTGTGGCCAAAGAAATGAAGATGTGCGTTAGAGAGGTTTAAAGGAGGAACAGTCATCGCCACCATGTGGAAATCAAAGCAAGGTAGTATTTCACCTGCCTAAAAGAAAGGCCAGGAAAATCAACTGAGGAATTCCCATGATCCTCTTTCAGTTCCTGTATCCTAAGGGAAGGTCAAAGAGGGACATGAAGGAACATAGGACACAGAGAATCTGCACGTTAGATCCTACAATGGCAATGACACTTGGGTCCTTCTGTCCCACACATGAGTAAAATGATCAGTATGGAATATACAGACACAAAGCAAAGAAACAGACCAAACTAGCCCAAAACAAACCTAGCAATCTGAGTGTAGAATTGAGGCTACTAGAAGGAAGAAGTTGGGAGACAGCTGAAAGGACTTTGATGAAGGATCACTGGTGTTTGGGTGGTGGACTCCAAGTAGAAATAGACATCTGAAGAGGTGTGAACCTAGACCCTTAAATCTTACACAATGTTGAAACCCAGTGTTACTCCAAAAAAAATCAATTAAAAAAATCCTTAGGGTCTAAGGAGTTTATAAATAACATACTAGGCTATGAATCTGGGGATTATAATGATTTTTTACTGAAAAAAAGAACTTTCTGTGTAGATACAAAACCAAATATAGTGAGACCATTCGAACAATGTCACAAATGTGAAAAATAGAAAAAAAATACCCTACAAGTAAGTTTTAACTCTTACTATTCTTGAGCATCAAAGAGATACTGTACCAGGCACCTCTGTTCTAATAAACAACTACTGCTAACAATACCACAGCATTTTACTTTTGCTTTCATAAGAGAATGTCAAACCTCCCATCAAAAGCCAAATAAAATTTCCATCTTTTTTTCTTTGTCCTCTTCATACACCCATCCCTCTGGCCAAGCCTAACTACTCCTATTCCATACACTTCTCAGGCGTGTATGTTCTCAGTCTTTATGCACTTGGCTCTCATTAGCCACTATCTCACCTACACAAAAATTTCCTATCCTTAAAGACCCAATTTAAGTGTCAGTATTTCTCCCCTTTCCTTTGTTGTGTTATTTTTTAAAAAGATTTATTAATTTATGCATACAACCTAAGGTGTAGGCCAGAGATGTGGGGTGATGAGAGGATTCACCAGAGACAGAATGGGGAGCAAAACAAGCAGATCAACTGAAGTACACTGCTGAGGGGAGCAGCGGGCAAGGCAGGAGAGGTTTGCTGCGCCATGTGGGAATCTCCCCGGCCGGGCATCCAACTGGCGTCGCCACTGCCAACAGCTCCACAGCACAGCGCTTAACTGCTGTGCCACCAGGGAGGCGCCCTACCCAAATATTTTAAAGTCCTCCACTGTGCAAGTTCACAGTATTATCATAGCATCTCTACCTGCAGAGAAGGGAAGTTACCAAGTAAGTTAATTTCCTGAGTCTGGAGAGAAAAAAATATAACAACAAAAACATAGGCAAGGAAAATGCACGATGCTGAAACTCAATAGATGCTCAGTTAATTTAGATTCAACCCAGGAGGAGATTATATTAAGGGAAAATATGTTGGGAGAAAAATCTGATTAATGATTAGAACATTTCTCCTGTTCCTCAGGCAGTCAACTCTATAGAAGCTGGATACCTGCATCCACAGATACAGGCTACTGGGGATTATACTTTGTAAGTCTCTCCTGGCCAAGATAGAGAGATAGAAATGTCTGTGCTCTTTTTAAGTGTCTGAAATCACACAAGAAACAGTGTGGAATTACAGACCCACAAAAGACTTCATCTCCACTGAAGTTGTGTTGAAGTATGCTTCCATCTCCTCTAGGGAAAATATAGTAATAGCAATATTAATAATATTATTATTAATAATAATAATGAAGAAGAAGAAAGAAGAAGAGGAAGAGGAAGAGGAAGAGGAGGCATGGCATTCTTTATATCTGGCAATGTACTTTGGAGAGATCTTTTCACTTAATCCCCACAACAGGGATTACAACCCCCATTTTACAGACATTGAAATTTAGTTCCAGAGAAATTGAATTATTTGCCAAAGTGTCAGAAATTGGCTTTGAATCCAGGTGATCTGACTGTAGTTCAAATAATTATTTGTCTTCATGGATAACTGTGCATATTTGTTTCACAAACATATAGCTAAGGATGTTTTAACCATGCCAAAAATGCATGCCAATATGCTTCCTTGAGTCATATTAGCCTGGGTTTCAATCTCAATTTAGTAGTTAGTGTAGAGGTCTGGTAACTTTAAGAAAGTCAACTCCAACGTCTTTGCCTCTCATACTACTCAACTGTTAAGTTGATATGACACTTTTTCAGTAAATGTTCTAAGGATTTAAAAGGATGCTATACCTGAAATACTTAGCATTCTGCCTGGCCAGAGGAAGGGCTTAAAAAGCATAACCAATATCATCATCAGTTATTATCAGATTTATTTCAAAATCTCTCCATGTTCAAAGATATTAATGGGAGTTTATACTTTCATACATACTTCACATTTATTCAGCACAGAGCTATAAAAATTAATGGTGCCAATGTCAGAGATCCTACCAATTCTGGGAAACTGTAAAATGAATAATTGCCTAAATAAATATAGATTTTATGTCCATTGACCTATGAGATCAATATTTCAGTTTCCTTCTATATTAGCTTTATATCCTATGTATCCATATACTAGAAGAGAATTTATTTTGAAAGATGCAATCATTCCTTTAAAATTATGTAGGTGTTGTAATTTTCTGGACATTGTCATTTTAGTGTTGGAATTCTTAGATTCTTATCACCTTAAATCAAAAAATAAAGATAATTTTCTCTGGGTGAGCTTTAATTTAAAATTGCAATTAAATTCCAAGCAAGAAAGATGAAGGATATAAATCCCAGAATATGTATGGTAATGCTGAAAATTCAACAAATTCACACCTTCTCTTTGACTCTCTTTGTTCCCAAATCATAGATATACCCCTCAGGTTTTGCAAAATGACATTTGGGGGATGTTCTCTGTGCTTCTCCAATTTAGGAAAAGCGTGACTGGATTCTAAAAGAGAGAGAGAATTTCCAAAAGATGAAGTGGGTCATCTCTAGGACACCCCAAAGCTTGATGTCACCTGCATGTAATGAACATGGAGATTATTTTTCTATTCATGTGATTCAGATCTGGATACTGCAGGGGCTTCACCTCGAGTAGTGCGCCCGTCCCTCCTCGAAGATGCAGGCTGGAAATTTTATTTTACCTTGATGACCTTTTAAGTCCTTGCTAGTAGGATTTTTATGTAAGTTCCATTTACGCTTCTCCAAATTCAGATAAGGGCAGTGTTCTCGGGCAGGTCAGTGTAGTTTGAGCCAGGCCAGAGTCTTTGTGATCAGACACTGGTTTCCCTGGGCACCGCGTCCTTCAGGACCACTGAACACTCAACATAGACTAAAGTAGTATGGCCAGAGCATGGAGTACGGGGCAATAGGCTGGAACTTTAGAATCTGAACCTTTAGATCAGCTTCCTCTTTTGTTTCTCGTATTATTTGGTGTTTCTGTTGAACCCACAGTAACTTGAAGACAGAGCTCTGGACAGGGGGCAGCGGGGTGCCATGCGGAGCCACATCCTGGGGGATCTGGCAGTTTTCCTTATCTAGGATGAAACCATGGGGTGTTTGTGAATCTAGCCCTGAATTAGTCAGACAGCTATGACAAATGCAGATTATTAATTGTTTCAGTTTTAGATTTAGATTCTTTTTCTTTTTATTGAAGTCCTCAGGATATAAATGCTGATCCTAACATATGAGTACATGTTTACCCATGTTCTCAGTTTTCCCAGTCTATACCATTCTCAGATTATAGTTCTCAGATTATTCCCTGTGAGTGTCCTTCTATCGCCAAGTCATATCCGAAATATCTACACTAACATCCATTTGGAATCTTTAATCTGAAATTTAAACTTTAACTCATGGATATTTTAAGTATAAACAACGATAATGTAGAGAAATGCTTTAAGCCTAGTTATATTTACACACTCAAATTTGAATTTGTGTGCAAACATATAATGTCCACACATGTATGTGTGTGACAATATATGCATGTGTATGTATATATGCTGTGTGTATATCTGCACATCTATGCATGTGAGTAATCCACCTGCTTATGTCAATTCATCTAATATCTATCTCTGTCATCTGTCTATCTTGCCAGCTATATCTTAAATACCCAGAGATGCCTTGCTTTATGATCATGAAAATGGTTAGTGGCTGATACAATCCTATATATTTTATATATTATATATTATATTCTATATTATATTATTATATATAGTATATTATTATATATTATATATTATATTATACTATATTATATATTTATATAATATATATTATATTATGTATTTATATATATATGATTGTATCAGCCACTAACCATTTTCATGATCATAAAGCATATATATATATAAATATATAAAGATGTAATTACTATAATCATGACCCACTCCCTCATCCCTGCTCAAAGCTGGAAATGTCTTCTCATAATCATTCTGAGAAATAAGGTCTTCTAGGACATAGCTCCCATCTCTTTCTCCAACCATCTTACAAGACTCAGCTTTTGACAAGTCTCTGCACCCAGAGATTTCTCTTCCTGTGACTCTTTCTGTGACTCGGAGCAAAAACTGATTCTCCCACTTAGGCACCCCCTACCAGGTGCCCCTACCTTGGGGCTCCTCCAAGAACTCTTCACTCCCCTTCCTCTCCTCCTAAGTGAACTTGAGGTCCTTATTTAATTTTCACTCTGGGACTTTTCCCCAGGAAATCCAACCTAAAAATCATCTCCCCTTTTTCATGTCACCATTTCTAGGCACACACTCTTTTGTGTTACTGCTTGTTTAATGCCCTTCCTGCCCCACAGACAGGAAATCCACGTTTGTCTCCCTCACCTCTGAAGTCCAGCTCCTAGCACTGTGGCTATTTTAGAACACAATTAGGATTTCTGCAGTTACAACTTTCCTAACGCTCCTTCCTTCCAAACACCCTCCAGTAAGTTCATTTCAGAAATACAAAGTAGAGAGTGACAGAGCCCATCATACATCAGACGTCGTGATCCCCCCAGAAAGAACAGATCGTGGGGTGAGAAACTGCAAAGGCTTGTCACAAGGAACATGGGCGAAAAGTGGCAGACTGAGCTTGTCCGAGCTAAGGTAGCGTAGGCGGAGACTAAACATCCAGACAGGCGCGTGTGGCTGGACACGTTGGGTCAGGAGATCCTGCGCGAGAAGACAGGGACCACCACGCAGCAAGCTCTGAGCAGCGTCTTGCACTGCTCGGCGGGCACAGCGTATTCAGAACAAGCACACAGGTGAGGGGGAACAGGCCGTCGCTTCCATTCCCTTGACTCTGAATGTTCTGCAGCAAATTTGCTCTGTTAATGCTTTTCAAAGAGCACAAAGACCCAAAGAGGGAAGACAAACTGTCCTCAGCCAATAGGAAGGCTGCTGTTACCTTGGAGATAGGGATCCTTTGCAAGCGAGCCCATGTCCTAAAATCCCCCAACAATCGCCCTGAAGTCCATAGCGTGTAAAGCAGGGACCCAGAGCGCTGCAGTGGGGTGCACCGGCTGGCAAGCAGCTAGAAACAATAATACAAAGTTCTGAGTCAGAGAGAAAATGGAGACATTGGACACACATGATAAACACCCTGAGAATAAGCAGGAAGCCACGTGCCCTGGATTTCTGGAATTCTTCTATGGATTTCTGTGAACAGATTCAAAGGAGGGGAATTGTTTCCCTCATTTATGCATCATTTGTCAAACACCTACACAAAGCAACAGCAGAAACTGTTCTTTCCCCCAGTGAATTTACCATTTAAAGGGGAAACAAAACACATATAATTTCGAACTATTTACCAGCAAGTGAGACTCACAACTGACAAAACACGTAGGAAAAGCACCAGTAATCCAAATTGCAGCTCCCACCCGCTCCTGTCTCACCCCCGGCCTGCCAGGTTCCTAGGGAGCTTTTCATCACATTCTTACCCTTTCACTAAGGTCCAGCCAGGGCCAGAGCTTTTCAAAAGACAGGAGGCCAGACCTTAATCCCGGGATTTCTTTTGCAGGGTATGCTTGCTGTCACACATTTGGTGAAAGCCTGCTTTAGACAGAGCTGGATTGAAAGAAAAAAATGACGAGATGGAACCCCTAATTCCAGGACCTAATCCGCGTAGGTGTTAACATTTAACTTCAAAATAACCTACTGCATGCAATGAAAGAATGCCTGGTATACACACGAAAGAATGGTATATACAGGCTACTCAAAGAAAAGTTCTATTAAAAATACACTGACTTTATACTGCTGCCTCAGGAGAACTCTCACTGTGATCCAGCTCAGGTTTCCTCTTTGCCCCGTGATACCCTAGCAAGATCCACCATAACTGCCTCTGGGCTTGGCTGTGTCCTCAGAATATTCATGCCACAGAAGCCTGAGGCTCTGGGGGGCCTTACCAGACCCTCTGACGCCTGCACTGGCTAACTAACCTACGTCTGTCTTTCTGACTTCTTTTCCTATCCCTCAACTCTTCCCTCCCTCCACTCCAACTACAGTGCTGGTCTTCTTTTTCCAAACTATCAAGGACTTTTTCATTTGCTTTTCCCTCTGTCTGGAATGTTCTTGGCTCAACAGCTGCAAGACTTCCTCCATCACTTCATTTCCATTCTTCCCAAGGGTTCTTTCTCTCTGATCACCTTGTTTTTTTTTTTTTATTTATACATACAAGCTGGAGTACAGGCCAGAGGCGTGGGGCGGCGAGAGGGTTCACCAGAGACGGAGCGGGTAGCAGAACAGGCAGATCAGAAATACACTGCTGAGGGGAGCAGCGGGCGAGGCAGGAGAGGTCTGCCGCACCATGTGGGAATCTCCCCGGCCGGGCGTCGAACTCGCGTCGCCGCTGCCGACAGCTCCACAGCACAGCGCTTAACCGCTGAGCCACCGGGGAGGCCCCTCTCTGATCACCTTGTTGAAAATAATCACGCCCCTGCCTCTCATCCTCCCATCACTCACTCTTCCATTTATCCTCACTGCACCCATCTTACATATTTGTATCTACTTGCTTATTGTCTGCCTCTCTGCCCTGGACCATACACTCTGAGATGGAGAGACTTCTTTTAGGCACTGCAGCCAAGCCTGTCAACAAGGAGATGCTCAATAAATATCTGTTCAATTGGCAAATCCACAAAAGTTGGAAAAAAAAGTTTGCAGAAAGAACTTCCTTTGTTGCCTGCATCGCTTCAATCTCAGATTTCCCCAGCCAATCCATTCACAGAAGTTGGGATGAAATATGAGGACAATTTTAAAATGAGAAAAAGTAAGAAAGGAAATTAGGATGGATCACACAAAAAGCAACTTTGGCTGATAACCATTTTCCTGCCCCTTTGTCCATAAAAATCCCACTCGTTTTGCAGAGCCAAGTTACACATGTCAAATTCTGAACACATCACAAATCTCCTTCCAGTTCCTACTTGCTCCAGAGAGATTCTGTTCCAACTGAACAATTATACCCTCTAAAAATATGCCCAATCATCTGGATGCAAATGCAATATTTTATTTGTAGGAAGATACTGTTCAATTACCCAGACCCTACCCAAATTATCATTTTATTTGAAAGGAACCATGTGATTATCACTTTTTTTAAAGGAACCATGTTGCTGTGGTGGGCCATGCAGTATCATACATCAAATGCCTTGAAACACTGGTTTCCTTTCTTGGGAGACTGCACCGGTAGGTATGGATCCCCAGGAGATACCCAATCATGTCTGAGAAGTTGTGTACAAGGTTTTCTATCAGTGTTGTTTCTCTCTAAATAAGTTAAAAGCAATTTATACAAGGCCTCCCTGGTGGTGCTGGGGTTAAGTCCCAGCACTATGAAACTATCACCAGCCATTGTGGCACGAGTTCGATCCCCAGGCAGGGAGCTGACTCACATGGTGCAGCAGACCTCTCCTGTCTTACCCGCTGCTCCCCTCAGCAGTGGATTTCTGTCGATCTGCCTGTTCTGCTCTGGCGAATCCTCTAACCCCAACCCCTCTGACCTATACCCCAGTTCTTGTATGTATAAATAAATAAATCTTTTTTTAAAAAAGCAACATATATCTATCTATCTATCTATGAAAAATCATTGTACACCCAAATGCTAGTGGACATTAGAAGATATCATGATAAAAAGATGCACTCTGCAAATACATGAATGATGTTATGATAATACAGTTATTGACACAGGAAAGTGGTAATGACTCACAGAATGACCTGTGTGTATGTTTCTATCATATTTATTTTCTATGACTTAGGAGAGAAGACGTGTTACTGATGTTTGTGATTATGTATTATGATTTTCATGTTATCATTATGTTTCACCTTCAAAATAAGTCATTAAAATATTACAATTTGGGGGAAGAGATAAAGAGTGCCCCTTCAACTTATAAAATTCACAGTGGGAGTGATACTTTCTCTAAGGAGGTGAAAATGGATTCTTGGGACAGGCCCTTGGGGTTCTTAATAAAACCTCATATGAAGCACAGATATACATACATCACATGAACAGATATACTAACTATCAGTGGTACTAAAATTTCAGGGGAGGGTGAGTAGGTAAAATAGACTTAAAAGGTTCCTTATGTGGGTAATAAGGAAAGAGTGGTTAAGAAACCCTCTTAATTCCATTCAAATATTTTAATGCTGTGTTTATGTATCTTTTAGGAAATTTTAAATTTCCTTCTATGTGTTTTGCCTATAATTACTCCTCCTCACTTCCAGTAAGTGCACATTTAAATGCCACCAGAGGCATTGACAAAAGAGCCCTGTGTAAATTCACAAACAGTTCCTGAAAAGAAAGGGATAAGGTTACTAGATCACAAATGGCAAAGAGCTTTAGCTTAACAGAGAGTTAACTACACCATCCAGTAAGCCACTTGAGTCGTCTCGAAAGCAATTCTTAGAAATATTTCTGCTTTCTCTAATTGAGGTCAGACAATGGGAAGCTTTCACTAATCCCCAGACTGTGCACTTTTTGTTGTTGTTGGCACTTGTACAATGCCTTCATTTAAGACCTTCCTTAAAAGCATCCTCTTGGTGATAAATGAGCAATGGAGTTGGCAAGCCTCTGCTCTACTGACACTCATATTTCAGAAAGTCAGGATTATGATTAGAGAAGCACAATATCAAAGACAAGCCCCAAATCAGTCCCCAGAGCAAGAGTAGCTGAAATTAAAATTATCATCAGAGTTTCCTCCCAGGAACAATTTGGAATCCATCAAAAGGACAGAAAGGGATGATGAAGAAACAAAACAAAGGGGTCAGGGGGAGAGTCTCCACCTCCCAATATAATAAAACCAATTTCTCCAGGTTGTCATAGAACATCCTCAAGAGGTTACTCCAATGCCAGTTGCAGAAACCATACAGACAGTCACCTGTCACAAAGAGGGCATGTCCCAGGTGCACTGAGTTCCTGGTCAGAAGTTTAGTGGCATCACCACACTAAAAAGCACTTTTGGGGCCTCCTCGGTGGCGCAGCGGTTAAGCGCTGCGCTGTGGAGCTGTTGGCAGCGGCGACGCGAGTTCGACGCCCAGCCAGGGAGAATCCCACATGGCGAGGCAGACCTCTCCTGCCTCGCCCGCTGCTCCCCTCAGCGGTGTATTTCTGATCTGCCTGTTCTGCCCCCCGCTCTGTCTCTGGTGAACCCTCTCGCCGCCCCACGCCTCTGGCCTGTACCCCAGCTTGTATGTATAAATAAAAAAATAAATCTTAAAAAAAAAGCACTTTTGTTCCCCTTTTTCCTACCCAGCAATTAGATTAGTTGCATTCCAGAATGACTCACTGATGAGGCTCCCCACACTTGTAGGAGTCATTCATGCGTTGAAAGGAGGCTTGGTGAGCAGCAAAATGGCAGAATCAAAGGCGCCTGTGTCCGAAACCTGCCCCCTATGGCTACAGGACCTTATGTGACAAATGCACATATGACTAACAGTAAGGACTCTGAGAAGAGAGTATGTAAATTATCCAAGTCAATACAGTCTAATCTCATGAATCATTAAATAGGTCCTGTCCCAGCTGTGGTCTGAGGAGGGCCTGTGACAAGAGAAGCAGGGCCAGAGAGGACTTCCTGAGCTACTGTCCACTCTGGACATGGAGGTTGGGGTTATACACCAGGAGTGGAAGTGATCTTCGACCTTGGAACAGTCAAAGGAAAAGAGTCCCCCAGCAGCCTCCAGTGAGGAATTCAGCCCATGACATCTTAATTTAAACCCATGAGACTTGTTCAGACAGAATAATCAGGTAATCAATTTGTGTTATTTGAACCACTAAGTCCGTGGCACTTTGTCACAGCAATCACAGGAAACTAATATAAATCCAAGGGTGGAAATCTCAAATCTTCACTTTAGTAGGTCCATGGCTAGATCTTCTTCTTCTTTTTTTTTTTTTTTTGCTTTTTTAAATTTAATTTATATCCTTTACATTATTGTGTACCCCCCATAAGTTTCCCACCACCAATTCACCCGTGAACCATCACCATAGTTAGTCCCTTGTGCTCTTTTCTCCCCTATTTTGGTCTCTCTTCCTCCCCCTCCCCTGTAGAATGTCTCTTATTTGTGGTTGCCTGATAGTTTTTGCTTTTTTTTAATGTTTGGTGTGCTATTTTCTTCTGATTCCTCGTTTGGCTCTCTTATATTCCTCCTATGAGTGATACCATTCGATATTTTTCTTTTTCCTTCTGGCTTATTTCGCTGAGCATGATCCCTTCTAGTTCCACCCATGTTGCTGAGAATTGCATTAGCTTTTCATTTTTGATTGCTGAATAGTACTCTATTGTATACATGTACCACATCTTCTTGATCCAGTCATCAATTTTGGGGTATTTGCATTGTTTCCATGTTTTAGCTATTGTAAATAGTGCTGCAATAAACATAGGTGTGCATATGCCCTTTTGGATTAATGTTTTTGTGTCCTTTGGGTATATTCCTAGGAGTAGAATTTCTGGGCCATATGGAAGCTCCATTTTTAGTTGTTTGAGAAACCTCCATACCACTTTCCATAGAAGTTGGACCAGTTTGCAGTCCCACCAACAGTGTAGAAGCATACCTTTTTCTCCACATCCTCGCCAATATTTGTTGTTTCCTGTTTTTTTTTTTTTAATGTGTGTCATTTTTGCTGGTGTAAGGTGGTATCTCATTGTGGTTTTTATTTGCATTTCCCTAATTATGAGGGAGGTTGAACAATTTTTCATATGCCTGTTTGCCATTTGCATTTCTTCTTTGGAGAAGTGTATTTTAAGTTCTTCTGTCCATTTTTTTTACTAGATTTTTAGCTTTGTTTTTGTTGAGTCGTGTGAGTTCTTTGTAGATTTTTGTCATCAGACCCTTGTCTGTTGTGTGGAATGCAAATATTTTCTCCCAGTCAGTGGGCTGTCTATTTGTTTTGGTAAATGTCTCTTTTGCTGTACAGAAGTTTTTTAGTTTGATGTAATCCCAGCTGTTTATCTTTTCCTTCACTATCTTTGTTTTGGGAGATGTGTCTTTAAAAATGTTACTGAGATGTATATCATGTAGTATTTTGTCTATGTTTTCTTCTATATATTTTATGGTTTCAGGTCTTATGTCCAAGTCTCTTATCCATTTTGAATTGGCTAGTTCTTAATCATTATCAAGAATGCCTTGAATACTGATGTGGCCAAGCCAGTCCACCCTGCACATCAGGTCACCCTTTACTTAGTGACACCGTGTGATGGGTCACAAACCCGGAGGTCCACAGAGCAGACCAGAGGAAGGGCAGGAAGCCCACAGTAAGAAATTAGTATTTCTGAGGACCCTTATCCATTTTTCCCTGCATTTTAAAAACTAATACTGTCACAGACTAGGCAACGTTATTCTACAATATCTGCTCAACTGTGACTTGGTTAGAAAAATAAAGACCCTTCAAACAATGTAATTCCACCTAATCTTAAAATAGTTGAGCAAATTACAGACCTTGACAATCAGCATACCCTATTCTACTTGGTCTTTTCTTATTCACCCAATGACTTAAATATGATAAATGGATGCCAATAATTAAAGAAAATGAGAACATTTGCAGGTACTTTTGATATGATGACTGATTAGAATTACATATTTGACTATAATAATTTGTTTTCATTTTATTCTTAGTTCAAATATTGAGGCAGCCAACTCTGACCATTGATTTAATATTGTTCATCCCTCTTACGGAAGCATATTTCCTATACCATATATTCATGGCATTAGTGCCATTTAAAACTGTATTTATGGTTCGTCTCAAGTATTTAAGTTCCTGTTAAAATATAAGGTTCCTGAAGTTAAAAGATGCTGTTTATCGTATTCATGCTGCATCACCACTTTTTTTTTAAAGAAAGCTTGCAACATTGCCTGGTGGTAATTAAATAGTTATTGAAAAGGTAGGCAGGTAGGTGTATGGATGGATGGATGGATGGATGGATGGATGGATGGATGGATGAAGCAGAGAAGAAAGAAGATGGTCAATACACACAAGGTAAATAAATCTTCAAAGGAATGATGAAATTTCATAAGTCTTCACTGGGTGGACTGTGATTAGAGAAAGGAATCCCAGGTGACACATAACAGCACTGTAGGGGACCCCCCCAAGTGCAATAATAACACCACCAAAATTCAAAGAAGACTGACTTCGTGTAGAAAAGCACAGGAACTAGCCTGAAAAGATTGGAGCACAAAGGCTGTGTTGGACAAAAGAGAAACTGAGATAGCTAAACATTGAGAATCAAACAGTTTTGTCAAGGAAATGGGAATAAGTTCTAGAGATGGAAACTGGAATTTGGCTCTGAGGACTGGAGTTTCAAATTAGCTTCTCCTTACCTGTGAGCTCAAATACTGAGTGACCCTTCCCTCAGCGATCCCCTGTTGTCAAGTGAAGTCATCTGAGTTGCCATATTGAACCTATAGAATCCCTGCTCTGTGTTCAACCTGAGCCTGAGTAATTTGCCATCAGGTATACTTTCTCACTTTGCGAGTTTGGCCAGGTGACTTGCACGGGCTGATGCAGTTAGTACAGAGCTCACGTACTCTATGTCGAAGGGGAGGAATTCAGCATGTGGGTCCGCTTTGGCCTCTTTCATCACGATCCTGGGTGCTACGGGTGCTACGGTCACTGCATCTCACCCCAAGTCCCAGCATACCTGACCCCACGTATGGACTGAAGCTGAACACAGTCAGCAGCAATGTCATCTACCATTATATTTTTCAAGTCATTACATGTTATCGTGAGAGCAAACTCACTAACACAGCCTGGCAATGAGACCCTTCCTTACGGGGGAGCTTGCCCAGCAAGTGGCAGAAAGCCCACACTTGACCTGACCTTGTTCTACACAGTATTGGATGAAAAGGAAGGAAAATAAAATTAAGCAAACCCCCTACTCAGGTGCACAAAATGTATTTTTAAACAGAACTAACAAAATCCTCTTTTCCCCCTCCCGCCCTGGCCTATATTTATTTTGACTGCTCACACCTCCTTCCAAATGGCTAGTCAAAACATAAATCCCTGTAGAATAAAGCTTGAGCATGATTATTTCAGTCTACAAATGATTTTCTATAAAGCATTCCAAAAGCATTAACATATTTTGTATAGGAAATAAAGATAAAAATTGGGAAGGACATGGGGAAATGCTCACAGTTTCTGTCAGTTGTATAATGTTGCATTTAGAAAGCTGTGATTACTTCACAAATGCTGCTCAAAATTCCCATGATCTGTTATTGAAATAAGTGTTTTCTTTTTGTAGATGTTTTTGGGTTAGGGAACTTACACAACACAAATGATTTATTTAAGGTCTTAGGAGGACACAAGAAGAAAGATGGGGCACCTTGATTATGGGTTGCTTAGCTCCTTGTTTTTATTGCTGCAAAAAAATGAAAATTTTCGTATAAAAAAGGATTAGCAATGAAGGATTAAGGGACCTGATTAATAGAAGCTAATTAAATGCCTAAATAGTTTCTCTCATTTTAAGGAAACACTTTTTATTTTCTTCTTGTTTAAATCCATGACAAAACTGATTAATTTGCACCTCACTATAAAGCAGTTAAGTTCATGAAATGAAAAAGGAAAAGCACTTGCCCAATCCTCTCTCAGAGCTGATGTGACAATGGACTTCCAGTGCCGAGGTTCAACACGTAAGTTCTTCCACTCAATTGCCCATAACCTTCTCCCTCCCAGAAGGACGACTCAAGAGGCAAATGGGATGATTAAGTCTCAGCACTACCACCACTATTGCCTGAGTTCAATCCCCAGCCAGGGAGCTGACCCACATGGCGCAGCAGACCTCTCCTGTCTCACCTGCTGCTCCCCCCTCAGCAGTGTATTTCAGTCAATCTTCCTGTTCTGCTCCCCACTCTGTCTCTGGTGAATCCTCTCACCCACACACCTCTGGCCTACACACCAACTCTTCTATGCAAAAATAAATTTAAAAAAAAATCTTAAAAAAAAAAGAGGCAGATGGGGAAGAAGGCGAACATGGCAGTGTGCTGGTTAATGAGACACTGTCACTGAGCACCACGCCTGTCCTTCCAGGGTCAGCTCCGTGCTGCCGGATTTGGGATTCTCCAAACTGAATTTGTGCTTGGTTCCTGCTAGGTTTTGGGTTTTTTTTTAAGAATTTATTTATTTATGCATACAAGAGATGGGGTATAGGTCAGAGGTGTGGGGGTTGAGAGGATTCATCAGAAAGCGAGTGGGGAGCAGATCAGGTGGAGCGACTGAAATACACTGCTGAGAGGAGCAGCGGGGAGACAGGAGAGGTCTGCTGCGCCCTGTGGGTCAGCTCCCTGGCTGGGGATGGAACTCGTGCTGCAGTGGCTGCAGATAGCTTCATAGGCTGAGACTTAACCCCTTGTGCCACCAGGGAAGCCTCCTGTTAGTTTTCCCGGAGGAGACTGATCACTTGGAGGAAGGAGATCACTGCAGGAGGCTTGTCGCCTCATGGAACAGCAGCGTTGGGAGCAGCACGATGACAGAGACCACACAAAGTCCAATGTGGAGCAATGGGAAGCCTAGAGGGGCTACACTGGAAGTGATATGCAGCCCCATCCAAAGGCGGAGTCTGCATTTATTAGTATCAGGTACAAAGGTGGGGGAAGCATTATTGGGTCTTTGAGCTGGGGTGGAGTGACCAGGGGCTATTGCCTGGGGGGCTCCATTGTCCTGCCAGTCTAAGCACATTATCTCTATTCTGAGATCTCCTGCTGTTTCCAGCAGATACTGGTTCCCCAGGGCTTCTGCCCTTGGTGAGAGCCCCCACCCCCCCAGGACCCTACTCCTAGCTGACAAGCAGGAACTCTGGGCACCAAGACAACATCCCCGAGAAGAAGGGGGTCTGGGAATCCCACAAAGTCTGATCACTTGGAGAGGGTGAGAAGGGGCTTGCTTCATTCCATTTCACACCTGGTTTCACCATAGAGGTAGCATCTGGGTCTGGTTTCCAGATTCTTGTAGCCATTTTAGAACCAGCCTCTACTGTCTCAGCAGCAGTGTCCCTCCACAGAGCTCTGGACCCCTGGTCTGTGGCTTCTTCCTCCAAGTTTTGGGTATTAATTGCCCCTTCCCTTTGGAAGGAAAGGATGATAGTGGCTTCCTGCAATCACTTCTAGATCATGTCTGTGTCCTAATTTCACCTTCCCAGTCCACCCGTAACTGCTGAATCTATACCTAATATGTTATCTGTTTTATTAGCAAATACAATGTCTATGTCTGTGACTGGACATTACCTAGTACAACAGCAAGTAGGAGAGTTTGAAAATTTGTGGGAAGTCTGGACAATCTTCCAGTGAAAAGGGCAAATGGAGTGAAATTACATGGGAAAGGAATGAAAAATAGAGAAGCAAGAAAGGCCCATGTAATAGAAGAAAGGGTTTTAACTACTTTATAAATGTCTCAACCATAAAACATTAATTTGTTGATGGCAAGGACAGTGTCTAATACCTTTGTTTCCCTCGCCTCCAAGGGTATAACATATTGGCTTACATAGAGCAAAAGCCAAAAATCACTGTGATTGATCAATTAATTCTAGAGAAGCAAACCCTTTAAGAAACTATGTAAACAAAAACACAACAGAATATAGTAATGGCCAGAAAGGGGCACAGAGAAAAGAATGCTTAATTCTGGCAGCAGTTCTAGGGGTTGGGTAGAGGTTCACTCCAGGTGGCTTGGGGCAGGAAGGTGAGTAATGAGTAATGGAGGAATCTCCAAGGACCAAAGGAAGCAGGCCAGCATCTGGGCCAGTTGAGGGAGCGGCCGAATGCAGTGGCAGGAGGGACCCTGGGCTCCAGGGGAGGAAGCCCAAGAGACAGCACAGCAGACATGGGCTCAGCGTTGGGGGACAGTCTGGGCTGAGCAGGAGGAGGGAGGCTGCAGGGCTGGAGAGGCCAGCAGGAGAGGGCCTGGGGCAGCTCCAGAGGGTCCCCCTCTCAGAGAGTTCTAAAGTAGATTTGTGTTTTGGAAACAAAGTAGTTAAATATAACATTTGGCATCTACTTACTAGATGAAAGAGTTGTGACTGTGATGTGATCATTTTAAGCTTCCACAGATCTTTGATAGAAACTCATTCGTGACTGAAAACCTTTCAAATGGTAATAAAAAATGTAAATGTAATCAAGAGCACACATTTAATGAGTCTTAATCTATATAGAGGACTGGGACCCTTTCCTTATGGGAAGGTTTTCACAGATAGGATACAAATATAGCCTAAGTATGGCTGGATATCTATATCAACATCTATATCGCCGTCGTCTCTGTATCTCTGGTGACGATGGAGTGGAGGCAGAATTATAAATAACCTCTTCAACAAAAAAGTAACATTTTCCTGCCTATTTCTCCCCAACTCACCGCCCTGACCTTGGTCTAAGCAATTACCACCTTTCAGCTGAGTTACTATAGTGGCCCCTCGGCGGTCTCCCTAACTCAGCATCTCACCCCTGTGGGGTCTAACCTCACCACATGCAGCACCCTAACCCTTTCCAGACACACTGCGCCCCTCCTCTACTCAATCCCCTCAGGGGCTCCCTGGATGCCAAACCAAGAATGCGCAACAAGGAAGGGCCTGCAGGTCTCCCTTTCACCTGCCTTTCTGACCTCACTTCCTGGGCTTGGCCTTTTGATCCACAGCGTTGCCCCCACCCCGACTTCTCTCCTAGTCTCCTCCTGCCTTTGAGTGTTGGCAACCACTCTTTCTCCCACTGGGAATCCTCTTCCTACAAGCCAACCACCGAGTCACAGCCTTACCTCCTGGCATCTGTGCGAGTTATCGGTGGACCGTTGGATCCTGTCTCATTTCCTTTTTTTTTTTTAAAGATTTACTTATTTATGCATACAAGCTGAGGTACAGGCTAGAGGTGTGGGCGGCAAGAGGGTTCACCAGAGACAGTGGGGAGCAGAACAGGCAGATCCATGGAAATACACTGCTGAGGGGAGCAGCGGGTGAGGCAGGAGAGGTCTGCTGCACCATGTGGGATTCTCCCCGGCAGGGCGTTGAACTCGCATTGCTGCTGCTGACAGCTCCACAGCGCAGCGCTTAACCGTTGCACCACCAGGGATCCTGTCTCATTTCCTAATGCATCTTCCTTTCCTGCTTGTGCCTGGGATCCAGCCACGCCCTTCAAATAGTTTCTCCTGCCTCTGCTGGCACAATGTTAAGCTTTGTCAGTAGAGGACGCTGCAGAGACATTGCAGCAGAAACAGGTCTGGCTTCTGGTTCTAGTGACTCACTGGCCAGGCTTCCGCAGGGCTGTGACAGGGCCCCCCTCCAAGCTCAGCTCCTACAGAGCAGCTGCTTCTCCAGCACCTGGCCCCTGAACCACCTAACAGCCTTCAGCTGCCACCCCCACCCCCAGGTGGCCTGGTCTCTGATGAGATGCTCCTGAGGACAGTTCTTACTCCCCACTCACCTACCCCAGAGGCCCATGTTCTAGCCAGTCCCAGAGGCTGGGATTCCAGCAAGTTCAGCCAGCACAGTTCCCCAGCAATGTCTGTGCCACCCAATGCCCAACAGCTGTGCCTCCCCAGGGGTGTCTCTCTGTCCTGCCGGCAGGTGCTGTCTTAGCCCCAGATGCACAGCTCTTCCTTTTGCCTTCTACTCCCGCTTTTACTTTTCACTAGCTGATCCCGTTCGTCCAATCCTCTGGCATAGTTCACAACTCTCTGCGGAAAAGTCTCCCTGTTCAAATCACTGCGTGTTTTCTTTCCTGATTGGACCCAGACTGATCCAAAATTAGCTCATCAGGACGAAGCCTTCCCTGACCTCACCATTTACACGTGCCCTGCCCTTGGGGTGTCTGCCTTCCTCTGACCCTTTCCTCCTGTCCTAGCGCTTGTCACCTTCCAACACAATAACCACTTTGTGTGACTTTATTGTGTCCATTGTTTAGAGACTGCTTACTCCACCAGAAATGAAATACCTCAAAAATAAACACCTGCTTTAGTTTTACGCATGGCTGTATCTTAAATTCCTAGAACAGTGTCTGGCACACAGTAGGAGCACAGTAAATGCTTATTGAAAGAATAACCGCAGAGATCACAAGCAGCTGCCTCCAAATATACTGGTGTGTACTGGGGAGACTGAACCTGTCAGTGTCTGTCAGCATTTCCGTATCTTCAGCGACTGAGAGATGCTAACACCTGTACATGTCCTAGACTGTAAATTATAGATGCTTCTCATCCACTGAATGAGCAGCCCTTGAAACCCCCCCACATGAAAATGTTGTTTCAACACCTCCACATTCATTTAGCCATTTCAACCAAGTCCATACCAACCTGCTCAGTTGATTTTTTTAAAGATTTATTTTTATTTATTTATGCATACAAGAGCTGGGGTGCAGGCCAGAGGTGTGGGGTGCAGGGGTGAGAGGACTTATCAGTGACAGAGTGGGGAGCAGAACAGGCAGATAGACTGAAATGCACTGCTGAGGGGTGTAGTGGGGAGACTGGAGGGGTCTGCTGTACCACGTAGGAAGCTTTCTGGTCTTGGATCGAATTTGTGCTGCAGCGGCTGCTGGTAGCTTCATAGTGCTGAGACTTAACCCCTTGCGCCATCAGGGAGGCCCCCTCAGTTGCTTTTTAAATGTGATCACTGATTTTATATTTAATCTACTTGTCAAGCCAGTGTGCACCTGCTGCTAAAACAAAGCTCACCACAGACTCTGAAACCTACATTTTGTTAGGAGCTTGTGGGAGCTAAGGAACAGGACTTCATAGCTCAGGCTTCCTTCATCTAATGGCATATAAAGCATCTCTGTCCTTTTCTTTTCCAAAGCATATTAATAATAAGCCAATTACCCAGTCATTGTTAGGGAAAGAAGCTACAATAGAAATATATAAAAACAGACAAGGTCCAGTTTTCATTTCTCTTGTTTCTATTGACATATGGTAACAAGGCCTGTTTGCTACGTGGAAGAGAGCATTGGAGACTTGAATCTAATTTTTTGTACTCTTAGTTTTCTTTAAGAGAACCAACCCCCCCATATCTCACACAGATAGAAAACTCGAAGGTAAAACACACATCTGAACTCCCCAAGGAAAGATTAAGAATGTGAATAGAACTTTGGTTCTTGAAACTATAAAGATATATGTCAGCTGGGCTTGCCACATTTTCTGGAGATACAGATGCATTCTGAGTAGTGATACACTTTTTCACTTTACGAATATTTCTAAGAACTATTTCTCAAACGCATTGCACCCTTATTTGCAGCAGTTTAAATACTTCTTTGGAGAAGCAACCCTGATTCTCGTGGTTTGGGCAGGAACCCTTAACCTTCCCCATCAAAGCACTGACCCCCTTCACTGTGACTATTTGCTTAGTGGTCAGTGGCCCTAACCCTGTGCAATGTCTTTGAAGGGAGAGAACGCATCTCCCCATTTCTGCCGTCTCCAGCGGGTGCTGCCCTCCCACACAGCAGATCCCCAGTAAACAATGAAGGCCTGGGCAGAGGCGTCACAGAAAGCGACCATGGCTGATTATAACAGGCCTCCTGCACGTGTGGGTCCTCGCACTTGTTGCTGCAGCTACAAGTTCTTTAAACCGTTCTCTTTCCTTACTAGGAGGGAGCAACCTTCACTCTTCCCTCCTCTGTGCTTACTTCTTATCTCCGATACGCCTGGGCCTGAGGCCTGAAACAAATGTGCACTGTTTAACATCAACAAAAAGCCTGCGGACAGCAATGTTCAGAACTCAGGAGTCTCAGTGCATGAAGGAGCTTGTCTTCCCTAAGCTCTTTTTTATTTTAGTTTTCAGCTGTTCTCATGAGGCGAAATTGTCAGAAAGCACAGGTTTCCAGAGGAAGATGGGTCCCATGTTCTGCTTCATATAATCAACTTAACTTAATACATATTAATAGCAAAAAAAAAAAGTAAATGTAAAAGAGTTTGTCTTAAATCACTGCCCTCCCACTTAACAAGAAAAGCCACAGACAGCAGCGCCCATTACAGCAACTCTCAGCGCAGACATGGGGCCATAAAATCAAAGGCTCTTGCTGCAGTAAGTGCAGGCTTCATCGAGGTCAATTAAAGGCAAGATTTATGCACAGACGCAGTCACTCTGCCTTTACAAATGGCTTTGTACACCCTTCTCAAAAGCAGGGTGAAAGGCTCCGAGGCTAGATGCCTACAGAATGGAAACAACAGAATTAATCTGGAAAGATAAACTTGACCTCTTAAGACATGACAGAAATGACCAAAGGCAACTCTAAAAATTCATAATAGCAAAAATTACAGCTAACTTCCAAAAGTCACTGAAAGGAAAAGAAGTCTCTGTTGTATCTTAATTGGGAAACTTATTTCCTAAAATCTTACCTGAATGGCACAGCTGAACACTCTTTGATTTATAACATGAGAATCACCTAAAAGGTACAAGATGCCAGTAACACCTAACAGCCTGTCGAAGGTATTCTTCACCATCACCCGTAATTAATTTGTGTCCCACCCAGATGCAGAAATGCAGAACAATGAAGGAAATATATTATAAGGTCTTACAAACCTAAGAGCAAGCCAAACGGCCTCATCCTCTAAATCATCCAGAATGCCTACTGTATCGTAAACAAAGCTGGGGCGAAGTGACGGATGGGCTGCTTCTGGACTTGCTCCCTGAGGCCCATGAATCACCCTGATAGTTCTCCAAGCTCTACAAATGCCTGAGCTACTTTCCACATCAAAAATGCCAGAAAGTGCATTAACTTCATAACAATTAGTCTCCTGGAGACCTACTTATGAAATAGCATGTTATTCAAAATACGTCTCTCTAACATTACCTATTAAGCCCTACCTGGGCTTAATGTAGTCAGGTCCATGATTTAAGGGCGATTGATGTGCATTAGGATACCAAAATGCAGATACATATTAAAATAAATTATAACAGATATAATAGTGTTATAGACAAAGCACAGTCAGTCACAGCCAAATGGACATGCACACCGTATCACCGAGAAGGCAGCAGCTGCCCTGCCTTGAAGAATATGTGGAAGTTCGTTGTAGGGACTGATTTAGAGAAGACATCCCAGAAAGAGGCGACTTCACATGCAGGGATTCAGAGGCCGGGGCAAGTTTGGTTTAGAGAAAACGATGCTGTTGGGGGCCGAGTTTGGGGGCATGAATGGAAGGAGAGGGGACCGTGAGCAGGCAGGATCCAGCAGAGGAAGGATATGTGAAGAGTTGTCTTTGGGGAATACACAATAATGTAAGGGACATAAATAAAAAGTAAGTATAATTTAAAATTTTTAAATGAAGAAATGCCAAAAAAAAAGTTGTTTTTTAGCAGGTAAGTGGGGAGCAAGGTAGTGATGTGACCAGATAGACTCATGAGCTAAACAGAGAGACAGCTGGATGGACAGGTGTGAAATCCTCTCGGGAAGCACTAAGGTGGGGAGGGGAGCTGCAGGAACGGAGACTGCTCTGCAGTTATGCAGGCGAGATGAGAGGGCGGCATGGGAAAGGAGTGGAAGCGAGGTGGACGAAGAGGTTCAGACCTGATAGGTCTGAGGAACAGAATGGGCAGCCTAAAGATGCATAAATGGAACACAGAACCACCTCTACTACTGATTCAATACACTGGACAGAAAAATCATACATAGCGGTCTCCCGATTACAAGAGATAATTATTTTCAAATATGTCTTGACTTTACTCTGGTCTTTCAAGCCTTTATGCTTTAGGTTTTCATAAGGCGCAGTTAATATGGGAGAATCAATCATTCATACATAGGAAAATATAAAACATTTTATACCTAAATCTGGTATTTGGAGCAGTTGTATTGCATATGAAAAGAATACTGTTGAAATCAAGTTTTATATATTAAGGTGATCCTGAAAGTTTAAATTTTAAATGATAGCATGCTATATTTTTGTTAATTATACTCTATCATATATTCAAAAGGAAATCATGGTTTATCAATAAAAATTAAAATTCCTGTAAAAAAAAAGCAGAATGCATAATGGGCAACCTCTGTAAACAATCCACTTGGCATCAGCGGCATGGCCAGAAGCAAGGTCTATAAGGTGCTCCCATTTCTAACCTAGGGCAAGATGGGAAACATGGAGGGAACAGCCGTGGGGATGATGAGCTCGGAGACAGACAGACAGTAGGTTCCCTTCAGTCAGACATTCGGAGACCAGTAGCAAGCCTCACCCGTTTATTCAACAGCTATTAGAGTGAGAAGTAAAGAATGCTAGAGACAGAGTTTGGAGACATTATCATTTAAGAATCGACCAGAACAGGGCCTCCCTGGTGGCCCAGCGGTTAAGCGCTGCGCTG
Source organism: Scalopus aquaticus (assembly GCA_004024925.1). NCBI lineage: Eukaryota > Metazoa > Chordata > Mammalia > Eulipotyphla > Talpidae > Scalopus > Scalopus aquaticus. The sequence goes on from PVIJ01000267.1 coordinate 152,438, forward strand.
CGGAGCTGTCGGCAGCGGCGACGCGAGTTCGACGCCCAGCCAGGGAGATTCCCACATGGTGCAGCAGACCTCTCCTGCCTCACCCGCTGCTCCCCTCAGCAGTGAATTTCTGATCTGCCTGTTCTGCTCCCCGCACTGTCTCTGGTGAACTCTCTCGCCTCCCCACGCCTCTGGCCTGTACCCCAGCTTGTATGCATAAATAAATAAATCTTTAAAAAAAAAAAAAGAATTGACCAGAACAAGAGAGAACCCTCACAGGAAATACAGAGAGCAAGCAAAGACAAAAGCAGTGGGGAATGGAGCTGAAAATACAAAGGGGTGAGGGACTTGGAGAATAAGAGAATTGCCAATCTTCTAAGATGCTGAAGAGTAACAACAAAGTCAGGGGTAGAAGGATGTTATTTCTAAGGGAACCAACTCAGGACTCAGTGGCACAGCCAGGGTTACAGGTCTGGAACAATGAATGAGTAAGCGCAAGCAAGAAAGATTTTAAGAAGTCAGCTGAGGGCCTCCCCGCTGGCACAGCGGGTTAAAGCACTGCGCTGTGGAGCTGTCAGCAGCGGCGACACGAGTTCGACGCCTGACTGGGGAGACTCCCACATGGCGCAGCAAACCCCTCCTGCCTTGCCCGCTGCTCCCCTCAGCAGTGTATTTATGTCAATCTGCCTGTTGGGCTCCCCACCCTGTCTCTGGTGAACCCTCTCACCGCCCCACGCCTCTGGCCTGCACCCCAGCTTGTATGTCTAAAAATAAAAATAATAATAATAAAAAAAAGTCAGCTGAATAAGGAAGAAGAGATGAAACTTGAGGGGGGACTGAGGGGTCCACTAGGTCCATGATGTAGCCAAAAATGAGTCTACCCCATTTCCAACGTGGCTTTGGGGATTCGGTCATTGCAAAGATCCCTGCCTGCTATTGTTTATCAGAGCTGAAATGGCAAGTATAGGTATTAAAGAAATTATGCCACTTCATTAATATTTAAAAAATACATTTTAACTCTTCAGTAAAATATCAAATGCTTTAAGGAATCTAACGGGAGAAATTTTTCATCAGAAATATACTCAGAAAGACATCGACTGGGGTGGGAAAGATTGGAACATGCTCCCAAGGGCATGCTTATGTACGTAAACAAAATACCTAATTCCAAGGATGGTGTTCTCAGTTATCTTCAGCGTGGGACCAGAGGAAATGGAGGAAAGGCAAGGGCTTTGTAGAGAAGTGAAGCACAAGAGGAAGAGGTAGTTTAAGGAAGGCAGGTTATCAACTCTTTTTCTCCATGTTCCTTACAAAATCTTAATAATTAGCATTTTAATAATGGGCTACATTTCTCCCAAATGTGTTGTATAAGTGCAAAGAAGACTTGGTCCATATTCATGTTTGAGATTAGTCAAAAAGAGAGACTTTGGGGAATCTGCAATGAGGATTACATTTAGCAGTCTCTGCTTCACTTGAGAACACATGCTTTCTGAAGCCCTTTGCCCATGACTGGAAATTGATCAGTTGCTCTAGTTCAAAAGTTGCATAATTGAGAACAAACAGTCTGTCTTTATTTGTTATTAAAATGCTGCTCCAGGGCCTCCTTGGTGGTGCAAGAAGTTAAGTCTCAGCACTATGAAGCTAGCAGCAGCCACTGCGGCACAAGTAAGATCCCCAGCCAGGGAAATTCCCACAGGGCACAGCAGACCTCTCCTGCCTCACCAGCTGCTCCCCTCAGCAGTGTATTTCAGTCGATCTGCCTGTTCTGCTCCCCACTCTGTCTCTTGTGAATCCTCTCGCTTCCCATACCTCTGGCCTACACCCCAGTTCTTATATGCATAAATAAATAAATCTTTAAAAAATGAATAAAATGCAGCTCAGTAAGCAGACAGAGGACTGGAAGAATGACTGCCACAACTCCCTATAATGGTGGCGTTCTAGAGAAACAGCCAAAGTGCTGGGGAATCCCATCACCCTGATACCCTCTCAAGCTGTATCATCTAGCCCAAGTCCATCTGTTGTTTAAGGAACAATGACTGGGCAGGATCAAAGTAGCCCACTGGGTTGGCAAGAAAGCTCACCAAGTAGGAAAGTCAGCAGCAGTATCAAATAGAATGACATTTATGCCCACTACCATTTTTAATATTTGTACCATTTTTGTGTCAATAACTTACTTACATTGTTCTGTTCCCAGAGTTCTTTGGCTTTGAAGCAGCTGCACTGGGAAGTTTTTTTTTTTTTTTTTTTCATGTCTCCAAGATGAGGCAGAAGTCAAAACAAATGAGATTTTTCTACTTTCAACTAAAATAAAATACTCCAAGTATTTTGCAGCAAGAATAACTTTCATTATGTCAAAAAAAAATGGAAAGACAAGGAGAAATGAGAGGGGAGTTATATTTTGTGCTATTTATTTACCAATTATTTAGATTGTCTTGTTATATTTACATTACTACATTGAGATATAGTTTATTATTTCATTGAATGTCCCTTTACTTCTCGTATTGCCAATTAACTTTCCACTGGTTGACTCTGAAGTTTCCAATCAGGTAGTTGGATAGTTTCTAAAGTAACATACATTTTCCTCACTGTTTCACCCTGAATAGCCAGAGTCCTAGGCTGGTTCACAAGACTCTTATACTCCAATTATTTCTTCCTGTGTGCAATCAGGAGAACACATATGATATTTTATTCCTACAATCATGTAACATGAGGAAAAGGGTGAAAGGGTTTTTCAATATTAATTAAGGTCCCTTATCAGCTGACTCTGAGTTCATTAAAAAGGAGACTCTTCTGGGTCAGTTCTGTAAAAGAAGATGGGGTGTTGGACAATGGATTATGGGTCCAGGATTGTGGGTGTTTCAGTGATGCTGTAACATGCATCCAAAGAGATCTGAACCTACACCCTAAGTCTTAAACAGTGTTGTAAACTAATGTTCCCTCAATAATACAATTTTTTTAAATAACAAATAAATATAGATCCAGGCTTCCTGGAAGGTAAAAAATCAAAGTGAAGAGATTCTTATGTGAAGGGAAAGAAAGTGACAGAGACGGCCGTGCCACCTTGAAGAAGCTGCCTGTGTTGTACAGCACCAAGGAGCTCTGCCAACACCACCCCGCGTAGAAGGGATCTTGAGACTCAGGTGAAACCCCATCCCCAGCTGGCACCTTGGCTACAGTCTTGGGGGACCCAGAGCAGACTCCTGACACACAGAAACTGAGATAATAAGCATGTGACATTGCCAGCCTGGGTTTGTGGCCACCCGCTGTGCAGCCACAGACACACCCAGCATCAGTGTCCATCACACCAGGGCTCAGGGACTCGGGGCTGGTACCTCACGGGAGAAGCCATCTGGGAAGCCAAACCCAACTCTGGGTAGAGGGTGTGGGGTGAGTCCAGGACAGAAGCCGGCCATCCTTAGGACCAGAGTTAGCCACTGAGGCAGGGACAGCTGCCGATGATCCAACCTACTAGCTGCTTCATTCACAGGCCTCAGGGCTTATTCAGTCAAAGTCCTCAGCACAGTCACACAACTGCCCCGACAGAGGAGCAGCGCCTGGCCTGACAGGTGGTTTTACAGGCAGGCTCGCAGCTTCTGATGCTGTCAACCTAGAGAGAGAAACCCAGGAAGGCAGGCCTTTGATGATACTCTCTCACCCCTCGCCTCATGGAACAGGAACACCTGCCAGAGCCCAACCAAAGCCAAAACGATGGAGAATTCCAGAGCTTGTTTTCCACTCTCTGTGTTTGCTTAGTGTGGTGCTAACAGGGTTTGAACACTTTTTGGGAGAACACTGTGAGGTACCAGTGCCACTTGTCATGTGAGAAAAGACTCTGAGCAGGTGAGGTGCCGTCAGCTGAATGGTTCACTCAAATGCCGCCGGAAAGCCACCACCGAGCTCACTGAAGGGACAAAATCTTTTGGTGAGAAAGAAAGGGCCCTCTCAGGAAAAGGTCCAAACAAATTCACAAATCGCTAAGCAAATACTCAAAAACCTAAACTTGTAGGCTTTTTTGAGGCTCCATCATCTCGCTGGCCCTCAAAGTCTAGCCAGGAAGGTTGGGGAGAGGCTGGCAAGGTCACGATGTGAGAATCCAGCCCAGTGCTGAGAGAGGAAGGAGGAAGTTCACTGGGCTTCTGCTCCGCACCAGGCTTGATGCTAATGGGGCTTTGCGGATGTATCTGACGTCACTTTCTCTGCCCAGCAACTCAGGGAGATGGATGGCTTCTCCACTGCCCCGTAACAAGCTATCACACACACAGCAGCTAACAAATCAATAGCCCTCTGTTAGCTCACTCTTTTCCAGATCACAAGTCTGGGCACAGACGGAACCGAGGAGGCTGTGTTCTCTGCTCAGGGTCCTGGGCTGAAATCCAGAGGGCAGCCAGGCGTAATCCTTGCCTGGAAGTTCTGGAGAGAAATCTACTCCCAGCTCATTCTCATCACCAATAGAATTCCATTCATTTTGGTCACAGGACCGGGGATCTGTTCCCTTGCTGGCTTTTGGCCAGACTTCTCTCGACTGTTCCAGGCTACTCACATCCCACGCCAGATGGCCCCGTTCATTTCAAGCCAGCTTTGGCATGTCAGTTGTAGGGATTCTACAGGGAGAGTAAACCAGGGAGCAGAGACTCTTAGAGACCAGCCTGGGCACCATCGTGGATCATACTGAGTTGGAAAAGGCAAAGATATTTTGAGTATCTTGTAAGTGTCAGAGATCTGGGATGATAACTGAGAAGGCAAAATCATGTCTGTGATCCGCGCTGATTTAGATTCTAAAACTAGAATTCTGACCTGGGAAAGCTGCAAGTTCCCCTACACACCGTGTGTGCTCAATTGGTTTCTCCTCTTCTCTCTTCAAATGCCCACAAGTTGCTTAACATTGGTAGAAAATCAGATTCGAGCACCTTTAAGTTGTTAATACCAAACAGTGAAAGAGCAGTGAATATTTCTTGTTGGGAAACCACATTATTAAAATGTGTTAAGTGGCATCCTCCAGAGCTAAGCAACTAATTGCATGGAAGAGACTCACAGGGTTTGTCCTGCCAAGCTTCTGGTGTCTAGAAATGATTCCTATACAAAATCAGTGCTTGTTCTATGCAGTGGATAGAGGAAAACAGAGAAGTTAGAAAGCTGGAGACAAAATTGATTGTAAGTAACAAGAGGGGAAGAAGCACATTCTCTTATGTTCACCTGTGGGTCCCATTACAACAGGGCAGCCTCTCAAAGCATTGGTTAAAAAATTGAATGTATGGGGCCTCCCTGGTGGTGCTGCGCAGTGGAGCTGTCAGCAGTGGCAACGCGAGTTCGATGCCTGGCTGGGGAGAGTCCCACATGGCGCAGCAGACCTCTCCTGCCTCACCTGCTGCTCCCCTCAGCAGTGCATTTCTGTCAGTCTGCCTGTTCTGCTCCCCACTCTGTCTCTGGTGAACCCTCTAACTGCCCCACGCCTCTGGCCTGCACCCCAGCTTGTATGCATAAAATAAAAACTAAATTGAATGTATGAAGCTATAACTTACTTTTTTTGGTAAACTTTAAGAAGGGGTTTGTTTTTGTTTTTGTTTTTTAGATGGTGACCTAATCACAAACTCAGCTTTCCTTTAGTTCTGGCTCAACCACATATTCCAAGATTTAAGGACAGTCAAGATTCCAAATACCCCTGAAAGTTTTCCAATTTCTGATTCACAGATTTTTTAAAAAAATCAAAAAACAGAAAAACTATGCTGAATCAAAAATATTTCCTTGTTGCTCTGTAAACGACCATCAGGAAAGAACATCACACAGTAAAGGCCAGAAGTGACTTGGAGAAAGAGTCCAGAATTGATGACATGTAAGAATACCTAATTATTTTTTCAAAGACTTCTCAGGCTTCCCTGGTGGCACAGGGGTTAAGTTTCAGCACTATCAAGCTATCCCCAGCCACTGCAGCACGAGTTCAATCCCTGGCCAGGGAGCTTCCCACATGGCACAGCAGACCTCTCCTGCCTCGCCCTCACTGCTCCCTTCAGCAGTGTACTTCAGTAGATCCACCTGTTCTGCTTCCCACTCTGTCTCTGGTGAATTTTCACACCCCTGCACCTCTGGCCTACACCCCAGTTCTTGTATGCATAAATAAATAAAAAAATAAAGAGTTTCATGTGTAGGGGTACCTGAAGCTCAGTAGAAACAGGTTTCTTCATAATAGTAAATATTATATTCACGTCAGATTATTATTAAAAGATTATTACACCAAAAGAAATATCAGCCTTCTAAGTGCATTGTGTAAAACTGCTAAGCTTAACATGTAGAGAGTGTGTGCATGACCTTGCCTTGCTTTTCATTTGTTTTTAATATACTTGCTGACCCTCACCAAAATTTTCATGTTCTGGCCTATTAATTGGTGGTAATTATACACTTAATAAACATATTTGCACTGCAATTTCTTTTTACTAAGCATCATCGTAGTCATTACCTCACTGAGTTGTCAGAAGGCTGTTACAGGAAGTAGGATGTGGCCTATTTCAGCTTTTTATAGCCACTTCAATGGCAAAGCCACAGTCTCAGTAGGACATTTGTCCAACGTCGATGCCGGCCTCTGGGTCCAAGCACAGTGTCTGGCCTCTACCACACAACATTTCTAAGGATGCCGAAGGATGGGACATGAATTCATGTTAACAATGGGGATGCACATGTGATGTCACACAGCTTCTGCTCTTTTGGGAGCCCACATGAGACAGAACTTGTAAGGCCTCTCCTTTCTATTAGCACCCTTTGTTCCATTGACTCGTTCCTCAAACCAAGCAGGTACCACACTGAGGCAACAGAAGAGGACAATTAAAATATTTATCACATACTTAATCTCAGTCTTGCTTTCTCACTGTGCACAAATTTTAAAGGTGTAAATATGTAGAATAGCCTAAAATAAAACTGTAAATTCTTTTAATTTATAAAAATAAAAACACATTTTGATATGACCAAGTTATAAATTTTAAAAGCTAAATTTTACTTTTCCTGGGATGCTGTTTTTTCATTTGTATTCATCATTAAACTATTTTTATTCTGCGCTGAAAGGCTGTTTTGCTATAAGTCCAGTTCTTTTATACTTTTATCCACAGGGAAGTCCTAATCCCCTACTTAAATAGAAGCCAGTTACCATGGAAATCATTCTAATGCCACTGAATCAATATTTTGATTTTGCTGACATTTAATGTAAAAAGAAAAGACAGACTAAGATTCATAAAAGTCACTTTTCATCTTTGTAATAATTTTGATAGCTAGAAAAATTATAAAGAAAACATATGTGCCATAATGAACTCCAGTTAGCTCATGATTATAAAGAACGAAGAATTCATAAAAGAACAATCTCCATATTTATATAAGTTTGACGCTGAGAGCAAGTATGTGCTTGGACTCAAGGTTATTTCCCCATCTCTGAACTCCCCATCCCCTTATTCTCTCATCATTACTGAAATCATAACTCGGAAGAAGAGATTTGAACGTATTCCATTTTGCAACTGTGCTTGCATGAAGTGTTCTGAGCAGCAGGTGAAATTTGCATTAAGAAACACTCTCTTATAGAAGTTGACTATTTCTGCACCAAATCCTAATAGTTCCTCTGATTCACTTCTCAGGCCCAAAGACTCACAGCAGTTGAACTCCACCCCCATCCTGTTCTTACAGTCCCCCTGGGAGGAGAAACGTGGGGTGGACACCCTTCCTGCCCTCATAGTCTTGGCTACCACTCTCACTTAACCACTTTCTTCTCTTCCACCCTCCAAAGAAATGGATGAAGGAGTTGCCGTATTCTGTTTGATAACTAGTCATTTGGAACCTGAGATCTTTACTAGTGAAGGGATCTCAAAGGGAATTATGAGCCCCTGCCTCAGGAATTAGCTACCTCGAGCATCTTAAATGAACGGTAACCCCTTCTACTTTTTAGAACAAATTGCCAACTGCAATGCTGCTTCTATGGAACAATATCAGGTTTCCCCAACATTAAAACCAGTGCCCAGTACCCCAAGTCCCTTCCCCCGAGGTGAGGTGGGCATTTTGCACACTTCCTGGAAAGTCTGCAGCAGCCTGAGAGTGCTTGATGACACTCTTGATTGGCTGCTCTTTCCCTCCATCTCTCTTCTTCCCCTCAGCTGGCTTTTGTATTTCCTTTTATTATGGAATTACTTTAAATCACATTCAGCTCTCACCATTCGTAAGTCTCTGTTCTAAATCAGTAAGTTTCTTTTACATACAATCTAATGTATTTGATTATGCAGTTTTCTGCTCCCCTCAGCAGTGTGTTTCCATCGATCTGCCTGTTCTGCTCCCCACTCTGTCTCTGGTGAACCCTCTCACCACCCCACGCCTCTGGTCTGTACCCCAGCTTGTATGCATAAATAAATAAATCTTAAAAAAAAAACAAATAAACTAAACAACTTATTTCCAAAAGCATTCATGTGTTAAAAATTGAAGGACATGCTGTTGACCTTGACTCATGAGTATGAAATGCCCAGTCTACTCTCAGGCAACACAACAGTTCCACAGACGGACACATCTACATGCTCTTTGTGTTCTATTCATCACACCAACACAACTGGAACCAACCAAAAACAAAGAGTAAAAAAATTGCTATGATGTATACGTCCTCTTTAAAAATGCTATTCCTTGGAACTCCCTGGTGGCGCAGGGGTTAAAGTCTCAGCACTATGAAGCTATTGTCAGTCACTACAGCTTGAGTTTGAGCCCCAGCCAGGGACCTCAGGGACCACATGGCACAGCAGACCTCGCCTGTCTCCCCACTGCTCCTCTCAGCAGTGTAGTTCAGTGGATCTGCCTGTTCTGCTCCCCACTGTGTCTCCGGTGAAACCTCTTACCTCCCTCCCACCCACCCCTGTATCTCTGGCCTACACCCCAGCTCTTATATGCATAAATAAATAAAAATAAATCATTCAAAAAATATTATTTCTTAACAAATTGAATGCCATGGGAAATACAAAGCACAAAACTCTGCACCATGCCTTCAGTTTTGTGAACCTGCATAAACACACCTGTAACTCACATGTGTTGCTCCCACATGTGTACACACTCAAGGTGCATTTCTGCACAAGTAAGGCCAGGTGAAAATTTTCCTTGGAAAATGGAGGGAGCAGCTCCATCTCCAGACATTTATTTATATTCTGCAGTATGCACAAAACTTTTGTGCTTTTGGGCCAGCGGCACTTGGCACCATTTGGAAGATGGAAGAGAAGGGTGATGGAAAATGGGACAGGCCATGGGCCCCTCCCTCATAGACCGTCTCATGAGCTTCTGTGGAAAGACTGGACCAGAAAACAAGAGAGCTGGCCCGGGGGATGGGAGGAGGCAACAAAGAAATCTGCCCAGCTGGGAGCACCTGGCTTCTGCTCTCCCCATAAAGCTCAGAGCACCGGGGCTCAGCGAGGCTTAGAGCAAAGATCAGGGAAGGGCAGGCTTTGGGGGACTAGGCTGGAGAGCCCTGTGGCCAGGCTGGTCCACAGCAGCAATGGGACCTCAAAGTTCTTCCACACCTAATACAAAACCCCGAATGGACTTGTACCAAAGTGCCTGAGTCTCCTCTCCCAAGCGACTCTCAGAAAAATTCAGGACAGCTGACACCCCACTTATCAAGTAATGGCTCAAGAGCTAGTCAGAGATGACATAACATAGAGCAGCAAGGAGACCAAGATATATTTGATTTGTGTGTTCAGTTCACAGTTGTGGAAAAACACAAGCACAGGTAGAAATTAGAGAGATGGAAGGAGAAAATGAAATATATACACACGCAGGTGTCTGTGTAGACAGTACAAACACACACACGTTACGTGTAAATTCATATTCACCGACAGGAAGTCCACCAAAATGTAAAAAGAATTCTTTCTAAAAGGTGATTATATTATTTTCTTCTTTGTTTTTTTCCTGCACTATAAGGTTCCCTAATAATTGCATGATACTTCTCTAATTACATAATAATACTAATAAAACCAAGAAATTTGCAATTTTATGTATATGGCGAGGCCAAATACTTTTCTAATGACTCAGAATAGCAAGGACCTAAGAAAACGCCCCCATCGCCTTCCCTTTCTGATGATACAATTAAAAGCATTTTTTCTGGGTGTTACTTGAGGACACCAAAAATAAACAATTTGTGCCTCTCCCCGCGCCCCACCCCCAACACACCCAGTTCATTTCTGGGACTTAAGGGCGACTGAGGCAGGATTATGGGACCCAGGGATGGGGGAGTGGGGTGCCCAGGAATGTGATGCCGGGCCCCCGGGGTCCCAGAGTCTTTTTCGGGGTGAAGGGGGCGGAGCCATACCTTCCATCCGCTCGGGGGTCCTCGCGCTCTTGCTGGCCACGGCGCTGTTGACCGTCTCCGAGGAGGTGCTCAGCTTGGTGCTGGGGTCGCGCTTGGGCTTGGGCGGCGGTTGTCTTCGGGAGCCACAGCTGCTGTCGTCATCTGCGCCCCCCACCGAGTGCAGGGACTGCGACCTCACGGAAAAGCCACTGGAGCAAGGGTGGGGAAGCCTGTCCTGAGGAGCGGGCATGGTCATGAAGCCCATGCGGAAGTGCTTGCCCGCGTAGCTGGCGTCGTGGCCTCGCCCGCCTTCTCCGCCTATGCTGTGAAGGGAAAGAGAGGGGTGAGCCGGCAGGTAAGGACCCGGCCACGGACCCGGCCACGGACCCGACCACGGACCGACCACGGACCCGGCCACAGACCCGACCACGGACCCGCGCGCAGCTGAGGCAGCTTGTCGGTCACATGTTCCCTCTGGGCTGCGGGAGGAGCATGCCCACCGGAATGAAAACATTCTAGACTTTTTTTTGCATTCCATTTTGAAAGTAAAACACATGTAACTTGATGCTAATCAGAACTCCTAACACGTATTTCCAGACTTCCTAGTATCCACAGTCTCTCACGATGTTCCCAAAGAAAGAAAATGCCACAGAACACGTTTCTTCTTCAGTCTCTTTACTTTGACATAAATCGTGCTGGGGACTTAAGAAGTAAACAGGAATTCCATACAAGGTCTCAGAGACTAGCTTTTGACATGGCTGACGTCAAGTGGTCAGGACCTGGTACTCTGCCCTGTCATCAAAACATCCCTGACGTCGACCTGATAAACAAGCTGGGGAAAGCAAAAGAAACCAAAGCAGAAACCAAAGGAGTTCTGTTACCCAAATCGGGGAGGGGGGGCGGGTAGTAGAAGGTAATGGGTGGAGGGAGAGAGACAGAGAAGGTAGAAGGCAGGAATCAAGAGTAAAGGAAGGGGAAGGAGAGGAGAAAAGAGGAGGGAAGGGAAGAAGAGGGGAGGGGAAGGGAGGGGAGAGGAAGGGAGGGGAGGAGAGACGGAGGGAGAGAGGGAGGAAGGGAGGGAGAAAGGATAGATATTTGGTTCAATCTATGAAGGAATTACCAATATGTTTTTTGGAATCCTTCAGTTACCCTAGAAATTTAATTCTGCTAGTAAGCTAGCCTCGCAAAATATTACAGGTACCTCCTGTTTTGCAAAAGTTTATATTACACCATTGCACTTTTACAAAAGACCTACCTAAGCACCTGTTTTTGTTAACCAAAAGAAATTTGAGGAGGATTTTTCACTCTTACAGCCAAAGAGAAAAAGCTTTTCTCTTTGAATGAAAAAAACATTTAGCTTTTGTTTTGCAACAGCCAAGAGAGTGGCTTGCCAGAGCAACTCGGCCTGGAGACCCCTGATACAAGATATGTGGTGATCACAGCATTCCTGCTTTTACTATATATGAAGGTTTATTATTGGCTTTATGTGTTATTTGGAGTGATTTGGTGGGTTATTTTTTGGGTTTGGGGATGTTCAAACATTTTTACATACATTAATGGTTATTGCGTCGACCTTATGCCATTTAAGTTTAGGAAAGTCTTCACAGGAATATTTTAATTTTGGATGTAGGGGTGGGGGAGACCTGTATACCAACATCTAATACCATCTGATCCCAGTATAGTCTAAATACCTCATATATATTCAAAGAATGCCAAGTTTCCATATGTAACTTCCTAAGTTTTATATAAAAAGTTTGAATACAAATTTTAAAATAAAAGAAATCCCTCTCAGTTTGAAGTTTAATTATATCAGAAAGACTCTTGTATCTTTCTCAATGTTATTAAGTAATTATGATACTTTTATGAAGAAAAAGGACATGAATGTGAATTTTTAATTCTATTTTTGAATTGCAGTAACTGGTTTATAAGTGTTTATGTGTTAGGGATGTAGGTTCATATTTCTTCAGTTCCACATCATACCCAGCATGAATGTGAATTTTTAAATGAAGGATTTTTCTAGAGTTTTCCTCATTTTTGAAATTATATCCACTCAAATATATCCATTCAATTATTTTGCTCACAAAAAGAAATCTTGCTACAAACTATTTGATTTTCGGAAACATCTATGAGTGATGAAAAGTATCTTTGAGTATATGAATTTTGGAAACTTGTTGAGTGTATCTTTTCAGATACACATTTATTTAGGCCATTTTCTTAATTTTAGCTGCTTCTGTCTTCCATCATACAATGGAGTTCTAGGTGAGATGTTGCCATTGTCTTTATTGTGTCTTTCATATCATTACCATGTTTGTCAAAAGTTTGACATTTCAGCAGGAACAATAATAGGAAATGAAATTTTTTACCCTATTCAGCTGGGACTTAAAGGCAATTATATGACCATTGTGTATCAAGTCAGAAAGGATTCAGCAAAAACTGGGGCTATGATTCTGGCATTTAATTCTTACACTAACTTGCCAATCCATCAAATGCATTTTTATATTTATTTCAGTTTTTTTCAGACTATTTTCAGCTGCTATTCATAAACTAAATATACCACTTTTGCAAAACAAAATAAAAGTGACTGGAATGGGGCCTCCCTGGTGGCACAGGGGTTGAGTACTGCGTTGTGGAGCTGTCGGCAGCGGCAATGCAAGTTCGACACCCAGCCGGGGAGATTCCCACATGGTGCTGCAGACCTCTCCTGCCTCGCCCGCTGCTCCCCTCAGCAGTGTGTTTCCATCCATCTGCCTGTCCTGCTCTCCACTCTGTCTCTGGTGAGCCCTCTCACCGCCCCCCGCCTCTGGCCTGCACCCCAGCTTGTATGCATAAATAAATAAATCTTTAAAATTGACTGGATGCAGTAGCCAGACCAATGGATCCCAGGGACATGAGCGGAATCGAAGCTGAGACTGTGTGGAAGTTTGTCCCTCACAGGTCTGAGAACCTTTGGTCCCGTCGCGTTTTTAGGAGTTTTGTTTTCTGTGTTCTCATCAAGATGTGACTGGAAGCCTGCGCAAACAGAGTAGTCTGTGAGAAAACATTTAGAATTTCAGGTGGGGGCGGGGGAATGGGGGAAGGGCTAGGTGGTCTGAGAAGGCTAGTCTACGTTATGGGATGATTGTGGGCTTGATCATTCTCACAGAAGATGACATATTGGAATTCATGCCACTTTGTCGTCAATTATTTTACATTTGCATGTCTTTATTTTCTGTTGCCATATCACTGAACAAAAGATTCTGTAAAGATATGTTTACACAGTCATCTCATTCCCAGTCACTTAGCCACAAGAGGGGATTTATGCAGATGCTGATGCTCACGGGAGTTTATGAGTTACTAGAAGAAATTGTGGGCCTCCCCGGTGGCGCAGCGGTTGAGCGCTGCGCTGTGGAGCTGTCGGCAGCGGTGACGCGAGTTTGACACCCGGCTGGGGAGAGTCCCACATGGTGGGGCAGACCTCTCCTGCCTCGCCCGCTGCTCCCCTCAGCAGTGTACCTCTGATCTGCCTGTTCTGCTCCCCACTCTGTCTCTGGTGAACCCTCTCGCCGCCCCACACCTCTGGCCTGTACCCCAGCTTGTATGTATAAATTAAAAAAAAAAATCTTTAAAAAAAAAAAATTGTATCAGCGATTTCTCTTTACTTTTGACCTAAGTAGGGTTTGTAACTTTTCCCAAATAGCTAGCTCTACTGCTTCATTTCAAAATCACATTTATTCAGGATAGAACAATTTAATGGAACTTTCTATGTACACATACACACACACACACACACACACACACACACACACACACACACACACTTCTACCAGAGAGAAATTCGTATGTGCTTCAAGCAATAGTAGGTCTCAGATACAAGTTTATTTTGATCAGGTTATGAACACAGGATGAATAAAGAGAGTCAGGACTGAGCTGGATACAAAGGCCATTATCCCAGGCAAGGCTCAGGCTAAGCAATAGAAGTGATGGAACTTCTAGATTCAAGATCAAGTAAACAAATAAGTCTAAAACCAATGGAAAGTTGTGGAATGCAGCCAGGAGAGCCTGAACTTGCTATAGGAAGCTGTGGAATTTTTAAACTATGCAAATTCCTAATCAAAACCATAATAAAATACTCCTTCACATCTGTGAGAATACCAAAAAGGATCAGAAATAACAAGTATTGGAGTAGACGTGAAGGAAAAGGAATCCTCATACCCTGTGCATGGGAATGGAAAACCTCCATGCTGGAAAACAGTATGGAGGATCTTCAAAACATTAAAAATAGATCTACCATGTGATCTAGCAATTCCACTCCTAGGCATCTAGTCAAAGAATGCGAAAATACTACTTCAAAGGAATATATGCATTCCTATGCTCATGGCAGCACCACTTATATAGCCAGGTTATGAAAACAGCCTAAGTGCCCCAGGACAGATGAGTGGATTAAGGAGATGTGGTATTTATGCACACTACTTGGCTATAAAAAAGATGAATTCTTGTCGTTTATGACAACATCAATGGAAATGGAGGGGATTATGCTATCTATGTGATATAAATCAGAAGGAGAAAGACAAGTACTGGATATTTTTACTCACATGTGGAATAGAATAAACAAAACTAGAGAATAAACAAAACTAAAGCAAAACAATCCCTAGATATCTCACTGTATATTTGAGGCTACCAGAGGAAGAAGGTAGAGGTTGGTGAGCCCAGGGGACAAGGGTTCAGTAGAATATGGTGGAAGATTATGGGTTCCTAGGTGATGGGTGGGGTGTGGTGACACGCATCTGAAGAGGTGTGACCCTAAATCTCTGAATCACATACAATGTTGTAAATCAATGTTACCTCAATAAAAATAACACAACTTAAAAGTACAGATTCCTGAACCCTATAGTAAGGACAAATGGTGAATCACATCTGTTGATTTAGAATCTCTATGAAGGCAGTCAATGAATTTGTGAATTGGTTTCTTTTTAATTATCTAAATGTTTCTGAGCTGAGGTAGCCAATTCAGAGACTCCCAGAAACTTTAAGAACAATGGTTAAAGGCTCTCCTGAGTAGATGTCAGAAAGAGCTAGGAAGACAAAATTATAGAAAGTGGAACAAAGGAAACTTGTCAGAGACCAGGCAAAATATCCCAGAGAAGAAAGCAGATGGCGTACTGGTGGGATCACATTAGGTTAGCCTGCAGGAGCAAACAATAGCCATGCCCTGGTGATTCACCAAGAAGCTGTTTCTTCCTTGGATTCATTGGGTAGCTGTGTCAGTAGTGGATCTGTTCCAGTGTCTTCTTGAGTCTAGAATCTAGTCCTACTGGGATGTGTTCTCATGACAGAGAGAGCAAAGGACTTCCTGAACTGTAGCTTGTCTTCTAAAGCTTCCGCACAGGTGTGGCCCTTAATCTTTCACTAACACTCCATTGCCAAATTAGTCTTCTGGACAAACTTGATGTCAATGTGCTTAGAAAAGCGTCTCCTCCCACAGGAACACACTGGAAGTTATGTGGCAATAGGTAGGATGCGTAATCCACTGACAGGTAGGGGAACAGATACCCAACCTGTAGCTGTAGTATATGTCCCCTGAGATCTCCCTCAAGAGAGAACTTGCCATGAGCAATGAAGTTAGCTGACAACCCATAGTCCATCAGGAGACTGTCCTTTCTGATCTCCTGATTCTGGACTTTACAGGATTAGAAGTCCTGGTGACCAAACCAAGCACATTCTTTCTAGAAGACATGGTGATGGTCCCATTGGCATAACTGCCTCCTGGGTAATTTGAACTCCCTTGTATGTGGCCAGCAGGCAAGAAGATGACTCTCCACTATGGAAGAGATGACTTATCCTGGTCAGGAGAAGAAAGGATAGCTGCTGTTATGTGATTGGACACAGGGAATAATGTGTGGACCCTCTCTTGACGTCCCTTAACCCAGTACTGACTTGAAAGGTCACATATAACAACCATGTTCCAGAAGGTTCAGGTTACCGGGGGTCACCATCAACCTCTCATGAAAGAATCTCACCACCCAATAAGTGACTGAGAACAGCAGAGGTGTTAGTCAAAGGTGAGAGTGAGGTGAATTTAGACAGATGATGGATAAGGGGGACACTGAGTACCAGCTGCAGTCCCCCTAGGAACTGCAGTGATGAGGGCTGTGGTTTGTCACACCAATGGCCCCCTTGTAAGTTTTCCCTCAGAAAGAGTCCTGTGGGAGCCTTGAAATCTCTGTTCCCCAGCCCTGTAGGAGAAGAGAATCTGCTGAGATTACAGGAGCAATTGTGGCATAAAGGAGACATGGAGCTCTGTGGCTCCGGTATCTCTCAAGAGAGAAACTCCTAAGGATGGCAGTTAGCTGACAGCCACCGGCTACATCTTCATCTTCTAATTTGTCAGAGCATTTTATTCAAGTCCACTATGCCCCTGGGTAGCCACGAGCCAGTGGCTGAGCCTAACAGTGTAGAGGACCTGGTGTATCGTGCCCAGATGAGAGTCACTTAAGGACAATTTTTGTTGTTAGAGTTCCCTGCAGGATGGGCAGAGACTGCCCCAGTCATCAAATTCTGGGGTTCTTCCTAGCCAATCAGGTTTTCACCCCCCTCTACTTTGACAGGTGCCATGCTGCAGGGTTATCTGAGGCTTGTCCTGTCAATTCTTGCTCCCCCCTTCTAGGCATTCTCCCCCCAGAAATATCACACTTCTCATTCTATCTAGTTTGGTGTCTGCTTTCTGGAAGGCAAGAACTGACATCCTTGAGAAGAACCATATAGCCTGTAGCCTTCAGAAACCAAAGAAGGAAGAGAAAGCCAAAAAATGAAATGAGACCCCAGAAATAAGAAATGTCTGTGAAAATAGGGCACTTTCTTTCTTTTCAGACTGAGGATTTAAATGCTGCTTAGGGTGGTAGGAACCAACTCCACCATAGGAACACTTGGCTTGAAATGATAGCTACGTGGGCTGAGGAAAGCAGTCTTTTTGCAATAAGACTTGAACACTCAAGATAGATTAAGCCTGACACATCTCATGTTATAAAAATAAAAATCAGTTTCATAATCCTGAATTTCAACAAGTATGCTTTTTCTCACACAATGAAGGCAATGTTGCAAAAATCTAATTTTCGATTATAAAACAAAAAAAATAAAGTATTGCATAAAGCAAAAGAACCTGTTTTCCTGGAAATAATGGATAAAATATCTGTGAACTTTTCCTCCAAACAAGATGTTGGCTCATCAGCAGTGTAGACATGTGAGTTCTGGAATCACTAAGCTGTGGAGTCTTCCAGCACTATGGTCTTCAGCTGGGATCTCTCCCTACTGATTCCTAAGACCATATCTGTGTCTGTGTGACACAGCAGTACCAGCTTTGTGGAGTTATTAAGTTGACCTGAAATGCCACAAATAAAGCACTTTGCATAGAATCTTAATAAGGAGTCAGTAATTTAGTTCTAAAATCCCTGCTTTTAAATTCTTAAGTTCTGTCCTCCTGGATTTTGCTATGGGATTATCATTTGCAAGAAGAGACCATGTCTTGAACGAAGCGTATGAGGTACTATCTAACCTCATAATAATTTAAAAACCACACCAAAAGTCAAAAGAAAGTTTAAATCAATGTATCAAGGTAATCTAGGCAAATACAGTCTTCCTGTTTTTAACTTTCTTCAATATTTGCTTCCATTTTTCAGAGCACTTGTTTGTCAGGACCGATGAAGAACAAAACAAGAACTTCAAAGGTGCTTGGCAATGCTCATCACCAGACTATCACCTGTCTGCTGGCTTTTGAAAGGCCATCAGCATTGATTTTTTTTTTTTTTGGTGGATTTTTTTTTTCCTCCTGAGAACTGCTTCCTTTCAGAGATGACAACTCAACCCCTGAGGAGGTGAGCTGCTCAAGTGAGCTGTCATCTCTACAAGTGACAGGGGTGTTGTTTCTCTGGGCGATGTTGACGCAAACCTGTCAATATTTTATAGTAAAATCTTCTCTGGGAGCCATCACAGAAATTAGAAATTAGAACCCCATTCCACACAGAGCTATGCTTTCCAGTGTGTCTAGGAGGTTTGGATGCCACTCGAAGGGTCACGTAGGAGATGGTTTGCTTGGATCCTTTATTTCCTGGAAAAATTCTGTGAAGCTGAGCTCAAAAGTCCATCTCTGATATTGTTGTATAATCCAGTATATTCTATTTTGGCAAGCTTCTGCACCACCTGGAATTTTTTTCCTGTTGATGTTGCAAAATGCATTGATCTGGTATTAAGGTCACAGTGAACAGTAAAGTAAATGGGAAAATCTGTAAGGGAAATGGAAGCTGCAGCTGTAAAGGAGATAATGAAATCGGCTGCGGACGAGTTGACCCCATCATCTGCTGACTATTCAAACCTTCCGTGTTAGGCCTGTCACTCTGAATGCAGAGAAGGAAATCAATGCTTAGGCTTTATTCATTACAATGTTGACCTAAGAAATTTATGGTGCTGCTTCCTCCCTTTGCTTTCTCTTCAGATACCCACTGCCAAATGCCAACCCTGTGGGTCCCCTCAAGCCTACACCCAAGAGGGGCTCCTGCTTGCGCACCCCTTTGACACTAGATATCATTTCCAGCTAAGGGGATCCATGCTCATGAAAAATTGGCCAAAGAGCCAAGAGCTCCTAGTTTGATGGGCAGTACACCTCAACTCAAAGTCAGACTTTTAAGAGAGGCATATTACAAGGCAATTACATCTGCCTTGGTTTTTAGCAGCAGGAACTCATCACACAATTCATCATATTTTCCCTCATCCATCAGATCTTTATGAATACAAGTGGCGTTTCCACACCAGTCACCTTAAACAGCACGGGGCCCACATTCTGTCTCATTGCTGACTGCTATAGTCACTAGCACATTGGAGGTGATCACACATTTGTTTATGAAGGAAAAATGAAAGAAGTAAGTCTACGTTGGAGAGAGCCAGAGAGAGGCTTAGGGAATTTCATGAGCACTTGTCACTTATGCTTCTGAGTATTCATTCTCTCCTCTCCTGCAAGGGACACTGCTATGTGAAGACCAGGCTTCATATCTGCCCAGGGTCTTACACAGACCCAGCCAGTCACCTCCCAAACTTCCACAGTCACAAAAACTATTTTAGGTACTGAAAATGCCTCAAGTCTGTCCAATCTGAGTGAACTCTAGGCATTGTGGGAAGCTCAGACACCACATCCTTCTTATCACTATGAAAGGAGATTAGTAAGATCCGGTCTGTATAGACCTGGGTCTACATATACCTGCATGTAGGTCAATCGAAGGATGCCTCAGTCAACTAAATTTCATTTAGCTGAAGGCAACGATAGTTAGATTTTTCTAACACATTAGGAAAAATCCTACATTAGCCATGTAATGCAGAAAGCTTACTAAATGATGCTCTTGGTTAGCATGGCAGAAAGTGCATTTGATACCAGGAAAGGACTAGGAGTGATATGGACCAAGAAATGATTGCATCCTATTCATTTATTGTTTGAAACCATACCACCTATTTAGCACTATAAGTTGAAATAATTAACTGCCTTATATGTCTGCCCATATATGTTTTTTTAAGCATGCAGTATACTTTGATGTAGAAACTTGACTCCAGTAAAATTAAACTGTGTTCATATTTTCTTCCAAATTGTTCACTCACCATTACCCTTAATGTCTTCCCTGAGCCCCACTTGCTCATTCAAGGCCATAATCTGTGGATTTCTTGCCTTAGGCTCCGACATTTATTTTCACCACTTCATATGCTCAATGATATCTATTTTCTACTTTTGTGCTCCTAGAATTTTTTTCAGATATCAATTTCCTGTGCCTGGCTGTTTACTGATGCTTCTTAGATACTAAGTTCAAGTGTTAAAAATGGGATCTTTACACACATTTTTATTAACTGCTCTGGCTAACTATTATAGCAAACCAAAATAAAACAAAATAAACAACAAGAAAAAAAATCGTCTCAAACATTGGTGACCCAGTTTCCATTAACTCCACATGTTTTACTTAAAATTAATATTCTTGAGCACCAAATATGTTTATTTCTCCTTGCAAGGATATTTCACTTCTGCCATCAACGATTTTACTATCGAATTTTAGGTAGGGGACCCATATTTTCTGGGCCTCGATTAACCTATGTAAAAGGGAGAGATATTTTCCAGGGTTGTTAAAAGAAATTAAAATAGGAAAAAAAGTTCAAAGCATCTAGTAAAGCAGCTGGTACATTTAGAGCCCAGAGAGATATCAATTACCTTCCTTCCTGGTTTGGCATGCAACTCTGTATAAATTTTTATCATTCTATCCCTGACTATAAAATAAGCATTTTAATTATTAGTTTCTACCTTACAGTACCATAAAGGAAAATGCTCTAATAATATAAATGCATTTTTTAAAAAAGGGCTTTGACATTAATTGTCAGGCAATATATTTCTAAATCTAAATGAGGTAGGGTGAGGGGTACAGGAGGTCTTGCTTAAAAATAGAGGAAAAGAAACAAAAAATTAATGATTTATTCTTTCTACTATTATTACTAGTTGGATAAAAAAATAGAGTTGAGCAGATGTTTTCATAGATTTTACAGTTACTTCTATTAAATGCCATAACAATTCACGATTTCTACAAAAGTTTTAGTTTAGTTTAGGGAATCATGCTTGGGGGAAAAAAAACTGCCATTATTTATAACAAAGTGCTTCTCACTAAAAGTTTGAGGCTGATATCTACCAATGAATTTGAATGGTTAGTCACAATAATAAAGTGAAGAGGTTAAAGAGCTGATTTTTTTTATCTTATTTTACTACTTAATTCATTAATGTTCTCTAGTTTCACACACACACATAAATGTGTACACACACACATACACTCTGTCATTCATTAAATTCATTTTTTTTATCTTTTTAATTTTTTTATTGAGGTAAGGTTGGTTTACATATTGCATATGATTCAGAGGTAAGAGTACTTAAAAAAAACTTTTGTCAACCTTCCTTTTACTCCCTTCTGAGAATCCCAAGAGTCAGGAGTGAAGTATAAGGCTTATAAATTCAGAACAAATTCTATGGAACATCTTTAAAAGCCTTATTTTTACTTGAAAATCGACAAGTGCTTTTATAGCTTAACATACGTTATTACCTACACTACTTTAGAATGTAAAATTAAAACGTTCCTTATTTCTGTACATAAATGAGACTGTCATGGCTTGATGAAGAGAAGGTATATGGAAAATTAGATCAAATCATAATACTCAGATACAAGTCAGAATATATTTTACAGACATTCACATCGTGGGAGATCTTTTCCAAAAATTCAAGCAAAGAAGGGGAGGTTCTGGAAAATATATTTTATTTGTGTCTTCAAAACTGACATAAGCTTTGACTATGGCTTGAGAACATGCCAAGTTTCTACAAATGAGTTTAGCTAACCATATGTGGCTCGATTTTTAAATCTAGAAGTAGAAACTAGAAGTGCATCACGTTAACATAAAATGGACTTGAACTTCCTGAGCAGAACTTAATGCCAGTTTCAAGTGTAATAAGTGGTTTGGCTTTCTCAAGGTATCATTTTTATAGAGGAAGAACTAACCCTCTTCATCGAGGCATTTAATTCATTTACTCAAAATTGAGTGAACAAAATATCCACATGCAGAGTGGTCAATTTCCAAGGGGATCACAAGCTATTGGGCCACCATGATTCCAGTGTTTCATGGGGCAATGTTCTCCAGATTCAATGAGACATTAAGCCCCGAAGCCCTGCCCACCGCTGAGAGACTGGGAAGTTACATGAGAGGAAGTGGCCTCTCAACCAATGCACAGAATGAGTAAAACTTAATCAAATAAGGGACAGAAGTGGGGGGAAGAGGATGTGTATTCTGGGCCTCCCTAGTGGCACAAGGGGTTAAGTCTCAGCATTATGAAGCTATCTGCACCCACTGCAGCACGAGTTCGATACCCAACCCGGGAGCTGACCTACATGGCGCAGGAGACCTCTCCTATCTTGCCCACTTCTCCCCCTTAGCAGTGCATTTCAGTCGATCTGCCTGTTCTACTCCCCACTCTGTCTCTGGTGAATCCTCTCACCCCCAAACCTCTAGCCTACACCCCATCTCTTGTATGCATAAATAAATAAATCTTAAAAAAAAAAGAGTATGTGTATTCTGATAGGATCTAGAAATTACAGATATACTGGGAAGATCTTGGCAGGATCTTGTTCCTCTTTTATTTTCAATGACTGGCACAATACTGGGCTCTCACATGGCACCCTGTGAGTCTTTACTAAATAAGTGCATGGAAAAAAGTATGATTGGAAATAGAATGAAAGACTAATACCCAGGGTTCTTAAACAACAGGATGGGTGATGGCATTACTTAATGTCATTCTTCTCTATTTCCGCTTTCCTTAGTTGCCTTTTCTTAATTTATGATGGAGAAAGGAAAAACCTGTGAATACACACACACTATTAATTCTGGTCTTTGTATAATAGTTAATCATTTGAATGCAGGGATCAGCTTAATCCCGTCCTCTCCATTGCCACTAATCTGCGTTGGTTTAGGTGCTCAGTATCTTTTGGCTAAATTAATGCAATTGCCTCTTAGCTGATCTTTTCCCACAGTGCTTGCATTTATCCTTAGAAATGCAGATTTGCTCACGTCACTCTACATGAAAACGTTTTGATAGCTTTTGCATTTTTTCAGACACAAAATCTCAATTTTCATGGGACACTCAATGTCTCTTAGGACTTGGGTCCTATCCTGAGTCTCATCTGCTGTAGTTTCCCTCCTTGACCTTAAGATCCCTCTACCATAACATGCGCCACTGGAACTTCATTCCAGATTGCTGCTTTAAAGATAAAGTTCAAGGCTGACCAGATAGCACGAGTCTTAAGCACACAGGCAGAATTCTGACCTCAGCCAGCAGGCACGCTCTGCCTCTAACTCACTCATGTTTTGCTGCCTAATTTCGCTGTTTCATTTGAAGAAGGCTTCCATGACCAGCCTGAAGTCAGTGCTTCTTCTCTGGGCTGCTGTAGAGCTCTGTGCTTCTCTATCAGGGACTTCCTTCTGGCACTCTACAATTTTCCGGAGAGTGCAACTTCCCCTACTGACCTGGGAGACCCTTGAGAGACAGACCATGAATTTCTGCAGCAAATGGAATGTAGGTAGGAATAACATAAGGGAGGGAAAGCTCTGACCCATGAAAAATTGTTTGATACTTTTAGAACCTTTCTCTTTTTTCATTTTTTTGATTAAGGCATTCTTGAACTGTCACTGGGAAGAAAAGCTGTAGTGATGTTAGGAGATTCAGGTATGGTGGTCCCATAATTATTTTCACTGTTGAAACTAAAAGGAGGCTACTAATACCCCCTGTCATATTATTTGGAGATAATTTATGCCTGAGATAACACAGCGGAAGCCTCTAAACCACTCCTTGTTTAACACATCACTGGATTAGATCGCTTTCGTCTTTACCATCACAGAACACTGGTTGAGAGCTGTGGGTTTCAGAGTGCCTGTGGCTAGTAGCTGCTCACACACATGCTCTGGGGACCCACTCTAAGTGTGCACTTAGGAGGGTTGGAACTTTACTCTCAGACCTGCAGGTGTCAATTTCACTTGTTGTATTTATGTATTAAGCATTATGTAAACCATAGAGATATGAGTATGCAAAAGCAGTAAGTTTCTCCAAAAACTGTTGAAAAACTATGTCAGTTGCTTTGAAGATAATAATAATAAAAAAAGGCTTACTAAAGAAATAATTGGTCTGTTTAGAAGTAATGAGACTAGGATTCCAAACTGGAAGAATGGAAAAATCTGTTCAACCTGGAAGAAATTTTATACTGTTTGATTTTTCTTCAAATCTCTTTAAATTCTGGTTCTACCTTAAATAAACTAGATTTAACAGTTAAAATTAATGGGCCCATTTTATGCATAGATATTACATGAAAATCCAATTAAGGGCAAAACACAAATAAAAGACTAACAAAGTCTTTTTTTAAAAAAAACTTTAAAATCATTTTATATGGGCTCATGTGTTTTTCTTTTTAATATTTCTCTAATTTTTATTTTGTTTAATCATTCCCAATTACATTACATTTCCTATACTATGGGGATGTAATATATATGTTCTATAAATAGATCAGAATCTGGCACATAGAATAGTTTCAGAAGCTTTGAAAATGTTGGTTTGATTCCTTCCTAAAAATAAATAAATAAATAACAAACCATAAAGAGCACAAAATTATCACCAGAAACCTAGTGTTGATCCAAAGGAGATTGTTTTAAAGATAGACATTGATCTACTGGGAAATCAGACTTTCTTTCAGCTAGAATTGTGTACAGTCAAAATATGATGTAAAAGGTTAATTTACTCTCAGGAAGTTATTTGAACAATTACATTCCAAAAGCATTTGAAAAGGGCCCAGGAGGAAGAATGCATTTTCCTAGTGGTGATAACACAGAATAATGCCTTGCATTCAGAACAGAATCAAACAATTCAAGAAGACAGCAGGTGTCACGCTCTTGAATTCCATTCACTTCGTTCTTCCTCTGAGCCTGAGCCATGGCACATCAGGAGTTAAGTACTAATGATTTTTCCAGTCCAGCCACCACTGACTGCACTGGCAGAGCCTGGGAGCACCATTGAAAGCTTCTGATGCTGTTTTATATACAAAACAATTTCTATGCACCGCTTTTTCAGAATCTGTATTATCTACAGTATTGACAGAAAGGAACTGATATACAAAGCTATTTCTCCATGAATTTCGCAGACAGCAAAATGAATTCTTCTCAAATCGGTAAAGCCCTCAAGTACATAATGACCTATACGTTTCTCCTCTAGAAGAAAGATGATATGATTCGCCAAACAAGAGAACTGGAACAAAAAGATGTCTTAGATGTAAGGCATTCACCTTTCCTACCTGCTTATAATATGCTCTTCTCCTAATAATGGCATCTTAAAATTTAATGGACTGATGCTTTACATGTTTTATAGGAAGTACCTACAGATGAAGAATATATGAGCACAGTTAAATGACACTTGCAAATTATTCTGCTCAGGTACCAGAAATATATTACAGTTTAAACAGAGTTGTAGGGATGAGCGGGGAAAACATGGTGAAGATCAGGAAACCCAAAACACTGCATTTATAGAGTCATCGTGAAAAATGAGCTGTCAGGGAATAACAACTCTCTGCTGTTCTGTCTTCCACAGCAAACTCCAAATCTTCCAGTGTCTTTTGAAGTCATATTTTTAAATTATCAGAATGGGAATTAAGGTTTTCTTCCTTAACAGTTAAGATAATGCTATCCTTACAAATTGCACACAGCTCATAATGACAATTCAAAGCCTTATACACCTCAGTTTTAGCAAGTCCAAGCCCAGACCCTTCGTTAGAGCACCTCAAGATCTGTTTCCCTGAGAAGACTGTCACCCTCCAGTGAGAAGTCCCTGGGACTTTTTCCTCTCCATCTGTAAATTTTCCACATCGTTAGCTATACACTTCCTCTAATTTTCTGACTCAATCTCTCTCCCTAGGATCTTTGACATACGTTCATTCTTTTTCTTTAGTCTCCATTGGCTTATTCTCACCGATGAGCCAACATGCTGGGCTCACTTTTCTTTAGGAATACTCTCAAGGCTAGTGAGCTCCTCCCCTCTCGCTCACTCGCCTTCTCTCCCTCCCTTTCTCCTTCCCTTTCTGCTCTGTTTTCTCACTTTTCCTCCTTCTCTTTATTCATTTATTAAATCATCCACCTTCAATTTACTATGATTTATCAAGCATCACTTTTGTGCCCCCAAACATAATTAGTTATTGGAGATGCACCTAGAAACAGGATGAAAAGTCTAAACCTCTGAGCTCTCGTGGTGGGTCTGCACACCACATCCTGCCTGTGTCTGTCGTAATGTGATTTCTACCACCAGAGTCTACTGAAATGGACTTCTCCAAAGTTACCTTGTCTTGCTAACTCCATAGTCTAAAGGTTTTCTTTTTGTCCCTGTCTAGATTATTCATATCTCTTTAGAGCTACTAGCTTTTTTCTAGAACATCCTATTTTCCTTGGCCTCCCTCATCCTCTCCTTTCATATCTTTCATCTTTCAGATTGGTCCTACTTAGTGTCTTCCGTAACTTTTCTTCTTTCCCTTCATGCTTCTGTATAGTCCAGAGTTCTATTTCCATTATTCTCCTTTCTCTGCACTTGTTCTTGACAAATATCAATTTTTAAGACTTCCATGTTCTATCCTATTTATATGATGATATCCTATTTATATAACATTCCACAGTTTCCTGCAGTCTGATATATATTTTCCCTCCCAACAAAATGCTGGAGGTTTTTAAACAGATGTTCCTTTGACACATAAGATCAACATGTTCCAACAGAGCATCAGCTCCCTGTTTCTTCCTTGGAAACTTTGTCTTCAACAGCATCATCATTCCTCAGTCACAGCCCAAAAACTTCCAGGGAAATTTACACCTATGTTCCTCCTATGTACACATTTAACTGGGCAACAAGCCCTTCCCTTCTCTCTGGACCACATTTGTCCTCTATTTTCCAAACCATCTACAAGACTCGTATTAACCTTTCGTCTTAGCTGTTAAATGATACAGTTTAAACAGAGTTGTAGGGATGAGAGGGGAAAACACCTCTGGTGAAGATCAGGAAACCCAAGACATGCATTTATAGAATCATCGTGAAAAATGAGCTGTCAGGGAAAAACAACTCTCTGCTGTTCTGTCTTCCACAGCAAACTCCAAATCTTCCAGTGATTCCAATCAGATTCTTTCTATCTCAATCTACCCTATACTAATCATGAGCCTGAAAAATATAGTCCTAAAGAGGAAGTAGGATCATATCTTTTCCATTCTTTAGAGCCTTCAAGATTACTCTGAATACAGGTTAGTTCCTCTGCAGACAAGGCTGTGTAAATGGGGCCCTATCTCCTTCCAGTCTTGTCATATTACCCATTCCCATAATTCTGTCTCCCTTGGGGCTATTTCCCTTTTAACTATATTCTCCACTTGAAAAAAAATAGAAAATTAAGTTCATCGGGGCCTGCACTGAATGTTATGTCCTTCCTGAAACTATAATCAATGCACTCTTTTCTCTAGTGTGAATTTCTTTTGTTTCTTCCTGCCTTAATATACAGCTATTATCTACAAACATGAGATCCTATATTTTAATGTGGGGCTGAAATTTTGTACATTTCTTTATCTTCCAGGACATCTGTTATGTTTCCTTGAGTATAAAAAGTAAATTGGGGCCTCCCTGGTGGCGCAGCAGTTAAGCACTGCACTGTGGAGCTGTCAGCAGCTCCGATGCGAGTTTGACGCACAGTCGGGAAGAATCCTACATGGCGCAGCAGAACTCTCCTGCCTCGCCCACTGCTCCCCTCAGCAGTGTATTTCAGCCGATCTGCCTGTGCTGCTCCCCACTCTGTCTCTGGTGAACCCTCTCGCCGCCCCACACCTCTGCTCTGTACCCCAGCTTGTATGCATAAATAAATAACTCTTTAAAAAAAAAGTAAATTGTGAATATTTAGAAACTTAAATTTAGGTATTAATTAAAAGGAATAGACAAGGGCTCGCTGGTGGCACAACGGTTAAGTGCAGTGCTATGCAGCCGTCAGCGGCTGTGGCGCGAGTTTGATGCCCGGCCGGGGAGATTCCCACATGGTGCGGCAGACCTCTCCTGCCTCTCCCGCTGCTCCCCTCAGCAGTGTACTTCAGTCGATCTGCCTGTTCTGCTCCCCATTCTGTCTCTGGTGAACACTCCCACCACCTTACACCTCTGGCCTGCACCCCAGCTTGTATGCAAAAATAAATAAATCTTTAAAAAATAAATAAATAAAAGGAATAGATAGCTAATTATTTTAACTCATTATTGCATGGTATATTTTAAAGGATTACTTACAGCTATCTAGAGATTGTGTTTCACTGAAATAAATCTGGCAGACCAAAACTCGATGTTTGGCTTGGAAGGAAGTGAAGAGGTAAAGTTAAATATAGAGAATAAATACATATGTCATCCCGAATTCCCCAGCCTCTAAAGAGAACTGAGCTCAAGATCCACAATAGAATTGTCAAACCATTTTTTTCCAGGAAGCACTTGAAAATGGAAAAAAAATCTATAATCTAGGCATTCTCAGAAATTCATACTATAGACCTCTCTCTCATACATTTTTTTTTTCCCCAACCCAGTTAGGAGATTTTTTTTTCTAGCTCTGCCCCTAAATCATCTTGTGACCACTAGGGAATTCATTTCCAAATAGATTTATTCATCTATCAAATGAGGTAATAATATGTTGCCCAACGATCCCCCAGGATACTTGTGGAATTAAAATGAGAATGTATAACAAGATCAGGCTATATCCATGAAGTGCTTTTCAGGCTTCACAAAAATAACCACTTCACAAGTACTTGCATGGACCAGACCATCTTGGCAAACTGAACAAGTAGAGAACTGCATTCTTGGGCATTTTTAAGTCCATTAAAAAAAATAATAAAGCATGCTCACCATGCTGAAAGTCAACCTTTCATTCCTCATCCATATAATCAGGATGACATGTAAATGTGAATTGCGAGCGATACTACTTAAGAACCAAATCCCCATTCGTAGATGCATTAGTTACCGTAAATGGAGCGGCCACCGCTATGTCTCTGCACAACAGGTTGCACATCTGCTTAATGCACCCAAATGTAATAATGTGATAGATTGAGATATGGACGTCACAGATTGACTATGTGGAGGCCAGAAGCTTGGCTCTCTGCTTTTCTAGAATGACTTTCCGGGAACGACTCACTTTCCCTGATTGGTTTCCTTCAGACAAAATAATTGAATCTAATGCTCTGTGTCAATGCAGGCATTTGGATTATCCACTTTATGTGCAGCCCTTAGGGAAGTGAGGGTCCGCTATAAAAATCTGCCTTTGATCAAACCTGATCCTCTCCTACACATCTTTATTCATAACAAATTAGAAGCTATTATCAGAACATATTAGCAGCAGATTTAATACCCACAGTTCATCTCAAAATAAAAAGGAAACAATTTCCCATTTTAATGGATGCAGTATCTTAGTTGGCCTCATTAGAATATTTCTCCTTTGTTATTTGTTACTTGTGACAGCAAGAGGGGCCAGTGCTGTACAACAGTGAGAGACACGCGCCCCTCGGGGTTCACAGCTTAATGGAGAGCACATTTAAACGTAAGGCCTTCCCTATTAAAATAAACCCTTCTGACACACATCTAAGGGAGCCAGGGAACTGAGACTTCAGGGCTGCCACATTGGAAAGGAAGTTTCTTATTTACTGAGGAAGGTTTTAACTTAAGGAGGACAATTAACTTAATGATTCTTTCCAATAGGTTTTTTCCCCCATTTGTAACTGTCACATGTGGGCATCTGTTTGTTTTTTCTCTAAAGTCTGCAAATCTTGGAAATACAGGATTTTAAAACAAACTGGAATCATTAAAAAAAGGTTTTAATTGTAATGTGTTTAATTTAAAACATGGAGGGTGGGCCTCCCTAGGGGCCCTGGGGCTAAGTCTTAGCTATCACCGCTATGGCCTCAGTTCGATCCCCGGCCAAGGAGCTGACCCACATGGCACAGCAGACCTGTCCTGTCTCCCCGCTGCTCCCCTCAGCAGTGTATTTCAGTCGATCTGCCTGTTCTGTTCCCCACTCTGTCTCTGGGGAATCCTCTCACCCATACCTCTGGCCTATACCCCAGTTCTTGTATGCATAAATAAATAAATAAATCTTTTTTAAAAAGTAAAATAAAACATGGAAGGTGAAAAAGTGTAAGTTTTAGGGTAATTTGGGACTATATAAGACACTGTGTCAAATAAACACACATTCCCAGGTCACTCCATTTCCTGAAATCTTCTCAGACATTTCTCTTCTTTCTGCCCCAGTTGCCCTTCTTGAGGTCAGAACCTGGACCTTTTGATTATCAATAAGTTCACCTGCTCTGTCACCTCAATTTTGGCATCTGTGACACTTACCTTTCTGGTTCACTTTCTGTCTCTCTGTTTCCTTAACCTCAAGTCTCCTTTGACCCATTTTTGAAACCACCATCTATTTCACTGCCCTGCGATCTTTGGATTCTTTGTCAATTGCTGTGGCTCTTGCTCTCAGTATGCAACCACACTCTTCTGATCAGTAATTACTATCACCCCATGATATACCCTCCACAACTTGTCCTTGTACTGTAGCATTAATGGATGAGCACGGGAGTGTCAAAGGTGGAGGTCATCATCAGTCAGTTCAGGGTAGCAACAAGCAAGAGTGTCACTATCACATGCACAGATGACCTCAAACAACAGGCCAGATTTGGCCGCCGTGTCTTCTCTCATCTTTCTGCCACAGCATTACTAGGTCACGCGGTCTACTGAGGTCCTTTTAAGGAAGCAACCCTCTTGCGCAAGATGCCTTCAACAGCAACTGATTATAAAATGTTTCATAATGTGAAAACACCATACATACTCCATCTGATTTTTCTGCTACTGTACTCAACAAAATCCATTCTCTGCCGATGACCTCCAACAAAAATACAGATAACTAGTTTATTAATATAATACAATTAATGAAGTAAACCCATAGCTATTGAAGATCTATCTGTGATAGGCGGTGGCTAGGTCTTAGTGAGGCAAGAGAGAATAAGATATTTATCTTCCCCAAATGTAGAGGTGAGGTATGGAGTTGGGTGATTATACAGTTACTCTAGGGCCTCCCTGGTGGTGCAACGAGTTAAATCTCAGCACTATGAAGCTTTCAGTAGCCACTGCAGCACGAGTTCGATCCCCTGCCAGGAAGCTTCCCACATCGCGCAGCAGACCTCTCCTGTCTCGCCTGCTGCTCCCCTCAGCAGTATATACCTGTAGATCTGCCTTTTCTGCTCCCCACTCTGCTTCTGGTGAATTCTCTCGCCCCCCACACACACACCTCTGGCTTACACCCCAATTCTTGTATGCATAAATAAATACATCTTTTTAAAAAAGATAGTTACTATGAGAAAAATACAGAGACGTAAGAGAAATAGAGAGTACCTCCCTCATACAGCGGGATGTGAGTAAGTCATTCTTCTACCACAAGGTTTTCTTTCCATTTTCTCGAATTCTTCCTGTCCTTTAGAATCCAGTATCAATTAATCCTCCAATAGAGTTTGATACATGCTCACTGATTTCTCTAAACTTCACTAATTCCTAACCCCCAGTGCAAATAGAATAGGCCTTTTACCATTTCATAATTTTAATTTTTTGTACCCAAATAAAATCAAAGCTCCTGAAGTGGAGAAGGAATCTGTGTCATTTTCTATGTTTGATTTGAAATCCCATAGGCCCCAGCAGAGTTCTGAACATTTAGGAAAATATGTTATCAGAAAAATGATCTATTATTATTTCCGTATGAATTATCACAATCAGCACCTGTGTAAACTTGATGTAGTGAAGGTGTCACATGACAACTCTTAATTTGATTTTACATGATAAATAAAATATTTTCAATTTGGGGGACAAAGCTTTCAGCTTAAAGTGACTGTACTGTTTTGATTTACTAACAATAGCATAGAAAGAGAACTCAACAAGCTCCCTCATTTTCTCTGTCTTACACTTAACACTCTTATGAAGTTCAAGAAAACAAGACCCTCCCATAAGGATGGAGATAGAAATGCAATTGTATTGTGCACACAAACTCGACAAGCAGAAGTCAATTTATCCCATCTCTTCTTCCCACTACACCTCAATCCCCAAAACATCATTAAAAGGATTAGCAAATAGTATTTCCCTGGACAATACCCCAAGTTCAGAGAAGCCATAGAACAACAGAATCATACCTTGAGATGACAAATGCATGTGGAAGTCCTATTTGAAAATCATTTCTTCCAAAACTCTCTTACCCTGTCTAGAATGCAAATTCTTGTCTAGAATTACACGTAGCTATTTGGCATCTTTCTTCAAAAGCCACGGACAGTCGCTGGAGCAGAAATGAATGGGGAATTGGGACAAAAAGATGAACCCGGAAGAGCTGGGCACCTCAGAGGAGAGCATCGGTGAGTGGAGCCACACACGGACACGATTTGATGTGACCGAACGTTCGTTGACAACTGATTCATTCTGCCCTTTTGAAATCATCCTCAAAGTCAAGTAAACTAATACTTCCTATTTTTCTGCAGACATAGAGACGAGTCACAATAAATCAGGTGACAGAAACTTTAGTTCACACCCAGTTTTGTGGTCACATGCTGTCATTGAGTAATCGGTCCAGCTCCATGAAAGGCAGCCCGATGTATCACCCCATCCCATTAGGGGAGCTGCCAATGTTCCCACCAACTTGGCTTCATAAAATATTTTTCTTCTTAAGGGTGCTGAACACTGTCATACATTTCATGTGATGTGTTGCTACAAACACATCTCTATTTTGCAAATTAAGTAACTGAGTAATAAAGACTAAAGCTAGTGAGAAGATTTTAGAGTTGGAAGTGAGGTCAAAGAGCTAACCAGAGACGTGGGCTTGCCTCCTTCACGGTCAAGGTGAGGACTTGGCACGGAGAAGCTTGGGAACTCCCTGGGGAGCTTCTGGTGGGGAGCTCAGGCTGTATCACACTGGCTTGGCAGGGCCTCGTGGGCACATCTTTCCAGCTCTAATGTAACTTCACATTGATAGCTTGAAATTGGCACAGTCAAAATACACTAGTGAAATCAGCACCTACCACAAATTAAGGCATCTCCTTTTTCTCTGTAAAGATGATTGTTAAACATTATCTATTTTGAATAAAAGAGTGATACAGTGTGAACTAATTCAGAGTCAATAATGGGCTGGGTGGGAGGGTGGAGGTGGGGGGAGAGATGGAGCGGCTCTCCCTTAACCAAACGGGCTAATCCAGATGAGAGCTGCCCTTAACTCTGACTTGGGAGATGACCATGGAGATGGCGAGTGGAGTTTCCTTGTAAATCTGTTGTCAGGAAATGTCTCTACTGATTGTTTGGGGGAAATATAAAAATCCACACATTTGTATAAAATCTCTCATTATTTATATATTGGTGACACTGTACATATTAGAAAGATATGATCAGGAGGGGCAGGTTTCACTCTGCATCTCCAAGTTCATAGCCCTGGGCCAGTCTTGCTACTTCCTAAGACAGGGAATGGTGACTTTGCTCCTTGCTTGTCTTTAGGAAATGAACTTGATATTGTTTTTTAAAAAATATACAAGTCGCTATTAAAAATGTTCTTATTCCAGCATACCCCACTTTATCCTGCATCCCACATACAGGATACACCCTGGAAGTGATACGCCTTGGAATTTGACAGGATACATCTTGGAAGTGACATGTAAATTACCAAGAGCTTTCTACATTTTCATAAAACACATTTACAAGTAATAGGTCCATCACAGTGTCCTTGTCAATATGCCGCATAGTATGATTATGCCCATTTTATGAATGAAGAAACACAGGTGGAAAACTGATGGGTAGAATCAATTCCAGAATGTTCCATGTCAGTGACAACCTGCCTCTTTGCACCATGCTGTGTGGCTTCCATTTGAACTAAGGATGAATGACCCCAGACACTTCATTTAGTGAATTGACAGTATAGGGATTAAATTACTTAGAATAATAAAAATAACCTAAACATATCATCATCTATGTTTAAGGCACTTTCCTGCCTATGAATGATCTTCAAACAACCCTATTAATTAGGGAGTATTATTTCCCCTGTTTTGCAGATGGAAAGGTGAATTTTAAGGAAACCAGTAACTTGTCCAAGGTCTCACAGTTTGAAACTGAGTTGATTTTGAATCAGATCTGCCTAATCCAAGCCGGTGCACAGTCCTACAACTCATTTGTTTGTTTGTTTTAAATAAAAGATCTAAGTACAGAGTCTCAGAATATAAATATAATGTCTGATAAGATGGCTTGGTCAGAACAGGGTTGCCCGTGAGGACCCTGTCAAAGACACTTCAATTATCAGTGGGAAAAGTGTTGGTCACTGTGTCCCCTGGCCATTTGCTCACATCAGTCCAGTGGGCCAGCCAGCCACGGAGCAGTCAACAACTGAGGGGCACGTGAACCTTCTCCCACCTCAGCTACTAGGGGCACCTCCCTGCTACTGCCCTGCTTTACCCAGGCCCTTTGGATAGCGCAAATTGACCACATCAACCCACGTCACTTTTGTCCATAGAACCACCTCTTCCACTATTCCTGTTCATCTTCTCCTGGCCCACAGCCAGACTGGTTACAGGTTTTCAGTCTTTTACTACCCAAAGATGTACAGCCAATGACTAATAAAAATAGAGTCAATGGTTAAACCAAGCTTTCGCAGTCTAGAAAATCTTTCATTGCTTTAAAGGAACTGTTACAGAACCAACATCTTTTTTAGAGATGTATCTTTCTGAGATCAAACCCAATCTAGAAATGACTCCTCAAAAAGTCAGGATGGTGAGCACGGCTCACGCTGAAACATCACTGACTGCAGAGTAAAGAACCACAATCCAACTCACTAGAGAGAAACCAGCTTTAGTAGAGAGCTTTCAAACACATATCCAAAGACAAGTAATTGTAATAAAAACTGCAGGGAAACTTCTAATGGAGATTCTATGGGTAAGTCAATTTCCAGAAGTTGGTAAGACATCGAAAACTCACAGACCCTTAGATCTTCTCACTTAAAATTCATAATGAAAGAAAGAAAACATCTCAACATAGGTGGGTGGGATGATAGTGTCCAACACAATGTATGATTTGTGAGTAGTAATGGTTGGTAGGACCCAGAGGCCTAAGAAGCAGATATGGGTTTGACCAGCCATGGGCACCTCCTTCAGCGACAGCTAAGGAAATCACATACTTTTTAAAGAGCCACTCAGGGGCCTCCCTGGTGGCACGTAGGGGTTAAACTCTCAGTGCTGCCCTGAGTCCCTAGAGCTTTTCTTTTGGTGTTTCCTGGAGTGCCCTGACAGATAGAAGTTACTCTAATTGGGCAGTATGTGAATTAAAAGAGTGTCATAGTCAAGTCATTTAAAACAGCAGAGTTAAAGACAGTTGAGCAGGTTTCTTAATTGTGGGTCACAAGGATGAATATGCAAATGTATATTGCCTCCATCCAAGAGGCAATCACAGTTAGCAGAATCCCACAAAGCCAAGAGTATCCTTCCAGGAACGCACTTGGAATTACTGATTTTCAACCCTGGCTGCATATTGGTTCTACGTGGGGAGCTTTCAAAAATGCAGGGGCTGTGGTCCATCCTCAGAGAGATCTGTTTTTTGGTTTGGATCGGGGTCCCAGGGTCTGCTCTTAAGAAAACTCCTTGGGCTCCTGTAGCTGACAGCTAGAGGGGAGAAGCCTTGCTCTGTACGGGGTCAAGCTCCATGCTTTTGAGATGGGGCAACCAGCTTCCTTGCACACCCAGGAGCCACCGCTGAACCCCTGTGTGATTTCATGGTCCCCATGACAGTTGGGGATCTCAGAATATGGCCAACAACTTATGCCATGTCTAAAACAGAAATGGATTGTTTGGTCTATAATTTTTAAGATTTATTTATTTTTGCATAGTAAAACTGGGGTGCAGGCCAGAGGTGTGGGCGAGAGGATTCACCAGAGACAAAGTGGGGAGCAGAACAGGCAGATCCACTGATGTACATTGCTGAGGGGAGCAGTGGGCAAGACAGGAGAGGTCTGCTGCACCATGTGGGAAGCTCCCTGTCCGGGGATCGAACTCAGGCTGTTACAGTGATAGTGCTGAGACTTAACCCCTAGGCCACCAGGGAGGCCTGTTTGGTATATTTTAAATAAGTAAAGAGAACAGGATTCTGTCACCTTATTTGATGATTAATTACCAGTTCCTGGTGAGTGGCACAACTCGTTAGAAGAGGACCCTCCAGTCCATGAAGAAATCACCTTCAAACACATAGGCCTGACACAGACGTCAGAGTAAGCGTGCTGCTGAATGAGTGAAGCTTTGTATTTCAGTTGAGAGTTGGCATCACCGGTCATCAAAGAGTTTTACAGATGAAATAAGAGCAGCTATTTCCCCCAATTCCTGGCAAGTGCTCACCTCCTCACCTGGGTGTCTCACTTCCCTGTTCACTGTGGGGTTTTGCATGAGCTTGCGTTTTCAAGAAAGTCCTTGTTTCAGTACTACAAATATACCCACACACAGCTACCACTGCAGCAAAATTCATTTTTTCACAAATGCCTCACCCCCCTCAGTGGACTCTTACAGAAACTGGACAGAATCTACCCTGAAAGTGTCTCTTATGAAAGGAACAAAGGAACAAGCTACTTGCTGACTCAAAGTTTGGGAAATAAAAGTCATATCAAAAAGCTGCAATAAAAACTGCATTCAGGATCTGGGATCAGCTTACAATACAAGCGGTCCAATTTGTTTCCTAAATAACAAAAATCTGTTTATAATATATTTAAAGGCCAAGGATCATCATTCTTTTCCTGGCACTTATGACTTCAGCAGGCACATGGAGACAAGCATATCTGTTCTCCTTCAAGCTCTGTGGGAGAACAATTAAGATTTTTCTCTGCCATCCCTTTCTCTAAGTAATTGCAAGAAAACAGAATGAAAATATGTACATTTTGATTTAAGCAGGAGGATACTTTATGGATATAGGTCAGAAGAAATTTCTCAGATAACAAAGAGCTATGGAATGCTGAGTCCAAATTGTCTCTGCTAGTCCTGACTGGGGCCTTCTTTTCCTCTTACACCAACTCGCCCGGGAATGTCAGCTCCCAACCATCACAGCACGCAAGGACCCACATGCAGCCTGCACGACTGTCCCCGTGGGTGTGATGTGGCTGTCAGGGGGGGTGCATATAGGAAGGTGATAGAAAATGAGAGTGACTCAAAATACCTGTCAGTGCCCCCGGATAAGCACTACCACAGAAATACTGCCCAGCATCTTGTGTTGTGTGTGGGTTAAATTGGTCTATCAAGGTTCACTGAGAATTGGATTGAAAGATACAATGAAAAGCAGAGACGAGGCTCCAGCTAAAGCAGAGGTCAAGGTGAGTGGTGAGGACCACCTGGCTCCCCTGCGGGACTTTATGTGCACACGTTGTCCTCTCTCGTCACTTCTGGCCCAGATTCTCATTTGTGGCCAGGACAGGGTCAAATTTGATTGATTCTCAGTGCAAAGCAGAGAATAGACCAGTATTCTCTTTCCAGAGTGAGAAGGAAGTCGAGTCAAGCAAAACTCACTCAGCCTAAGAGAGTACACAAAAGGGTAGAAGCTGGGAGAGATGGGACCTCCCCGGTGGCCTAGGGGTTAAGTCTCAGTGATATCACACTAATGCCTGAGTTCTATCCCCTGCCAGGGAGCTTCCCACATGACACAGCAGACCTCTTCAGTGTATGTCAGTAGATCCGCTGTTCTGCTCCCACTTTGTCCTGGTGAATCCTCTCACGCCCCACACCTCTGGCCTGCACCCCAGTTCTTCTACACACACACACACACACACACACACACACACACACACACACACACACACACACACAAAACCAGGAGAGATGGAGGTGGAGGCTGGCCTCCAACCGGTAGCTGATTTTGTCGTGTGTGATTTCAGCAACGAGGGTCAGACTTTTCCTCAGTATCGTTCTTTTTCCTCAGTATTGGCTCATGTTCCCATAACTGGTAAGGCCTTTCCCATCTAATATTTCTAAATGCAGAGAGGTCTCTGGAGGACAGCTGGAACTCTGATAATGACTGTTAACAGATAATTTTCCCCGAATGGAAGGTGCAGTTTGAATTGTGAAGGGGCGAGAAGAGGGTAATGGGAGCAAAAATCTGTTATCCCAAAATATTTCTTTTTGGCACAAGACTGACTTAATGGGAGGGGCCCTCAAGGCTTGAGGGAAGTTGCTTTGGATATTTATATTATAAATTCTCTCTCTAAAGGCCTCTCTTAGGAAGATCTAATCTCCTTATGTCCTTTCACTGTAAAAGGCAGAATTTAATCTACATACTTTTGATTGTTGTGCCTTCCTTGGTAAACTTCCTAACTAAACTTCCCCTTTCCCCCCACCTCCCTGTCTTTGCTAAGCGACTTAAGATGGCATCTGAGGCCATGTGGGTGAGTGACTGGTCCTGCTGGGTCTCTCCCCTGCATACAGGAGGAAGAGATATGATTAAACTTCTCCTTGGCTTTTTCTCTGATTTGTCTGATGCTGGTTTAATATTTGCCAGCCTAGAAGAAACCAGAGGGTTAGGGGGAAGTTTACACTGAACTCCAACAAGGGAAAGCAAGAGCAAGACAATATCATGGCAGGGCCTGAAAGAGACTATGGCCTCTAGGCGCCATCTGCAGCCCTGACGGGCTTTATTCTGGGTTTTCAAGTAGCCATGATTGCTTTGTCTGAGGACGATGAATTCAGAGGAGCAACGGCCACAAATAAACCCAGAGGCGATTTCAAAGGTTGTTTATGAGATGCAAGGTCTCTGTGGCAGAAACCAGTGGCATTTGGAAGCGGAGATAGCATCACCTACTGCCATAAGCCCAGCTCAGGGGTGGGCAAGGCTCGGTGCCCACGCCTGCTTGCTCTCGGACTTCCCTGTGGTGCTGTCTGCACAGACCTTCAGAGATTTTCTGCAGCATCCAAGCCTGCAACATTCACCTCCTACAGAAACACTAATAGCTCGCGGTTTTCTTTTCAGCACATCTACTTCCCTCTCCCCACCCCTGGCTCCTCTTCCCTCCTCGCTGCTGCAGGAGCAGGGGCTGTGGCTGCCTGCTTGGCACCCCTGTCGAGGGCACTACTCCTGACTGGTTTTCCGTGCCCAGCAATGCGGTTTCCAGGTCGCTCTTCTCACAGTGGTCCTGGAAGCGCAGCTGGGAGAAGGCCAGCTCTGGCGCTGGCCGCCCCAGGTGGACACCAAGTGCACTGTCCACAACTGGCCTGTGACACGGGCCAAGCGAAAGAGGCATCGTCCTCGACCCAGTGGGGGCAATTCTGCTCCCTGGGGGGCATTTAGCAACATGGAGAGACATTTCTGACCGGCAGGGCTGTGGCAGCCATGGCTCCTGGTCTCCAGGGCCAGAGGCCAAACACGCTGCTGCTTTACCACACACGTGGCAAAGAGGTGCACAGCCCAGAGCGGCGCCCGGATGCTAAGGACTCCTGAGACACCGCCAGGTGACATGTGGCTTTCCTGAAATGCCTGTCATCGCCTCATCTCAGCCATGTGGAAAATCTACATTTTCTTTCCAGTATTGCCCTGAGTCTGGGTCTATGGGATCAAATTAAAGGATATTTAAATATTCTCTGTAGGGGCCTCCCTAATACCACAAGAGGTTAAGTCTCAGCACTGAAGCTAACAACAGCCACTGCAGCACAAGTTCAATCCCCAGCCAGGGAGCTGACCCACATGGCACAGCAGACCTCTCCTGCCTCACCCACTGCTCCCCTCAGCAGTGTATCTCAGTTGATCTGCCTGTTCTGCTCCCCACTCTGTCTCTGGTGACCTCTCACTCCCTGCACCTCTGGCCTACACCCCCTCTTGTATGCATAAATAAATCTTTTCTAAAAAAAATAAATATTCTCTCTATACTTTTGCTAGACCTTGTCCTGATACACGATGCTGTGTTCCTTCTCAAAAGTCCTCTGAAAAATCTCAAAGCCGGAGCTTGAAGGAAGTTCCTCTTAGAGACATCTCACTCTGCTTCCCTCTCAAGTAACTTTTCCAGAAGAGTTTTGGGGTCAATGCATACAGAACTAACTTAGGAGAGACGTTGCTACGAGGGTTGGGGAGTCAACGCCTTGCTGTGGCAAACACATCAGCATGAGTCTGCAGAGGCCAGGCTGGTGATCCTGAGCTTCAGGCTCTGAAACCATCTGGAGGGCTGTTAAACTGGAATTAATGAACTCAGCCCTCAGGGATTGTGATTGGGCAGACTTGGCATGAGGCCCAAGGTTTTTCATTTCTCTCCAGCTCCCAGGAGATGCAGACGCTGCAGGCCAGAGAAGCCCGAGAACCCCTGAAAGAGGCTGGTCAAGTCTGATGCTAAGGTTCACGTTCAACTAGTAGGCGCTAAAATAGCATTTAGAGGGGCCTCCCTGGTGGCACAGGGGTTAAGTCACAGCCTATGAAGCTTTTAGCAGCCTCTGCAGCAGAGTTTGAACCCCTGTCAGGGAGCTGACCCACATGGCGCAGCAGACCTCTCCTGCCTCACCTGCTGCTCCCCTCAGCAGTGGATTTCAGTCAATCTTCCTGTTCTCCTCTGTCTCTGGTGAATCCTCTCAACCCCCCGCACCTCTGGCCTACACCCCGAATCTTGTACGCATAAGTAAATAAATCTTAAAAAATAGCATTTAGAGCCAGGATTAAACTTGTGGATAGACAACTCTACCCTCATGCCACAAATGAGCATATTCAACATTAAGCAGGAGGCTTGAGGTGGAGCTCGAGTGAGTCAAGGGTATTGCATTATAACACCTGGATGCCAGGCTTGAGGGCTCCTGAGCTTATGGGCTCCTGATCTACAACAGACAGAAAATACTGATCAGACCCTATATCCTTGTCTTGGAGATTATTACATGAGATTTCATAAAATGATAAACGTCATCTTAACACTAGATGCAAACTGATGCAAGAACGTTTGCTCAGAGCCTCCCTGGTGGAACAACAAGTTAAGTGCAGCACAATGAAGTTATCCAGAGCCACTGCAGCATGAGTTGGCTCCCCAGCCAGGGAGCTTCCCACATGGCGCAGCAGACCTCCCCTGCCTCCCAGCTGCTCCCCTCAGCAGTGTACTTCAGTCGATCAATCGACCTGTTCTGCTCCCTACTCTCTCTGGTGAATCCTCTCACCACACCACACCTCTGGTCTACACCACAGCATTGTATGCAAAAATAAATCTTTAGGAAAAAAAAAAAAAAGAACGCTTGCTCAGCAACCAGCCTGGAGATGCAGAAGCAAGTGGTGACCCTGATGGGGGGCTCTGCCTCTGGCCAGGGCCATTGCTCATCTGGGATCTATGCACTGATAAAATACTCCCGGAGGCCTCCATCCTTTCCAGCCATCTACAGTAAATGTGCTCCCTACAGCGCTAAGACAAACAAACCAGGAGAACAAATACATATAGTTGCTGTTTGCACCTTATGCTCTATAACAGAACTTCTTAGAAAATGCTGGCTCCAAAGGCTTCAGAGCAGCGTGCACTAATCTTTTAAACATTTAGATTGGTGGGCTCCCTGGTGGCCTAAGGGTTAAGTCTCAGCGCTATCACCTCCAAATTCTGAGTTCGATTCTCTCCTCCGACTGCCCTCCCATCAGGGAGCTGACCCACATGGCGCAGCAGACCTCTCCTGCTTTGCCCTCTGCTCCCCTCAGCAGTGTATTTCAGTCTACCTGACGATTCTGCTCCTCACTCTTGTCTCTGGTGAATCCTCTCACCACCACCCCACCCCCCACCTCTGGCCTACATCCCAGTCCTTGGATGCAAAATAAATTTTAAAAAATACTTAGTGGTGGCTTTTCTATGGTGGTGGTATTAACACCTTGTCCACTCAGTTTGAGAAGCCAGGAATCTAAATTTTTCCTGCAAACCATAAACCCAAATATACCTTGGCAGATATGAGTCCTTTGATTTTAAAAGTTGCATCTATTAAAAAACATATTAAAAAGGGGCCTCCCCGGTGGAACAGCGGTTAAGCGCTGCGCTGTGGAGCTGTCGGCAGCGGCGACGCGAGTTCGACGCCCGGCCAGGGAGAATCCCACATGGTGCGGCAGACCTCTCCTGCCTTGCCCGCTGCTCCCCTCAGCAGTGTATTTCTGATCTGCCTGTTCTGCTCCCCACTCTGTCTCTGGTGAACCCTCTCGCCGCCCCACGCCTCTGGCCTGTACCCCAGCTTGTATGTATAAATAAAAAATAAATCTTTAAAAAATAAATAAAAAAAATAAAAACATTTTAAAAAATAAAACGAAAAAGTACACTTGTTGAGGAAATTACTTTCCTGCACTTAAAATACAGAAATAGCTATGAGATCTTTCCTCACAGAGCAATTAGATTATGAAATGATTCCAGGAGCAATTAGATTATGAAATGATTCCATGTAAATATTTTAGGGATTCAAACAAGAATAAAATTATTCCAGTTCATGTAAAACTGAAAATTAATATATACTGTGGGCACTAAGTGAAATATTTGTTTAGAGACAATTTTCTTCATAGCTATATGTTACTCTTATCATAAATAGGATATGTGTTCATTTGCACACTATGGCCTCTATTGGGCTCATATGAAAATTATAAATGATTATGAAAGACCATATTTTGGCCAGCGTTTTCACCTAGTATTTACCAATTCTATAAATAGCACTGGAAATAAGCATGAAACCAACACATTTTCTTTTAAATGTCTCTGCTCAAACCAGGGAAGTCAGTTTGGATAATGGTGGATTAATTTCATTTTTAAACACTTAAATGACACATTTTCACATTATCACCATCTGCATAGAAATTACCAACATGGAAAATTCACACAGGTGCACTATAGCAACACATTTGTTAAGGAAAATAAGCCAGTCTCTTCTCAATGAACAAACAAAAAGTTTACCAGCTATCTGAAGAAATCCTGAACAGCCCACAGGACCCTGGGAATAATGAGTCCACTGGCTCCATCTTTCCTCCACACACCATTTCATCCATTTCTCTTACCCTATTGTTCTTCCCATTTGCAGCAAGACTGCACATTTGTTTACCCGAGTCATTTGCTGGGAGTAGGGCTGGCTTGGGAAAAGAGGCACCTTAGGGATTCTAGCTAGGAGACCAAGAGGAGGGAAATAGGGTTTTGCAGAACTGATGATCCCAGAAAGGGAGGAGGGAGGTGGCACCAGGGAAACAGGCTTGATGGGAGAGAAGCAGCAAGTACATAATATAACATTCTGGAAGGTTTGGTTTCCTGCTGCTACTGAGTAAAGAGGGAACGGAGAAGGCGTGTTTGAGTGCATTTCCAACCCTTCGGGAAACCCACAGATTCTTTCCATTCAAATGACTCACCCAGCCTTAAGGAGCTACATTTCCCTTAATATGGCTTCAAACTTTGCTGATATAGTGAAGGAGGAAAAAGATATTAAATTGCCTCTGAGTTGCTATGACACATAATGACAGCAGCAAAGGTCGCCATGGGGAGAATCTGTCAGCTGAGATGAGTTCCCTCGTCCCGCACTAGCACGTGACTCTGTGCTCCCTCCTGTGTCTTCTGAGACCAGGCATCATCACACATAAATAAGGAGTTTGAGGGCAACCCAGCAAAACTATGCAAAACTTTTATGTGCAAAAGAAGGTAGAAAGATGTTTTGGAATGAGAAAATCTTTATTGGAGTTCTTTCTGCCCAACTGTGGGTAGTGATGATGCTTAAAAGGCTTTGGAATCCATCTAATAGGTGAGTGTTAGAATTTTATTTTGAAGGCATAAAACACAAGGGGATTGGATTATCATCATGCTTCCCATGTAAGGGTAGCAGATCTCTGTATACAGTCATTTTATTTAATTTGATTCTATTATACTGGCGCATATTCCTCTATATCTTTGCCTGCATGGGCACAGCTGTCTAGGTGCTTGTGGTTGTTGATATTTTGAGGTTTCTAGAGCCTAACTCAATGAAAAAAAAAAAAACAACAACACTCAAGGGACAGTGTTGCCTAATCCTTCTCTCCAGTCCTCTGTACAACATTGGGTCAAACTGAAAATCAAGCATATTTGTTGGAGAAATGATAAATGAACACCCAAATGGGTGGAATTTTGTTTTCCAAAGTACTATTCTGAACAGCAGCAACACAAATTTTATCCTTTTATATATATATTTGGTTTTCAATATAGATAGCATTTAGTGATTTTTAAATTTTTGAGACATATTGCTTTATATCTTAAGTGAAAGAAGAAGTTCATAAACTAATGCTATTAATTTTAATGAGTCAACTGAGGGGGCAAAGTTAATAAATTATAACTAGCCCACAACCACAACTTGATTCTTCATCTTCTTGCTCTTAATTCATGATTCTTTATGATGACATTGCAAAGGTGGGCATTCAAAAATAAGCACTGAAGTTCAGAACAAAACTTTAAAACTTAATGCAAGAATATGTATTAATTTACTAGGCTTAAGAAAGTAGTTTCATTTTAAAGTTATTGAAAACAGCAGTCACACAATGAATTAACAATAACTAACTGGAATAAGTAATAATCATGATTTGCCCATGTAGTGAAAGCCTCTGATCATTGATGAAAATAAAGTTGCAAGAGGTATACAGATCACCTATTGCTTCTTGAGAGATGATGAATTATATATAAGACAATACTTTTTGCTGATAATATTTCTGAAGTAAAGGCAATCTTGATGAAAGAAATCTGAAGATCAAATCTCATCCTCAGTTTTTCCCTGATTTCTCCTTTTGCTTTCATAGTACATACATTAGGAATGATTTTGAAGTTTCAAAGAGATGCTAACTTAAAGAAAAAAGGGTAGAACAAGACAAATTTCTGTTCTGAGTTTCTTGTTGAATTATATCAAAACCAAGAAACTGAAGATAAGCAACAGGGGTGTTTACTCTAAGTTAAGGAGAGTTAATACTAGAACTTGGTATCTGGACCACATTATTGAATCAAATTATGGCAACTCTTTTTTAAAATAATTTTCTAAGTCTAAAAAAAATAAAGAAATTACATAAGAAAACTAAATTTTCTTCTTGTCCTAATCATCCCAAATTTTA
Source organism: Scalopus aquaticus (assembly GCA_004024925.1). Taxonomy (NCBI): domain Eukaryota; kingdom Metazoa; phylum Chordata; class Mammalia; order Eulipotyphla; family Talpidae; genus Scalopus; species Scalopus aquaticus. The sequence goes on from PVIJ01000267.1 coordinate 197,356, forward strand.
AGTCATCTTAATAGCCCTTTATGTCTTTTTTCTACGTAACTATCTTCAAAGGATCTATTTTGCCATTCTTTTTAACTTTGCAGTCAAGATCCTCCTTAACATTTCCTCAGCCGCCTTGGCCATGTATAGCCCCACATGCATCCTAGGTACCAATCACACAAACAACATGTTCTACAAAACCTTCACTCCTGTGCCTCCATGTTTCCTTACAATAGTTTCTCTTCCTGCAAATCCAACTTGATGAAGTTTATGCAACTTACTTCTTCAATCAAGTCCAAATGTCATTTCACTTAGAACGTATTCTTTATTTTTTTATTTTTGTTATTTTTTTAAAGATTTATTTATTTATGCATACAAGCTGGGGTACAGGCCAGAGGCGTGGGGGCCAGAGGGTTCACCAGAGACAGAGTGGGGAGCAGAACAGGTAGATGGATGGAAATACACTGCTGAGGGGAGCAGCGGGCGAGGCAGGAGAGGTCTGACACACCATGTGGGAATCTCCCAGGCCGGGTGTCAAACTCACGTTGCCACTGCCAACAGCCCCACACTTAGCCACCATGCCACCAGGGAGGCCCTGAAACATATTCTTTAAACTCACCTAGTTAATCTGGGTCTTTCCTCCTCCTTCCCACTATTTTGTTTTGTATTACAATTTGCATTAATGTGTCTATTTTCCCTATTGTGTATGCATGCAAATTAGAAGATACCATGTTTTCTTTATTTCCAGAATTTCTCTGCACACGCCCTTTCAAAAAACGACATATGATGCCCATACAAAGTATTTAATAATGTCCATTGAATTGAAAAATTCTTAATAGCAATATATTGTTAGAAAATAATTTTCTAAATTTTACCAGATTATCAAAATTACTGTCTAAATTAGGAATTTATACGTTGAAAGTGATTTGGATTTTCTTAGAAAGTAATGCATATTTTGATTGCTTTAATTTTTACCAAGGTTGCATGGTCAGTGAAATTTAACACTGTCAGAAAGGCTAGAAATAGAATTTCTTAATATAGATTCACCTATGGGATTGGTTGGAAATTGAAGACAGGGACATGGGGATGAAATGATGATTTGCATTAAGAAAGATATTTTGCAGAAAACAGGGTAGGGGGAAGAAAGTCACACTGGGGGGAATTTGATGAAATTCAACTACATATTCTGGAAAATGGAGATATTTCTCATATTCTCACTATTTAACTAAATTTAACCTCTCAATCTTCTGAAGTTTGTCCTTAAGGAGATGCCGATCATATTACAGGGTACACAAGGTGATTGCATAAGCAAATGACCTTTGATCATTGCTAGTGGATTAAAAAAGGAAAAGAAAATAATGGGACTTTGTAAGTGTTTTCATAGTACATTGTAACAGATCCAAAAAAGCCATTAGAGATTATTATTGTGGATGAACTACCAGAACTCATGGAAAGTTGAGCCTTTGGCATGTTATTCTCTTTTATTAAGGGACTTTTGGTATGCATATGGAAGTAAAAGAGTGCTTTTAACTATCCTGATAGGTCATTTAAGGTCATTCAAATTGGCTGGATCTTTTTTTCCTTCTTTTTGTTAAGTACTCTCTCTGAGATTTACTTAAGTAGATCACATTGGTACTCTAATGCACTCAGGTAAAATATTAATTCAGGACAACTTGTATTTTAAATTAAGAATAACTGACCTGATTTTGTAAAAATTTGAAATTCCCACACAAATTATACTGAATTCACAGGGACAGATGACAGTGGATTTATTTAACTGGATTCTATTTTTGGCAAAATGGTTGTTCTTGCTGGAAGCCTGGTGGCTTCCTCAACAATCTCCCATTAGAGCCTCTCTGGTGGTGCAATGGGTTAGCACAGCGCTGTGGAACTGTCTGCAGCTGTGGCATTTCTTTCAGCTCACTGCTGATAGCTTCACAGCGCTGAAACTTGACTTAACTTGCACCACCAGGGAGACACTAAACGTGGCATTTTTAGAGACAGAAACAAGTGACTTTTTTTAGCTTATCATTGGGAAATCAGGTAAATATTTTAAAAATATATCCAAAAACTAAACTAGGAGATTTTAATTATACGTGAGATACTGAGTTACTCTCTAGCTGGGTCTACTCAATGGTAAATATCTGCATGAAATCTGAAAAGTTCCACTAATCAGATACACACCTTATTCACATTAGTAGCTTTCACATCTGAATATCAAAGTGATTTGTTCATCTAGAATTTTTAAGAGTAAATTTTTTTTAGAAAATACAGCCCTAGTTTTTCAGCTCAAACAGAATTGCTTTTTCCTTACCCTATTTGGAATTTGCCTACACAGCGTATAAATAAAATGATAACTCTCGCGTTTCAAAATGTCACCTCTTTTGGAAGATTTTCTTCTCTCTCTCTCTCTCTCTCTCTCTCTCTCTCTCTCTCTCTCTCTCTCTCTCTCTCTCTGTGTGTGTGTGTGTGTGTGTGTGTGTGTGTGTGTGTGTGTGTATGTGTTGAACAGTGAAAGTTTCCCCCCTAAAGCACCTGCAATCCTTTGTAGGGTACACCAGTAGTTCTGGGTAGATCAATACTCTCATTGTCTAGAAAGTATCTCTATTTTTTCTGAATATTAAATGTATACATGGTATTTTAATTAGGGGGGGAACTTTCACTGTTCAACACACACACACACATACACACACACACACACACAAGAAAATCTTCCAAAAGAGGTGACATTTTGAAATGTGAGAGTTATCTAGGAATCAAGGAAACAGAACACTGAATAGTTTTCCAGAGAACTTATACCAAAATATCGATGACACAAAATTTAAATTGAAAAACAATTAACTATTTGACATGAAGTTTTCAAAGATGTCAAACACCTTAGGAATTTTAAACAGCATCCACCAAATATCTCTCCATAATGTCTGCCTTCAGTCTCCTACTCAGGGTCAGAGTTTGGCACACCCACCCTCACCCGCTTTTGAAGTCGGACTCTGTGCCCAGCGACTGAGGAACTCAGGGCCCCTGAGGCACAGCCAAGTGCCCTCTGCGGCGCCTCCAGCCCGTGCCTCACAGCAGTCCATGGCCATCTTCTTACCTTTCCTCAGGACAGGGGGCCGCCTCAGCCGATGCCTCAGCCTTCCCTCATTCCCACTCCTCTCTCGTGGCATTTTCTCCTTTGCTTCCACTTGAAAATCTAATGCCAAACCCACGCTAATTGTGGTAACAAGAAATGTAAGAGTAACAAACAAGTCTCCACAGCTGAGGAGACCTGACTTTCAGGCGTCTGGTGAAATTTGGCTGATTGTGAACAATTTTCTCCTTGGCATTCTTGGCAGTTGGATCCTCAAGCTAGAAATCCCAATTTGCCTCTCGCTAACCATGGGATTTTAGACAAGTCACTTCAGCTCCTTAATCCTTCATAAATCTATCCAGAAAACAAGGATGCTATTGGTGCCTTCCTCGAAGGGTGGTAGGGAGATTAAGTGAGGTATTAACACTTGTTAAGTGGCATTTTTGACACTTTTTGACCTCTTGGTTAAGTGAAAATTACATTAAAATTACCAGCCAAGTGATGTCAGCGCCTTTGGGTGTGCTTTGCTGCATCGCAATGGGTTCTAGGAAGCATTTTTGGGTCACAGAGAGGTAGCGGAGTGTGACTTTGGAAGCTGAAGGGCCTGCTCAGACTTGGCCTGAACACTTGCTGCTTGTGTTTGTGAGCAACTTGCCTTCTCCCAGTTTGTCTTCTGTGTCCAAAGACAACAGGTTCTTAGGGGCAGCGTGGCTATGAGGTAATCTAATACCTACAGAATGCCTTTGACCCACACCTGGACCCTAGAAAAACTCATTCCGGAATAAGTCACTGAAATCAACAGGAAGCATTCTGGGTCTCCATGGGTGGCTGTCCAGAATATTTCCATTAATGTGTCATTATGCTCTAGTTTACAGACCCACTCCAAGTTAGAGTAAACTAAGTCATTAAAATATATATTTAGAAGTCACCATGCTTCAATATTTTTTGTACATGGAGAATTAAAAAAACGAGTAACAATGCTGTCTTACGTCTCAGATAGATGTCTTCTTAATCACCACAGCAGTAGCCAAAGATCAAAGTCATAGAAGCAGACTTTCTAAGCAACCAAAAAATTAACATTCAGCCAATACTCTGTTTCATAAACCTTCATTCACACACAGATATACACACAGCACGGTACCAGGCCTGATTTTAAATCTACCGTTTGCATTCTGTGGGAAGACCACGTTTAAAACACATTCAGAAACACAGAAATGGTTTCTGGCATTTTCTCAGAGTGGCTGGAGCCTGTTTAATTTCCATAAACCATGGAGGTTTGCTTATAACCCTGCAACTGACACTCACTAGTGCATCATCCTAAGGCTGTGGGATGAGTTTTCAATGCTCTGGCGCATGTTAAGATTTTTGGCATTGTCATTAAAACTAGAATCACGGTTTATTCAAGATTCTTGTCAAGACTGTGTGTGTGTGTGTGTGTGTGTGTGTGTGTGTGTGTGTGTGTGTGTGTATACACAGATATACATAAAGTATTAAATATTTTTATAGTCCTTGCATTCAATACTATCACACATACTAGGTTGTGTGTGTGCTTTTTTTCTTTTTTTGAAGATTTATTTATGCATACAAGCTGGGGTGCAGGCCAGAGGTGTGGGGTGGTGAGAGGATTCACCAGAGACAGAGTGAGGAGCAGAATAGGCAGACTGACTGAAGTATACTGCTGAGGGGAGCAGCAGGGAGACAGGAGAAGTCTGCTGCGCCATGTGGGAAGCTCCCTGGCTGGATATTGAACTTGTGCTGCAGTGGCTGCTGATAGCTTTATAGTGCTCAGACTTAACCCATTGCGCCACCAGGGAGGTCCCTGTTTTTTTGTTTGTTTGTTTGTTTGTTTGTTTTGTTTTGTTTTTTTTTTTTTGACAGTCCAAGTAAGGTGTTGGCTAGTAAATATCAGGTGTTGGTTTTCAAATATCAGGGAGGCAGAACACCCAGGACCCTGCATCCTGTGGGAAAGGAGCATTTCCTTGCCACCCCATGAAATGCTTTTATTCCAATTGCTTCTTACCCACCAGAAATGCTAAGTGCACCTTTTCTCAAGCATGGCATAGATTTTAGCAGGTCTCAACAGAAATTCAGAAGAATCTCTATCCTAAATACCAGACTATACTTGTGTCCTGGAATTTGGAATCTTAAATTATGCTAGTGAACAGGCCAAAGTGAAGCCTAATGGGATTTTACTTTTATTTCTAGTAATTGGGGGATAGATGTACACGGGTTTGCATGTAATGCTGGAATAAGGAGGTGCTGAGAAAACAGGGGACGGCAAGCTTTTTCTCTAGTATATATTAATAGAGGAGTCCTAGCAGATCTATTACTTTATGCACAAAAAGTTAGGTCACAATTAACATTAGGAAAACATACCAATTTTTTAAACTGTGTGTGTTTTAAAAGGGAAATGCACAATGCAATCACCTTCCATTTACACAGTGGGTAATAGAAAAGAAAGCTGCAAAATATTTCATTATGAAATCTTCAGAATGGTCCATTAGCTGTTAATTAGCACTTCCCTCTCTCCTTATTTTGAATCACTGAAATCAGAGTTTTGAAATCCCAAATGACAAAGTCTATGTAAACTGGTGTAAACTGTAAAATGTACGGGTTACATGAACTCATTCATCATCACTCTGAGAAGGGACCTCCTTTATTTTGTCCTTTTTGTCTTTTCTATGTGCTCAGGGGCTTTCTCTTCTCGCTCCTATTAGGTTTAGTCCACAAGTTTAGCAGAAAGACAGGTTTACTTAGGAACCACTGGACCTGAAACCCCATGTTCACTGCAGCACTATTTGCAATATCTAAGATACAGAAACAACCTAAGTGCCCCCAAACAGATGAATGGATCCAAAAGATGTGGCATATATACAAATGGAATACTACTCAGCAGTCAAAAAGACAAACTCATGCCAATTGTAGCAACATGGATGGAACTGGAAGTGATTATGCTACGTGAAGTAAGTCAGAAAGAGAAAGATAAATACTGGATAGTGTTGCTTACATGTGGAATATAGAGAAACTGAACAAAGGGTCGGGAAAAAGACAAAACTTTCAAGCTGATCATAGATCTGATGCATACTGTAGGGGAGGGGGAGGAGAGGGGTAAAAATAGGGCAGAAAGAGCACAAGGGACTGTGGTGATGGATCACAGGGGTGCCGTGATGGTGGGAGAACTACAGGGACTACACCTGAGAAGAGAGATCATATACTGTCCAAAAATGACCAACAATGTAGAAAATAAATTTATTTTAAAAATCAATGGGTTTTTTGCACTCCTGTTAGATTAAGTTCCTAGAATGCCCCTTTATCACACCTGTATTTCTCAAAGATTTACTCCTGTCTTGGTCTATGTGTCTCCCTGTATCATTCAATCACATATTTCTTCTGAATGCCAATCTTGATAATATATCGCCTCCATGAATTGTGCCTGTGATTTGAAAGCTCTTTCTTTCCTCCCTTGCAGCTTCTGTTCTCTTTCTTTGTCTACCCTTCCTTCCTGTCTGTCTTATCTTTGCTTTCTGTATAGTTTCCTCCACCTGCCATAACACACAAGATGGCTGAAAATAATACAAATGCTTTTGCTCCCAGGTCTGGAGGCTAGAATTCTGAAAGCTAGCTCTTGGCTTGACTCTCTGTGAAGTTTCTAGATCATCCACTGCAAGTGCTTCTCTTAGCTTCTGGTGATTGGAGCAGTCTTCGGTATTCCTTGGTTGTGGATACATCACTTCAATTTGTGCCTTTGTCTGCACATGACTCTCTCCTGTGTCTCTTCTTCCCTAACACCAGTTATATTGGATTAGGACCACCTAATTCAATATGACCTCATCCTAACTTGATTTTATCTGCAAAGACCCTATTTCCAAATAAAGTCACATTTACATGTACTGGGGTGTTAGGACCTCAACATAGGCTTTGAAGGCACAGTTCAACCCACAACACGATACTGACCTTCCAATGCTCAATATATGTTTCAACTCAATCAAGAAAGCTCTTCTCATGTCTTTAGTTCACACTTTTCTGAATTTTCATAGACAGAATGATTCATTGAGTTACTAATGATCACAGCTTTGTTCACCCCTATATTTTGAAAGACTGGAGTAGTGGATAACACGTGGTAAGAACTCAAGAAGGGTTTGTTGAATGAATGACTATATTCAACAAGTGAATGAATTTATACCATATATTTCAGTTGGTAGTTTATAAAAGCACAGTGTAATTCGCCTTCTTTAAATTGATTGTGTCACAAAGAGAAATGAAGGATACTATTTTATCCCTGATTTGTAACACGGAGTCCAAGCATGAGTTTCCCACATAGAAGATAATTTGATAAATGTTTTGCTAATTGATTGAGAAAAGTCTGGTTGAAAGACAGTGATGCATCAATAATCTTTTCAGTTATTAAAAAAATGGAAGACTATTTCAGGCAGGAAAAAAGGCTGCAGAGATTAAAACAAAGTCAAATAGATTGGGTGATGAATGTTTTACTTAAATCAAACACAATTTTCAGCACTATTCTCCCCAAATTACAAAAAATTCCAGCTATCTAGCAGATGAGAATTGTTTAGATGCTGTATCAATGCATCCTAAGACTTTTAAGTTTTGATTTTAAGTGATATGTTTCTCTCCAATTGTATGATTTAGCAGGGGGGAAATGGGTATTTAAAATATCTGTTTATAGACCCAGTTTTCTGCTGAACAGCCTTTTAAGCTGGAAAATCATAAGAACAGCCCCTGTAGCCTTGACTGTTAACTTTGCATGACTCCTAATCAGCTTCACGATGGGGAGCAGAGCAAGGCTCACACCTGGGGTCTTAACTATGACAGAAAACTTGAAAAAAGGAGAATTAAAATGAGTTTCCATCTTTCCATTAATATTTTTTTTTTACTTAAGAAGTCCCTTTATCCTCAAAGTAAGCCCAAATGCTTATTTAACCCTGAAGATAAAATAGCTGCAAAAATTTGCAGGCAGGCATGCCACCCACAGAAAGTAAACAAAATAAAAAAGCTGCACAAATTCCATAAATTACATATGGATGGACAACAGGCTTTGTTGAGAGGGCAAAAATCTTCTGCAAATGTTTAAAGGGAAAATATTTTGGGCCCAGGGTATATTCAGAAAATGTGTACGTGTTACTCTGTTCAGTTCTGACTTGTACGATAAGAGACACAGTGGTCAGACCCTTGGAGCGACAAATCACACATGTCATCCAGAGCATGTCGTCCAGAGGCTGGGTAAGGTCAAGGTCCCATATTTGCAATGTAAATTTTCTGACCACTTGCCTTCCCTCATAGGTGAGCCTTAACCCTCCTGCTGATTGCTTCTTAAAAGTTCAGTTCTTTTGTGCTCTCCCAGCCCCTGTTTTAATCCCTCTCCCTCCCCCTACCCTGCTGGATGTCTCAGATTTATAGTTGCCTGCTAGTTTTGCCTTTTCCCCACCCTGATCCCTTATTTGGTTCCCCTGTATTTCTTCTATAAGTGAAATCATCTGATATTTTTCTTTCTCCTTCTGGCTTATTCACTGAGCATGATCCCTATGGTGATGGCTCACAGGTGACTTGGTGGTGGGGATTTTATGGGTCACACCTGAGATGAGAAATCAAACGTTGTACAAAAATGAACAATGATGTATGTAGTGTGTGTGTGTGTGTGTGTGTGTGTGTGTGTGTGTGTGTGTGAATGTTTTCTTACAGGGGGAAAAAAAAAAGAATTCAGAATACTAAGTGGTAGGGGAGCTGAGCATTTCAAAAGACCCCACCATGAGCAGAAGTGATTGGGAGTGGAAAGGAAGCATGATACTGGTTGAGCAAAGAGTTCAGATTTTGGTGGCTAAAATATGTCGTGGGAAATCTCGCATGATTTTAGCAATGGCTTCAAGAACACAAAGTAATTTAAGATCATCTACCAGCATAGGAAATGTCCTATAATATTTAGGTCCCTACATGATTCTGACTCAGTGACAAAACTGTGGCAGGTGTTCAGGGGCCCAGAGGTTGGCAAACCATCCAGAAGGGCCGATCTGCACAAGATCTGGTAGTTGTAAGGCCAGGATTTCAGGGTTCTGGCAGAGGAGAATCTTTTCTTCCACTGGTGAAGAAAATTAGGCCTGAAACCTAAGCTCATCCCCCTATTCTCATTCATTTGTTCTTGATTTTATGAGCAACCAGAGAAAAATCATTGTTCCCTTTGAATACCTGTTTGATCTACTAAAAATAGTATATTTCATTGTCTTCTATATATGGATTCGTCCACTTGTATTCTATGCAAGGAGGAGATAGAAACACCCAAAACTTTTGCCAGTGATTGGATTAAAGGTTTCTGAATATTTAGTCCCCCCCACACATTAGTTGTACAATTCCCATGCCAGAATGATCTAGGGCATTTCATAAGACAAGAGGCAGTGAGGAAAAGGAGAATGAATCACAGGGAGCATCAGACGCTTGACGCTTCCTTCACGCTCCATGGAAGATGGTCTCCTCCCCGTTGCTAAGTGCGGGCACCTCTACCTCATTGGCCACACTCTGGCCATCCCCCCACCACCTAAGGAATGAAACAATTCTGCTAGAAGACTAAAATTGATTGCTTTCTCATAACATGTGCACTTAAAGAATTAGAAAATTGCACATCAATGAAATATCGACTTTTCCTTAGTCTGGACAATCTGGCAACCGTGCGCCATGTGATCCTCTCTAGACACCGCCCAGGGCTGAGTTTGGTGAGACTCTTTGGAGTCACGGGCTCCCCGTGAATACAGTTGGCCCCTCTTCCTATTGGTTAGAATTGGAAACTTCCGACATTCACACTCCTTCCCTGGTCCCTCACAGCTGCTGTTTTGTGTTGATCAATACAGGAAATGCCCGCCTCCCTCCCTGCACCTTCCCCCACAGGCCTTCTCTGCTTCTCCCCAACACTTCATGGCACTGGGACATGAAGTCGATTCTGCAGTGGAAGCACAGAATGGAGCAGAGACTGTTTCTCAGGAAGTACCCCCATACCAGCAGCTGCAGGAGGGGAGTGTGGGGGGGAGCGGGTAGGGGGTCGGCTGTAAGAGTGGAAGGAAAACCAGATTGGGCAGAGGGAGAGGGCCAGCCGGGGTGCAATCCCAGCAACAGCCTGAGCCGCGCCAGGGGGCGCTGGTTCCAATGACTCTCAGCTTTGTCCTGTGGGGTTTGACTCCTGGACCTCCCCTACCCAGAGCAGGTGCTGGAGGTGGCTGACATCTGATGACTGCTCCCAACAGCCAGGAAGACGAGTGTTTCCTTGGAAGTTTCCAGACAGGGACTGTCTGTGCTCCTGTTTCCATTACATCTGAGAAAGGAGCTGTCCTCCCCAGCTGGCTCAGCCTTTAAGGAGCTGCAGAAGGCTCTGGCCTCATGCTACTTGAATTAGGACAACTGCTGTGAGGACTCAACCTTCTTTAACGCAGAAGAGTCACCAAGATGGCCTCTCCAACTGTCCCTCCATTTAAGCAGAATCCTCCGATCCCTCAAGTGCACACCACTTATAGCCCTGAGCCAGAACAACCGCTGTGCTTACCCTACTTCTGAGTCTCCTGAAAGAGAACTGGCTCAGAATGATTTTCTGAGCCGTTGTAAGGGAAAGAACAAGGTAAAATGAGAGAAAATGACCCCAATGAACTAATGGAAAGCAGTTTGTCCAAATGGCACAATTAAACCCAGTTTAATTGTTTGCTGGTAACTTCAGAGGATACTTGGGGTAACTCCCCTCTGCCCTGCAATGTTCAGTAGCAGAAATCAAGCTAAGTCACACATGTTCAGAACTAGAAAGATTTCTGAATAATGGCCCAAATTATACACAAATAATATGTTACTCAAAGACATCACAAAGCAGGCCTCCCTGGTGGCCTAGGGGTTACGTGTCAGCGCTATCAACATGAAGGCCCACTGGGGCAGCCTGAGTTTGATCCCCAGCTAGGGAGCTTCCCACATGGTGCAGCAGACCTCTCTTGTCTCGTCCGCTGCTCCCCTCAGCAGTGGATTTCAGTCAATCTGCCTGTTCTGCTCCCCACTCTGTCTCTGGTGAACCCTCACTACCATCCTCCCGCCTCGCACCTCTGGCCCTACAGCCCAGTCTTCTACACAAAAATAAACAAAATCTTTAAAAAAGAAAAAAGATACATCAAAGCTACAAACATGTAAAAAAAATCTGCGTGATTGAGTGACTGACGACCTATTCAATTTGATAAAATTATTTCTGCAAATTTGCCTCTCAGTATCTTCTACAAAAATCATTCCACATGCTGGGCCTGTTTGGATCCCACACACCACATACCCTAACACAGCTTGGCTGCCCAAGGCTTTTGCCCTGTGCTAGCCGTAGAGGAGGCACACCTAGCACAGGCGAGGGGCAGGTGTCCAGCCTGCCTTAGCAGGCATGTGTGGGGTTTACAGTGCTCGAGCACATCATGTGTACACACTGTACACTAGAACTGAGCGGCTCCTGCCAGACATAAATGGGACATCCTGTTCTAGAACCCCAGTCTCCACCTACTCATTTCTAGCATGACCTGCTTCATTATGTAAATTATATGGTTTGTCCCACTAGTTGATCTAAGCTTCATACTCCTGCTATCCACCATTATGAAGAAGGAACCAGTTGATTATAATCACTTAGAAGCAAATAAACGACTAAGATTGTCAGGATCAAATACTCTAAATCAGCATTTTAAAAATACTTTTAGAGCATAAAGTCACATAAATGCACAGTCTAATAAACATGAATTAGGTCATCTTTTTTTAAATACACCAACTGAAGTTATTAGAGGAGGTGTTAAATAATATTCGGATCCGACTAGAACTCAGAATTACTAAAAATACTTCCCTTGTCTTACATTCCGATTCAGGTCATCCATATTTGCAGAGTCGGAATTTTCAGTATGGCTAGGGGGAAACACACTTCTTGAGAGCGAGCCTGAAATGTATGCCCTAATAGGGTCAATAGGAGGAACATCAGGTGTGTTTCTCTTCAGATCATACATCACATCATCGGTGTTACAAAACCATTTGTTGGGATGGAAGAATTGGAAATGAGTCTTCTACCCTGGGTGGTTGCATTTTGGTCAGGAAAATGGGTAAAACTAATCAAGCCATAAAAGAAGGGTGAAGACAAGCTTAATAGAAAGTTGATGGGAAACTGGAGAGGCCAAGAAGAAATCAACTGACAAGACAGTGAAAAGGAAGAAGAAAAATGTATCCTTCATTTTTCATTTCATTCTTTAAACTTCAGTAGTTTTTATAACAAACCTTTGGAATTTTGTTTCAAGTTTTTTTCAAGTTCACTGTCATGTACATTTATTTAGAAATCTCTCTGGCAATCTATGTGGAAAAGTAAATCTAAGTAACTAGCTCATATGTATGTTCAAATTTATTCAAGTAGGTGTTTTATTTTTACATGCAGAATTCAGAGGAAAACTAACCTCATTAGGATCCAGTGTTTGGAATTAGAAATTTACATTCCTAATTAATTAGTGTTGATGTTGAGACACCCACATTTAATTATACCACAATATGCGGCAGAAGAAGATTCATGTTTTGACTCAAATAATACAACAAAAGCACATAAATTATTGCCTTTCCTAAGTTAAAAGTGACAGTAAGTTTAAAGAATTTTGCCCGTAATAATTGTTATCGATAACTCAGAACATTTTCAATCTTCCCAACAGATCTACTTTCTATTAATTATGAAGAGCCAGCAGAATGACTTGATTGCTTTTCTCATTGAGGCTTCTCCCTACAGTCTATATATAGTAATGGAATGTTAGCAGTATCCTGGGTAGTTAGTGGATCCTTGGATTCCCTTCCTGCCTTATGACAACCTCCAAAACAAAAACACTAATTCAAGAGGAAACCTGCAGTCTTATGTTCATAGCAGCACTGTTTACATTAGCCTAGATATGGAAACAATCTAAGTGCCCCCAAAACAGATGACTGGCTGAAGAAGATGTGGTACATATACACTATGGAATACTACTTAGCAATCAAAAAGGATAAACAAACTAATGTCACTTGTAGCAACTTGAATACAGCTGGAAAGAAATATTCTAAGTGAAATAAGCCAGAAGGAAAAGATAAATACCAGATGGTGTCATTTATAGGTACAACATAGAAAAAACAAAGAAAGGGTCAAAGGCAAACCTTAAAACCAACCCTTAAAAGCTGAACTTAGATGTTTGACTCCCAAAGGGGGGAGAGAGGAGGGAAGTTGAGCACAATGGACTTTGGTGGACTAATGTCCTCAATAAGTATTTGGTGACTACACCTGAGAGGGGATATCCTATTCTGTCAGAACACTGGCAAGGATGTGGAACAATGGTACTTCAACAAAAATAATTAAAAAAAATAACTTCTAAAAAAGTAAAAATAAGAATACATAATAAAATCTACAAAGCAAAAGGCAGGACAGAGACATCTAATGATGGAGGTAGAAGATGGACATTACAAGGAATCTCCCGTGAAGCACAGAAACATACAAATTCATCTTCAACATGCACACAGCCTTCTACTCTCCAAAGCTTATTGCAAGAACAATCTTTTCTCTACTTGTCCATGTTTACCCCATCTGGCAGCTAATGCTTTTCTTCCACAAAGTGTGTTTGTTTTCAGTAAAGCATTTGAAAGTCACTTTGCAAACACTACGCAAGAAACGATGGGTGTCACACATGTGGGGAGAAAATTTAATATGTCCTCAAGTCCCTGGAATGATTTGTCAGAGACTTCTCCATGCCAGAATCTAAGGTAGCCCAGTGGGGTACCTCTTCATGAGGAACAAATGGACAACACAGATCTGACCTTTATTGAAGGGGTGTCCATCAGCAATTTTAAGCAGTATTTGTATGGGGAAAAGCAACTATACTGAACTATGTGAACAACCCTCCCTTTCCCCCTGCCCGAAGCCAGTGTGCAAATAATAGTGGATGTTCTCTTTGGAAAGAAACTTTATCCACTTAATGGAAACACTCATTTCTCTCTCAGTCACTAGAACAAGTGGTGACCACTTACTGCTAGGAACAACAGATTCATCTCACAGGAGCAATGTAACTGTCCTCTGTTTTCTAAATGTCTATTTTAAATTCCAAAGTGATAGTCTAGCATAGCAAAATACCTTCTCCTCTGGGCATCTTACTCTAGAAAGAAAATCTGAAACAAGTATGCCCAAAGTATCCCTTCCTAATGGATTCACCAGAGAGTAACTCCTCCCCACCGGGGTTCAGAGAGACTTGAGGATGTTGCTCTGATAGCTCTCTTCTCCTGATAGTTTCTCCTCCATGCAGAAAAAACGTGCCAGGAGTCGAGAATCAAATGTACCATTATTACATAACTTTGTATGTATGCCTTCTAATAAAATAAAATCAGAAAAAAAATTTAAAAATATTTTGATGATATTTTTGTCAAGGAAAATCACCACTAAAAATAACCTGTCACTGGTGGTGCAAGGGGTTGAGTCTCAACACTATGAAGCTATCCACAGCCACGGCAGCACGAGTTCAATCCCCGGCCAGGGAGCTTCCCACACGGTGCAACAGACTTTTCCTGTCTCCCCCGCTTCTCCCCTCAGCAGTATATTTCAGTAGATCCGCCTGTTCTGCTCCCCACTCTGTCTCTGGTGAACCCTTTCACCTTCTGCACCTCTGGCCTACACCCCAGTTCTTGTATACATAAATAAAAAAATACATCTTAAAAAAAAGAAAAATATAATAAGGGAATTCAAGCCAGAAGTGCTATTTATATCTAGGAAAGCAACTGCTGTTTATATTCTCCATATATTTTTGCAGAGAAATAAGAAATAGATTTGAATTCACCAACAAAGAATTAGAACTATCTGTAACTTTTTTGACTAATGGGTGAGAAGGAATTACACACTTACATTCCTTAAAACACAAATAAATTTAAATTTGAAGTTGTCAAAGGTGGAATACATTCAGTCAAAGCATACAATTGGCCATCCAGGTCCCAGGTAGCTGGCTTAGCAGTGTGAAAAACTGTGAAATGATGCAAAGGCTTTTTCTCTGGTAGAACAAGGAATCTATCAGTTTTCTTTGTTAGCGTGAAGTAAAACTCAGATTTTTGTTCCCTTCAGCACAAGGCAGCATCATTTTGACTGCCACTCAGATAAATCTAATTCTTTGTTATGTTCTATTAAATATAAAAAATAAAATAATATTTTCTGTATGAAAACAGTATTTTGTTTGGAAACACTACAACTGGTTTCATTTAAAAATTACAATCATGTAAGTACCCCGTGCTTACCGATTGCATCACTGGAGCTCCTAAAAATTCGAATCAGATCTTACCTAAAAATTCTGACTAGTATTTTGAAATCTTCATCAGAACTAAAGAGAATGGTTTCACCTAGGTACCTTTCTGAAAAGATCCATTAAGTGCCTCTCCTTTGTGATTTGCATATTATTTATTTTTCTTAATTATCAGGGGAAATTAGTCAGTTGTAATGCTATTAGGTAACAAAGAAATCGTGAGGGAAAGAAAACCCAACAAATTAGCAGCCAGAAAAACATCTTAGAAATGATTCCATATTATTTCTACCCGACCAAACACTTTTGTTCTAGGATACACCCTATATGCATGCTGCTGCTATTATTGACTCATTTGGGCATTAAGACTGTTGTTTCCTTCTCAAGCTGTTTAATACAGAAAAGCAAATGTTTCATTAAGCACTCTGTTTTTCCTACCTGCCTGCCACCTGACCTTTGGTCTTGATTAACATAATAATGAATTGTATTCAACTCTGCGTATTCACAAATATAATCTGGGGGCGAATAAAATGGCATATGGCAAAATTGAGTCATCTGTTCAATCATAATTATTATTAGCTAAATACATTCAGCCTGGTGGGACTTGACAAGAGTCCATCTTGTCCTTTGGACTCAGGGGTTAAGATGCTGCTCATTCCTTATTTTAGGCTTAATTGCATCCCATTTTTCCTTATAGGAACTGCTTCAGCAGTTTTTGTAGTCTACCATTAGAGTTTTTGTTTATTTGAATCTCAAATATAGGCACAATAGAAATTAAAGTTCAAAGTGAATATATTTTTTTTCCTTCTATCAAGAAAACATTGTGTTGTCCAAAGGCTGGTGGATTCTCTCATACTTCACTAATAAAACATAGACATCCCTTCTAGCAATAAATCTGGGAGTCCCTTTAAAGGAATGTTAACAATAGGTATTAAATTATAAACTACCATCCTGCATTCATTTCAGAGCCAAGTAGAAACCAACAGTGGACATATGACATTGACTAGTAATAGGACAAGCAAGGATGTATTGATACATTGAATTCACTCTGGAACAGCATTGGGCCAGTGCCCGGAATGTAATGGGGGTGTGGCGAGTACATACTGCATCAGAGAAGGAAAGAAGGGACAAGTGGATACTCATGGTAGAGACAGAAACCCAAATCAAATTCATGTTCTCAGTCTGAGGGGAGGAGATACCAGGATGCAGGATGCAGAGGGTGGCCTGTGGAGCAGAGCTAATATGAGGAACTATGGGTCATCAGGAAATGTGGTCACATAAAGAAAGTCCAGGCAAGAGTGAGTGACTCATATTCATTGGGGCTTAACTAGTTGGCTCAGAGTTTGTCTTTAAAGGAACAGGGAGAAGTATTACTCATTAAATGGTGGGTTTTTATGCAAATGAAATGGGCAGGGCAAATATCTTTCATCTCAAAAGTCCACCAACAAAGTTATTAAAGTAGTTGAGTTTTTGTATGCTTGGATTTCAGGGGGTCTTATCTGCCTGGTGGATGAATATGCTGCCAAACTCACCAGTGCTCCTGGGAACCCCAAAACTGCTCAAATGATTACTGATTCTATGTCAAGTCTCTCATTCTTTAAAAATGATGCTCTGAGGCTAGGTCTAGGTAGGCCTTCATCAATACCAAAATGTAAAGAATTTGCCAATAACCTTAAATAAGTTCAGTGAATGCTGAGCTTTTAACCAAAGTGTAGGAGGGAAAAAAGTCTTCTTCAAACTGCTTAGAGTCTCTAATTGGGTCTGAAAATTAAACTTACAAAAACAAATTAACAGAGAAAAAAACATGCAAATTGATGTTTTATGTGACATGACAACACTCAAAAGAAGAACCAAGGACATGGGGAAATCTGTTTGCTTTCCTGTTAGTTTGTACTAAGAGAAGCAATTACAGAAGGTAACTAAACCATGTCAGGAGCTTAAAGGATGGTAAGAATTATTTTAACAAGATCTGTTTATACAGCGTTGTTCAAGTCTTAACTCCTTGCACTCGATGTTCTGATCATTTTCCTTCCTCTTGTTACTGGGACAGCCCTTTGCTCATAGGATTGTATCCCTGGCTTTCAGAAAGAAAAGGAAAATCAGAGTTCCTGTCTTGCAATTACTGTTTCTCAAGTGTCTTTAACACAAAATAATCAATATGATAAAATGGCCTATTTGGAGGTGACAAGCTCTGAACTCCTTCAAAGCAATAGGTTTCTCAAACATTATCGCCAAGTGAGTTCTAAGACTAGAGAAAAGTGAAGCTATCATCCTCAAGAAAGAAACAGGTGTGTGTGTGTGTGTGTGTGTGTGTGTGTGTGTGTGTGTGTGTGTGAAGATCCTAGATCTATCAGTGTTACTGGCTGGAATGATGAAATCAATTAGAATTATGATTGCTAATTGCATTTTCCTGCCATGTGTTTATATTTATTTCTAGAAACATTAACTTTTGCAAGAAGAATGGAATATTTTTCAGGATTAGCATCTCCTGGAAGCTTGTTACAAATAACAGAATCTTCAAGTCCACCCCACTGAAACTGAATCAGAATCTAAATTTTGACAAGATCCCCAACCAATTGGTGAGCAGATTAAAGTCTGAGAAACACTGATATTTCAGTCTTTTTCTTAATGTAAACATTTATAATAGCTGTCAATATGTTTCACTGTTTATTTAACTGTTTAGAAGGCCTTCATTAGTGTTTTGTGCATAAAATTAACAGCTTCCATAATTATAGTTTTATTCGTAC
Source organism: Scalopus aquaticus (assembly GCA_004024925.1). Lineage (NCBI taxonomy): Eukaryota > Metazoa > Chordata > Mammalia > Eulipotyphla > Talpidae > Scalopus > Scalopus aquaticus. Next base: position 215,424 of record PVIJ01000267.1, read on the forward strand.
AATAATAAATATTTATATTTCACATCATTGATAGAATTTTCAGTCTGTAAAGGGAGAAAAAGTACTTAGACTCTAAGTTACATCTAGAATGCCTACTCATATTTGAAAGTGGATATTCAAAGGTAATTACTTCAGAAAGCTAAATAGCACGCTTATTTTATAACTGCACTGGGCATACCTATTGGATTTGAAATATCCTTAAAAAAATCTCATAATGGTAGATTACCCACAAATTTAAGAATTCTGGGAATTACAATGAAACAAGCATTTGGTTACTCTGTCTTCCATACTCCCAGAATTAGGCTAAAGCTAAAGAGTAGATTTGAGCCAAACTCCAAGCTGTCCATGCATGCATGCATACATCAGTAGATTTTATTGTCTTTTAACATTGACTGGGAAAGGAAAACAAACAAAATAAACAATGCCTAAAGACTAATAAGTAGACTGATCCAGGCCCTCTTAGGCTGCTTAGTTTAGAACAAATCAAATTCAATGGGAAACTCTAAGGTGGTCTTTACATATTGGAGAAGCTGTCAAATTAAAGAAGAATGAAAATTATAGTGTTGCCCTGAGGGGTAAAACTGAGACCAAGATGAAAAGCTACAAGGAGAAAGGTTCTATTTCTCATAAGAAATAATTTTCCAGCCATCCTAGAAAGCTGTGCAGAGACAAAGCGTGCTGCCTTGGGAGTAATGAATGGTCTCCCGAGTTTAAATGTTTAGCTTTAGGCTAAATCGCCATTGAACTGCATGCCGCAGAGGAGACTGGAGCTTCATTTGGACCATTGCTACTAGTAGCTAACACTACTGAGCCTTCCTAGGAGTCAAGCATGGTCTAGTGCCACCTCCAACCCTAAAGGTTTACTCCCAATTCCATAAGGAGGGGCCCCCGTTCCCCCCATATGGAGAAGTTAGAGGGCTTGATCTAAATTACACAAGCAGTGAGTGACAGGGACTTGTGAACCCAAGTGCCTTAAATTGTAGACTATATGGTGCTTCACAGGAAGCGAGTTAGAGCTGGAACCTCATCTTCTTCCCCCAGGCAGAACAACACTTATAATTAGTATGAAGAGGCATTAAGAGTCCTCTAACTTTTAAGAATGACACTATGTTCTACCATGTCCAAGCTATCTGACTGGGAAAATATCTAATATTTATCCATATAATTATGTATACAGACAGCTATATGTATGTATGTATGTATGTCATGCAAACATATATATAAACATATATATATATAGAGAGAGAGAAGAAAGTGAAGTGGGAGTTGACTTACCTACCGGCCATTTACTGAGAAGATTAAACAAGTCACTGTAAAGCAGCTCAAGAACACGTGGTGTAAAAGGAATCCAAGAAACGCTTGTAGAATGAATGTATGCATGAATGAAATTTCCACTCTGATTAACACATCCCACAACAGAGATTTGATGCTAAGAAAAACAGTCCATTATTTTTATGTTATATTTAGTAAATGCCACAGAAATTTGCACTATGGGTGGTGTGAGGTTTTGTGATCAGTGTGAGTGAGAACTAGACAGCAGTTCCCATCAGCTCGAAAGTGTTCCACCTATTCCTTTAAATGACAACCTCAGTAATGGTTTCCGTAAAGTATACATCATCTGCTACGCCTGATGAATGCGTTCATCCTACCTTCTATTATATTTTTCAATGGAGAGCAATAATTTCCAGGCTTTAAATTACTCTTACAGTTATGGAGTTTTGCCAGATCTAGATCTTCATACTATAATGAAAATAACTTGCTGGTTTCATTAATTGCAATGAAATAATTCTCCGTCTTAAAGACAGGACATCTTGTGCCCCTGCATATATAATTATTAAAACAAGGAAATTATTAATATTGAAAGAACAAGGGCATTCACAATTGAATGAAGGCTTTTGTCATTCACTATGGACATGAACAGATGGTGAGGGGAGTTTCAAATTGATCCCAGTAATTTCTTATCTTTCTGGCACCTGGCAGTTGCAGTTGAGTTTCTTACTCCAACATTTCCTCATTTTGCTCACATGTTCTTGCCATTGCCAAAATCAGCCTGGCTGTACCTTCCCTACTAATTTAATTTATTTATTTGTATTATTTTTTAAAGATCTATTTATGCATACAAGCTGGGGTGCAGGTCAGAGGAGTGGGGTGGTGAGAGGGTTCACCAGAGACATAGTGGGGAGCAGAACAGGCAGACTGACGGAAATGCACTGCTGAGGGGAGCAGCGAGCGAGGCAGGAGAGGTCTGCTGGGTCATGTGGGAATCTCCCCAGCTGGGCATTGAACTTGCATCGTAGCTGCCGACAGCTCCACAGTGCAGTGTTTAACCGCTCGCGCCACCAGGGAGGCCCTTTAGAGCCTATGGCAGTTATATTGTTTTTACAACCCAGTATTTAGTCAGACATGGCACTCTACATTGTTTTTTGAAGGCCTACTTTTCCCCCTTGAAGTGGTGCTTTCTCATCACTTTCCAGAATATTCCCAAGTAGAGCATTAAGACTTGGTCAGAATATGGGCATTTTCTGGCCATTGTGATTGATTTCAGGAAGACCAGAGAGAGCCATGACCTGGGGGAAGACACGCTCTTTTCTCTGATCCTCAGGCCTCATTGGGGAGATTTCCAGCACCCCATAGTACCTGAGAGGATGGGGAGAGGTGCCAGAGATCTGGAGAGATGGGGGCCTCACAATCACAAGACTAGTATTCATGGCACAAGCAGAACAACACTTGATGTGGCAGGCACTGTTGCAAGTACTGGGCATGTGTGAGTGTGCTATTTTGTGGATGGTGATAATCACATCCCGGGCCTCCCTGGTGGCACAAGGGGTTAAGTCTCCGCACTATGAAGCTATCTGCAGCCACTGCAGCACGAGTTCAATCCCTGGCCAGGGAGCTTCCCACATGGCGCAGCAGACTCTCCTGCCTCCCTGCTGCTCCCCTCAGCAGTGTATTTCAGTCAATCCGCCTGTTCTGCTCCCCACTCTGCCTCTGGTGAATCCTCTCACCGTCCCCCCCCCCAACACCTCTGGCCTACACCCCAGCTTGTATGCATAAATAAAAAAATCTTTAAAAAAATCACATTCCTGTTTAAAAACTAGGAAAACTGAGGCACACAGTTTTTTTAAGGGGTACCTAAGGACACACATGTAATCAAGTCTTCTCCTGCCTTTCCAGATACCATCTCTGAGCTAAAGTCAGTTCTACTACTGTGAATTTTATCTTACTTGGTTAAAATTCCCATTCATGGATTCTGAGTTGAGTTTGCCATCAAAAAATCAGACCAGAATCTTCAGAAATACAAACATGTGTTTTGAGTTTAACTCTTCATATTTATGACTAGAACTAATCCACTACCTTTATTCTTTCTAGCTGAGTTCTTCCTACTAAAGTCACCTTTTGGGGACAAAGGCTTTCTCCCCCATGCCAGATTCTACAGTGCTCCTTTTATTACCCTTACAAACTTACACCAAGGTCAGGCATAGAGCTTTGTCCTCACCAGTGTTGAGCCTTTACTAGTTCTATTACCCATGCCTTGTTTTTCCACAAATAAAACAAGATACCATACATAATCTTTCTCTAATTCCTCAGGGGGCATCCCACAAAATTAGTACCTAACAATTATTTCTTAGGTATCCAATTATCAAAACTATTTACAGTGCATGGAAAATTTTGGGCTTCGGTGCTAGGTATTGAGAGATATTGCCTTTCCTTGGATACAAAGTACGAAAGGTCATTTCAAAGTGAAAACACATCTTATCAGAAATGAATCTAGGTTTTATTTTGCTTTTCTGTTACTTATAAACATTTACTTATTCTTATAGTATTGCTTCCACGCCATGTATATAATAGGTATTGCTTCATTTGACCACCACAACAAAACTGTGGGGTCAGTATTATGATTCTCTTAGATAATCAAGCAATCACAGGAAATAAGTGTCAAGGATAAATGATGGTGAAATGAGTAGACATCTACTGTTACAATGCAAACCTTTGACACCCACCCCTTGACTCATTAGTGCTTCCATTTGATTTTTGTAGGGTCAGCAGAACATCTGTCACATAGCAGATGCTCAATAAATTATGCATTTGTTTGATGAGTCTTTATCATTTTCATTTTTTTAAAGATTTATTAATTTATGCATACAAGCTGGGGTACAGGTCAGATGTGTGGGGTGGTGAGAGGGTTCACGAGAGATAGAGTGGGGAGCAGAACAGGCAGACTGATGGAAATACACTGCTGAGGGGAGCAGCGGATGAGGCAGAAGAGGTCTGCAGCGCCATGTGGGAATCTCCCTGGCTGGGCGTCGAACACACATCACCGCTGCCGAAAGCTGCGCCACCAGGGAGGCCCTATCATTTTCATTATTAAAGATTTATCTAGGAGGTTACATTGAATAGTCCCTGGTACAATGAGGTGTTATAACAATCAGACATTTTTAAGATCCCCAGGGAATTCACCATGCAGTTTGTTAGGAAATGTTCTATCATAAACACGTATGTGTCCTATCCATTCCCTGGAGTTGGTGCAGATCTGAATGCATACTAACCACAAGGGCAATGAACAGAAACAAAGCTTACAGTTTGCAAACCAATTCGAAAATTAACAACCTAAACTTAGAATTTGCTCACGGAATCCCTGCTGGCTAATTTTGATTCTGGAGCATGACAAAGAAGATGGCTTGTCACCACTCAGTGCTTCTAAATGGTGATGAGAATTTGAAAGCTTGGAAAGTGGAGCTGAAAGTTTGAGATTTCTGGGAGAAAAGGAGAAGCAGTACGACTAGGAATATTTAGACCTGGGTGCATCTGTGCACATCGACAAGCCATATAAATACGTATTAATTGAGTTCTGGATATCAACCATTCAGAAATATTCCTACCAGTCATTTTAGCATAAGAGGTTTCTTTAAGGACTGATTTAGTCACATGCTTCCTTATAAATTTGTAGTTAAAGAATGAACACATTGGCCCTCCCTGGTGATGCAAAGGGTTAAGCGCAGTGCTGTGAAGTTGTCAGCAGTGCTGTGAAGTTGTCAGCAGCGTGAGTTTGATGCCCAGCCAGGGAGATTCCCACATGGCGCAGCAGACTCTCCTGCCTGGCCTGCTGCTCCCCTCAGCAGTGTATTTCAGTCGATCTGCCTGTTCTGCTCCCCACTGTCTCTGGTGAACCCTCTCACTGCCCCACACCTCTGGCCTGTATCCCAGCTTGTATGCATAAATAAATATTTTTTAAAAAAGAATGAACACATTAATTCAGGTACTTCATTAAAAGAGTAGCATCTCCTTAAATAATCTGGGATCCATTTCCCACCCTGCACCCCTTGAATATTTCCATGTAAATTAATCTTCCTCTGTTTCTTATAGTTGCTCTAATCGCTTTCAAGTGTGAACCCCCACAGCCTGTCACCTTCCCCTGATCTGTAATGATTATCGATGACTGCCATGGAATTACAGCTTGTGTCCTCAAAAGCAGAAGGTGGTGTGTTAATTGGCTGAAAAGGTTCCAATTCTTCTACTTGGCTGGCTGGCTCTTTTTTTTGTTTTTGTTTTTCTATCAAAACGCTTCCTCTCTTCTGCTTCCACAGCGCTGGATCTGTCGCTAACCTGCCAGCGCTGGGCCCTTGCATTTTGCCAGCAAAGCTGAAAAGGCCATTCTCAGGTGGCGCTAAACTGGGACAGTTTCCCAGGTTCATTTGTTTTTTCATCACACATTCAATCTTCCTAAATTCCACTTCAAATGGAATCCCCACCTGAGTTCTTTTTAAACTAAAGATCAGACCCAAGAACACCAAGAACATTCCCAGAAATTACATTTGTTTGAACAGCTGTTAGGAAGTGCTCTCACTGTATGCAGAAACTTCTTTTATAATCTCCTGGCAAGGATGCTATAAGTTCAAATTGTGAATACTGAATTAAGCATAAATGACACGGTGGAATGCAGAAGACATTGATTTTTCCATTCCCCGGCCATTTCCAAGTTCCTTCCAGTTTGGTACTCTGAGTAGTACGGATGTATCATATTTGATCTTCCAAACTCTTTTATCTTATTATTTTGCCTGATTCTTTCCTCCATTCTGCTAATTTGCAAAGTTGACAGTGGATTTCAGGTTTTCATTTTCAAGGCTGGAATACACTCAACTTTATTCTTATTAATATTGTCCAATTTATAGTTCCTCTATAGTGCTAGAGCAAATTTTGGCTTTGAAACAAATTACTTTTCTTGTAGCAGATTCACCTGGTCTGAATATTGCACTGGTTGATGGGCTGGCGTTGGAGTTTATTTGATGTCAGTATCAAATATGTAGGATGTTTTAAGAGGAGTAGACTTAACATATGAATGATAGGAATACAGTTTTTTTTAAAAACATTTTTTTAACAAAAAGTGAAGCTGAGTTACCTGTCTTGGGAATCAAAGAACCATGGGGTCCAATCTTGGGGTTGGGGGGCAGCTCTAGCAGGAGATGTCCTGGTGACCTGCATGTCTCCATCTAGGTACAGGGGCTGGACACAGCCTCCTGGAGCCTCCAGAACACTGCAATTTCTGCAGGAGCCCGGGGAGGGAGCCCAGCTGAAAAGGAGCCAGCCAGAGACTCTGTTTCTCATCAGTTTTGCTCCTGCCTCTCACCTTTGTCTGTGGATGCAGGTTTCCAAGTAAGTCTGCAAAGCTGCTGGGCTGTGGCTCAGAGTCTGGCTTCTCAGTGGGAAAGGCACTGCTCGCACTGGCTCTTATGGACTCTCTGCTTCAGACTCATCTTGTGGGACTGGGGACTTGGGGAGCAGACGCCATGCTGATCTTGCTTTTGCTGTCCGTGTAACTAATAAACTGTCTCCTTACAGCCAAATGTAACAGCTGCAGCAGTGCCCCTCGTGTTCTGTTCGTCACCCTGCTGCTGTATGGTCTGCTTTACCACTTAACTGGGAAATTTCAATTGCCCTGAAGTATATACACCTTTTAATAAATCGATATTACATAATTGGAACTCACAATAAATTGCTAACCTCTAAAATGTGCTCACATGTGTAGGCACCACAATATTGGTTCTCATTTCTGATCCTTCATCAACTAGGACTTCCTCTGTGTTGCTGTATTATTTCAAATTTCTCATTTTTAACTTAGTAATGTAATTGTCTTTTCATGTATCTGTCCACCATTCACATTGGAGATAATAGTTTCTGTATCCGAGATTCAGCAGAATTGACTCAATGAAGGAAGGAAGGAAGAAGGAAGGAAGGAAAGAAGAAAGAAAGGGAGGGAGGGAAGAAGGGAGGAAGGATTTAATAATCATTTAATGTTCCCGTAGCCCTTTATACTTTCTAGGTTATTTAATTTCTTATCACAATAACTTTATAAGTTAGATACTAGTTGTACAGATGAGAAAATTTAGATAAGGAAATGTCCTATAACCCAAGGTAAGGGAGAACATCTCTACTAATAAAAGTAAAATGTCTCATCAAAAATTACTAGAAAATATTTGACTTGAATTTATATGCCTAGACACCTATTCAGTCAAACTATTTTATCCCTAATATCTTCTTTGCAACATTTTGTAAGTCTCTCTTACTCTAATCCATCCTTACTTTAGCCCAGTGTCAAGTTGGGCTGCTCAGATTTCATGTCTCATAGGTTGATCTTTAAGTGTCATCTTATAATTATCACGGGTCACACACATCATATGTTGGCCATTCACATTGAAATCAGTTAATGAAAATCTCAACATAAACATAATTTGGTGCATTAAGACATATAAGTAAATACACATCCAGCATTAAAAAGTAGTGCAGTAAGAGAGAAGCACTGACACTTCCAGATGGTTCCCTGAAGACTGTTACTGTCTCATTCTAAGATCTGCTCCCCGGCTTCATCTAAACAGATTCAAACTCAAATTAAGCATCAGAAAGACTAATGAATAAGTCATTTTTATGTTCAATTGATACAATTTCTGTTATTCTTTAAAATATTAAAAGAACAAAATGTGGGTTCCCTGGAGCAATCTGGTGAGGGTATTATTTTGGCAATGCTGTCCTGGAAAATAAGTCAACATCTTAGCACAGTTGCCATGTTAGCATAGATAAAACATCCTCAGATGTTGCGAGTAACCCAAACATGTTTTTAATGTTTTGCCACAGAAAAAGTCAGTGATATACCTCTATAATATGTTTTTTAACACAAGGCAACACTTGCCATGGGTGAAGTGATGGGAGTACTAGTAAAGAAAGTGCAACACAGGTCACAGGTAGGTCACTAACAAAGAACCTGAAATGAATGTTTATTTTTTTCATTCCATATATTTCATGCTGCTAAAGGGAGAGAGGCAAAAATGTTGCCAATTTACAGTATTTCTTCCTACACTTTATGGAAGAACTTGATGAACAGTATAAATATATAGATGGTATCATATTTTAACATGTTATTATACATATATATAATTAATATTTTCAAATTAAATTGGAGAAATAGTCATGTTGCTAAGATTCTGTGTTACTTTACCAAGACATTTACAAGTTGGCAAGCAAATGATAGGCTGGAAATACTAATACCCAGTCAATGATGACTAGCATGAACTCAGAGATAAGAAATTCACTCTCCCTTCCTCATCAGTTTTAACTCCAGAGACCCTTTATTATCAACATAAAGAAGTTTTCTCACTATAATTAATGGACACATACTATTTTCTTAATTTTTATTCCTGCATGTTATCATATCACTTGTGTGTGTGATGTGCCTGTGTGTATGAATCACATCAATAAATCAAATAACCCAAACATGTGTAGGTGTTGGTACAAAGTTCTGCAGGGAGATTCTACTTTTAAAACCCTTCTGTCTATATATTACAATTTTGTATTCATGTATGTTCACATCTCTTTAAAATGTCACAGATGGCATGGGGCACAGATGGTGTGTGTGCTAGGAGAAATGCTGAACTCAGGTGGGCCTTGGTGCCAGTGTTCATAATTTAAATCATATTAATTCTGGCTATGTTGGTGCAAAATACATTAGACCCACAGTTTGAGTTTCTATAGGAAGTGTCAATGCCATAATAAAGAGATGAAACAAATCCCTCTGGTGATCAGTGGTGCTCACCGTAATTCTTCCTTATTAGTTGGCTGCCATGCCTTTGATTATATATAGCTTCAGTCTTTAAAAATAATTCCAAGACTATCTTGGAATGATCACATGAGCAAAATTATCACATGAGCAGATGATCACCACTAAGTGTTCAACTCGTTCAATATGGAACTACCCATGAAGATATTTTCAGGCCAACTAGAAGCAGCCATCTTGGCTTCCTATGAGACTATGCAAAGCAACGTGTTCAACTTCTGGGGAATTGTCAGATCACATAAGACCAAGAACGTGTTCTCTGCAGAAGTTTGTTAATCCACTAATGCTTCAACCTCTGAGCAGGTATCTCATAAAGATACAGTACTAGGCCTCCCTGGTAGCGCAAGGGGTTAAGTCTCAGCACTGTGAAGCTATCCACAGCCACTGCAGCACAAGTTTGATCCCTGGCCATGGAGCTTCCCACATGGCGCAGCAGACCTCTCCTGTCTCCCTGCTGCTCCCCTTAGCAGTGTACTTCAGTCGATCCGCCTGTTCTGCTCCCCACTCTGTCTCTGGTGAATCCTCTCGCCACCCCACACCTCTGGCCTACACCCCAGTTCTTGTATGCATAAATAAATCTTAAAAAAAAAGGTACAGCACCAGTTCAAAGGGACAGAATTGTGTGGAACAATTCTGTGAAATCTTACATAACTGTTCCTCATGAGAAAGCTCTAAGCTCTTTTTGTAATATTTGTATATAGTCTTAAGAAAATATAGCTGGTGAAGTGATTAATGGAATCTTCTCATTATTTCATAATTAGTTTTTTGCAGGTAAAATTATATTTTTAACATGAGTAATATACTGAATTACATGTGTGTGTGTGTGTGTGTGTGTGTGTTTATTTTTGGCCAGGGTTCCTAAAGTTGGTTCTGCTTGAACATAACATATTGAAGTATTGTTGTGGAAAGTAATCTCTTTCTATGTGAACATGAGGCTGGCCTTCCACCTGGAGACTATATGTACTCTTGGAGCTGTGTGCCAGGGGTCAGAAAGGACTAGCTGAGCTTTCATTTGGAAAGACAAATAAAGGCACCTAACGTTTTGGTGCCGTTCAGAGGGTTGTCTCACTGAAGCCTTACTACTATTATATTTCCTCTATTTCTTAGGTACAGAAACTAAGTCCCAGAAAACTGATCAATTTCCCAGAGTCAAGAGCAGATATATGATTTGACCCCTGACATTTCTGCTTCCAAAGACTTTTCTAGAAAATAGCATGGTTGGGCTGCTGCTTGGCCAACATGGAGTCAGTCATGTAAGTTTGGGAACTGCTAGGAATGCAGAGTAAAAATTAAAGGTTTGTTTCCTGCACAACTTGTCAGAGTTACTAGTATGAATCTGTTCATTGCATATTCCAAAGACCAGACAGTACCTGCCACATTCCCCAAATGTAAAATCACAAAGTTATCAGCAACGATTATTCCTTGAAGAACTAGTACCCACAGAACACACTTTGTGAAATGTCATGTCTTCTTGTCACTTCAGTCAAGTGAATCTCCTTGAGACACTAGAGCTTGGCAAACATTGAGGTTATCCTGTTACAGAGGAAATTACACTAAGCAGACAAACACAGCTCTTGGATGAGAACAAAGTATATTATCACTCCCTGTACCTGTTACTCTCAGTCACCTTGTCTGGATGCTCCTTTGCTTTTTCTCTGTAAGCATGTTCCTCTCCTTCTTGGGTGATGGGCTCTGTACACTCAGCCTTTGCTATCAAAAGTCTCTTTAATTTGTCCCTTGATTCGTGGAAATCAGGTAGGTGTGAGAAACTGTCCTTCTTTCTCACTGAACTCTCAGTCCTCATCTCACCAGGTCCTATTGTCCCCTCTGACCTTTGACTCCTATTGATTTTCTGGTTCCTGACTTATTTTTCTAAATGTTTCTTCTGATGCCTGCCAGTATTTGTGTTTTGGATTCTTACCTACATGCCCACCTTCAACCAATCATTTTTTCTTTAAACTAGAGTATCGAGGACACCATTTTCCCATTCTTTAGGCCCCAGGCAACTCTGCCATACTCCTTTGGGTTCCTGGCTGGGTCTGGCTAATCCCCCAGCTGCCTGTTTACTCTCTACTCCTTGTTTTAGACTTATCTTTATTTTCTGATCCTAGCTCCCACCTGCTCACTGTCCAACATGTCACAGAATCCATATGCAAACATTTTGCATGTGTTTTTCTGTATCTTTCACCAATTGAGATATTTTCATTCAAATTTATATTTTATCAGTAAATGGAGCATTTAAGTCATTTGATTTTTTGAAACAAAATTATTACATATCGTAAAAGTATTACCTGTTTTTTCAATGACCCTGTCTGAGAAAAGTCAATTACTAGTCCATGTGATATTTAGCAGTAGCATATTTTATATGAGGCAGCTGCTGGAAGAACAGATCTGGCCCAAAGGAAGGAAGCAGCTTCTGTAGGCCTTGTTTATTGACTGCATGCCCAGGCCCTGTGCATACTGGGTAGCAAGCCATCACCTTTTCCAGAATGTCCAGAATGCCATTGATTTAAGACCACTCAAATAAATTAATGTTCCTCTTTGTACTGCCCCATTTGGTGGGAATAACCTCTTCCCACGCCAGTTTGAATAGAGACAGGACGTGGGTCACGAGGTATATTTGAAAGAAGCAAAAATACATCTCACAGTGGATCAATAGCATCCTATTCATTAGTCTTAATCTAAAAATCACTGTGCAAACATGATACATGGCGTGGAAATCAGATTTCATCTGTAGGTATTTCAAAGCTGGACATTTATGATGAATCCACAGTGAGTCAGAGAAAATTTGCTCCAAAACACTCAGTGTTCACCAGACACATCCTCAACAGGTGGGCACAGTAATGGTTGATGAACTCCCCAGAGTTCATCAGAATAATATTCTTTTTTTTTAATAGATATTTTATTTATTTTTGTTATTCGTATCTTTTACATTATTGTGTGTTCCCCATAAGTTACCCACCACCTGTTCACCCGTGGAGCCATCACCATAGTCCTCCGTGCTCCCTTCTTCCCCCCTCTTGAGCCCTCCCTCTCCCCTCCTTCCCTGCTGAATGTCCCTTTCTTATCCTTATTTCCCCTATATTCCTGTTATAAGTGAAACCATTCGATAATTTTCTCTTTCTTTCTGGCTTCAGAATAATATTCTTTATGTAGTCTCTCCGCTAAGCACATTCAGATATTCAGCTTGAATCTTAAGGTGCCAGTGACACTCAGGTAGTCACAGGGCAGCAGGAAGAACATTTCCTCACAACTTCCCCCACACATGGATGGCCACGTGCCCCTAACATGGCCCTAGCTCCCAGGATTCCCGGCACAGGACCGGACTGGCTTGTACACAAGGAGTGAATGCGGCCCTCACAGGTGGCCTATGGTTGACATGACCATAGACTGATGTAAAAGCAATGGCTAATGGGAAACCATCACTGTTTTATGCACCAGGATCTCCCACCCATGAGAAATATAGTTCACTCAGGGGCCTCCCTGGTAGCGCAACGGGTTAAGTCACAGCACTACGAAGCTATGCAGAGCCACTGCAGCACAAGTTCAATCCCAGCCAGGGAGCTTCCCACATGGCGCAGCAGACCTCTCTTGTCTGCCCGCTGCTCCCCTCAGCAGTGTACTTCAGTAGATCTGCCTGTTCTGCTCCCCACTCTGTCTCTGGTGCATCCTTTCACCTCCCCCACACCTCTGGCCTGCACCCCAGTTCTTGTATATATAAATAAATAAATCTTTCAAAAAAAAAAAAAAAGAAATACAATTCACCCAAGCTGAGTAGGATTCTTAGATTTGGGAAAACTTTCCTTCCTCTACCAGAGAAATGAATCTTTTTTCAAAGTTGAAATCAGATAAATTCAATCACCAAGCTTAGATATCTCCAGATCTTGCCTCAGATATAACACTGCCCTCCACAATAATCTATATTTTCACCCTGTTGCCCAAACTTTTTGGGTCTTTTCTGAAATCTGTGCTGTACATCTCATCTCAACCATTTGACTCTGTACTAACTCAAATATGGCTTCTCCCAGGAAACCTTACTTGATACTCTAAATCTGGTTTGGGTGCCCAGCCTGTATTTCCAAAGCATTGACATACCGTATCATCATTCTCAGCAAAGAAAAAGTGATTGGTGTTAAATAAATTTATGTTGAAGGAATAAGTAGCTGGATGAACAAATCATTTATATAATTTTTATCTTTTCCCTTGGATTTATGATATTATTTTTAATGATTCCTGCCATCTTTAATTCTTAATTATTTTATTTGGAAACAGATATGGTATGGGTTTCCTACTGAAACACCTTAATATACAGATGATAGAAAGGCAGCTAGCTAGCTGGATATATAGCTAAATAGAATTTTTTTGACCATGGGTCAAACAAACATTTAGATTTTTAAATTATTTTTTACTGAGGTTATGTTGGTTTACATTGTTGTTTGTGTCTTAGGGAATACAGGACCTCCCCCACCCCTTCAAGTGTTATTGCTTTACTGTACCCACCACCAACGCACCTGTGGCCTTATACCTTCATCCATTGTGCTCCCTTCCCACCTTGCTCTCCCCCCTCCCTTGCTCCTCCCCCTCTGGATTCCTGTGTTCTCTAAGCAAATTTCCAGGGTCAGTTTTTAAGTTTGGCTTGCTCTATTCCTTTGTTTCACTACATTCCACTGAAAAGTGACACCGTCTGATTTATATTTACTTACAGAGATTAAATCAACTCACAATCTATCTAAAAGGATGAAGCATCTGCCAATGATTTTCCAATACAGTATTTGCCAAGTAGGGTCTTTGAATTCCCAGCCTAGAGTCCAGTGGATGCGCCTGCCTCTGTAATGCCCCAGCAGAGGCTATGCCCTGGGAAGGAGGAGAGCATGTGTCTATCTTTGATAAAGCTAAGGCATTTGCCAGTATAAGTGGCAGACACTTAAAAAAAAAAAAAAATATATATATATATACACACACACACACACACACAGAGACACACACACACACATACATACATACATACATATACACACACACACATATATAGAGAGACATATATATATAGAGAGAGAGAGAGACACACACACACATATATATACATGTATCCAAGTTTATTCATAGCATATTCAATGTGGTAGTTTTTAGATGAAAATCATCTATGCCTAATAAAACTCATCTATATTCAGGAAAGGCGAACACTCAGAACCAACCAATAGTCTTCACACACCTTCTGGGTACTCAGTGCTAGGCTGAGCTTAGTAAAGGATTCAGGGGTCATAAATCATCAAAACATAGACAGACTCTTAGGAGCATCCTCAAGCTCTAAATAGTTACATATGAAACAACAAGAAAACAAGAGTGCTCGAAGCTGCTTGTTTCAACCACATATATATTCTATGTTATTTCAAAGAGAAATCATGGTGATCAGCTCCAGGGTGACTATTTGAATGGATATCCTCACCTGTACACTGCTTGGAGAAAGTGTTGAAACAAGGCAATGGTTAAAAACAGGCTTTAGAGGAAGACAGGTTTATGTTTGATATAATTTCTGAAACTTATTAGCTCTTTGGCATCAGGTACCTTACTTAACCTCTCTAAGCCTCATCTGAAAAGCTGATTAAATCTGATGTCAGGTGCCAGGTGGAAACGACCTCATTTAGACTTGTAGATGTGCTGCTTTGAGGGCATTTAACCCTGAGGTGAGGTGTCCTTTTTTTCCCTAAAAGGAATCCAAAGAATTGCAGAGATTTGTAGAGAATTGTAGAGATTTCATTCTCTACAGCTAGCTGAAGGGGGAGGGAAGGATACAGCAATTTTGACCTAGAGGTAGTGTATTCTAGGAGTAGACAGTCAAACAACCCCAGGTATTAAAGACAGATGTAACAGTCTTTACCTGTGGACAGGACAAGGTCATCTTTGAAGTCCTGCTGACACCAGCCTATTCCAAAATACAGAAATAATGACTTTTCATGAAATTTCTTATCCTTGGATCATTAAACATGAAGGAACTGGAATTTTCTTTACATCTGTCACTTTCTGTGTCCTCCATAAACATAAGTGGTGTTAATATTATCATAGAGAGACTTCACGTGGCTCTGGAGGTGGTCTGGTGAAATGACCAGCCCAGCACACCACTTTTACAGAAATCACAGATGCTCAGCTTTAGAAGCCAGACACCAAGTAACAAGATTATTCTAATTATATATTCCTTGGGTGCCACAGGCTTGCTAAATTTGATTTTCAATTCAAAGCTCAGTTCATCTTTTCCTTTGCATAGTCTGTTCCATTTTTATAATTCTTTGGGGGTAGCTTCTGGGGTTACTCAAGCCATCTGTTGCCTCTGCGGGTCTTTGCTCCCTAAGCCCCACCCAAGTGAAAGAATGATCCTCTGATAGGGCAGAAACTTAGAGGCAGTCTTTCACGCTGGGATAGGTTGAGGGTGGGGATATAAGGGTGCGGAGAGAAGAACCAAGAATGCACAAGGAGCTATGATAAGGGTGTTCTGGTATTTTTTATGCTGGAAAAAGCAGGGAAGCAGGAAATGATGGTGCGTATAGAGGCAGCAAACACGTTTCCTTGACTGTGTGGAAGGAAACAACCAGACTTAGGTAGAGAGTTCGGTCTGGGGCCAGGCTATAGAACACTTCATGTTAGAACTGATGTCTCTTCCACTGCCCAGATCTGCCCTCCCCTAATTCATATGTTAAAGTCTTCACCCTCAGGACCTCAGAATGTGACCTTCTGTGGAAATAAGGTGACTGCAGGTGTAGTTAGTGAAGGTGTGACGCTGCAGTAGGATGCACACCCTGTCTAATATGACTAGAATCCTTATAAAAAGGGGGGATTTGGACACAGACAAACCAGGGGAACATTGTGTGAAGAGAAGGACAGAGATTGGGCTGGTTCATCTGCCAGATAACCACCATCAGTGAGGGCAGAGGAAAGGAACACATTCTTCCTCACAGTCCTGAGGGGAACCAACCCAGGCTGATACCTTGAACTTGGATTTCTAGCCTTCAGAATTGTCAGGCAACTGATCTCTGTTGTGGCAGTTCTAGCTAATATATTCTGAGTGCTGGACTGAGGGATGTTTGCCCTTCATTTTATAGACAAAAGGAAAGCACAGAAAATGTCAGGGAAGAGACCTGAGCTGAGCAATTAACGTGGTGCTGCAGAGTTAACTAAATGTGGGGTGTAGGAGCTAAAGACAGAGACCCGTAAAAGCAAGTGTCCCGACCTAGTAACTAGTAGGTGATTAATAAGTGAGTGTATCTTGCACTCATTAGTGCAATATCTGGCACATTTCATGCCTCACACCACTGAAATTTCACAATCATCTCAGGAGGGAAGGTCATATCAACATCTCCTGTTTACGAATGAGCAAACTGAGGCTCAAAAGGGTGACTGGGGGAGTAAAAATTAAACTGGGCCTCCCTAGTGGCACAGGGGTTAAGACTCAGCACTATGAAGCTATGACCAGCCGCTGCAGCACAGTTCGATCCCCAGCCAGCGAGCTTCCCACATGGCACAGCAGACCTCCTGTCTCCCCGCTGCTCCCCTCAGCAGTGTATTTCAGTCAATCTGCCTGTTCTGCTCCCCACTCTGTCTCTGGGGAATTCTCTTACCCCTGAACCTCTGGCCTACACCCCAGGTCTTGTATGCATAAATAAAAATAAATCTTTAAACAAAATTAAATCCTGTTCTGTTTCCAGGGTTCAAATTCTTTAACTGGTGGTATACAGTCCTGTAGTGAATTGAAGTCTAGTAACCACAGAGGTGTGAGTTTGCTGTGTTTATAGGTGTGCGTATACATGTGACTGAGACATAAAGCCCAGAAGGTCACAGCTATTGTATAACTTAATCCCTTTAAGTTAGTGAGGTGGATATTTTACAGGAAATTCATAAAAGGATTACCAATGTGTAGAAAATTCATAAGCATCTTAATCATTAGGAATGATACAGAGTTTATTCTGCTCGAAGAAAATTAAATCAAGAAGCAGGGTCTCCCTGGTGCCGCAGGGTTAGTCTCAGCGCTATCAGGTTATCACCAACCACTGCGGCCTGAGTTCTATCCCCAGCCAGGGAGCTGACCTATATATGGCCAGCAGGCTTCTCCTGTCTTTCCTACTGCTCCCCTTATCAGTGTATTTCAGTAGATCTGCCAGTTATGCTCCCTGCTCTGTCTCTGGTGACTCCTCTCACCCCCCCACACCTCTGGCCTACACCCCAATTCTTTTATGCAAAATAAATAAAAATAAATCTTAAAAAAAAGTCTCAGGTTATTTTTTGACTCATACCCTCATATCAGTTTTCCACACACACACACTTTTCCTATTTTTTTATATATGTGTTTTATATACATATGTATCTAAATATAATACATATATATGCATGTATATAACAGTGTCAAAGAAAATATATATTAATATATGTATTATCTAACACATATGTATGTATATAAGAGTATCTGACTTATTTAAGAAGACACATCAAATATGTCAAATTATAACGCATATCCTTGTACCATATACCATGAAACCATCCATCCATTCTCTGTTATGAAATAGCACGGTGTGGAGTCTTCAGAGGACACAGTTCACAGGGAAACTGCATTATCAGAAACTACAGCTAGTGCAGCAAAGCACCAAGTTCATGTCAGACACTCCCATGCCTATTTCTAATGTGGGCACAGAGTGGACCATCCATTAGTATTAATTTAATGCCTGGACATTTTTAAATTAAAGGAATTGTTTCTTTATCATGGAAACCCAAGACACTAATTTTTGTTTTCTTTTTTTTTTCAAATTTCTCCTTTGAATTGGATAAGTATCACACATCTGAACTCAAGCAGCAATTCCCTATTTTCCCCAAATACTCAAAGTTGTGTTAGAATTCTAAGAAATAGGTTTATTCACCTAATTGATGTGCTACAGTGACTGCCGGCTGAGAGACATTCCTAAGCAGCTTTCCAGCCCCTGGGAAGTTGCTGTAGCAGAGGGCGGGGTGGCAGGTGTCCCAGAGACCACTCAAGCTGGCCTCAACTCCACCCCTGGCAGCATCTCAGTGGGCATTCAGCTGTCGCCACACAGCCTCCCCTACATCACAGCAGAGAGACCCTGCCACGCACCCCTCCCTAATTCTTCTGAAAGTAGCACAAAGAACAGCTCTTCTACATTCATGCAAACCTTCCCTTATCACTGAGCAGGAGAAACCACATCAGTGAGATGATAGTCATCCTTTTATTGAGAAATATTGGCCTGTGTTTGATAATTATAGAGATATATGTTATTCCCATTCATTCCTTTCCCAGTCAGTTCTACATCTCATAAATACTGATCTTTGCAAAATGCTGTTTAATGAAACAGCTGACATTTTATGACTTAAACTGCTTGACTATAACAATCTTTTTTAATCATTGATTCCAACCATTTGAAAAAAACATTTGAAGATCATTAAATCTTGTTGCTTGGGGACTTTTTTATTCTACAGACTAAAATGTATACACATACCTTATTTAAAATATTTTTATTTAAAACAATAAAGTAAGCTGCCCTTTAAAAATACTGGGGCTATACATTTCTTGTTTAATTATGACTAATTTTCAGCAAATGTCCATATTCTACATTTGGACAAAGAGTGGAAATCGAATGTAAATATTTTTAAGAGATGACTATTTTATACATATTGAATTAATTAATGAAGAAATGAAACAATGATATAGTTACAAATAATAGCTATTAATAATTATTATTTGTAACAATATTCATTATTGGATAGTAATTGAATTATATATATATTTTTTAAAAGATTTATTTATGCATACAAGCTGGGGTGTTGGCCAGAGTGGTAGGGTGGTGAGAGGATTCACCAGAGACAGAGTGGGGAGCAGAACAGGTAGATCGACTGAAGTACACTGCTGAGGGGAGCAGCAGGGAGATAGGAGAGGTCTGCTGTGCCATGTCGTTAGTTTCCTGGCTGGGTATCGAACTTGTGCTGCAGTGGCTCTGGATAGCTTCATAGTGCTGCGCTTAACCCGTTGCGCAATCCATTCTGATTTTTATCAACCTGATTTTATTTATCTGATTTTTCTCAATCCATTCTGATTTTTATGAACACCACACTTTCTTCACTGCTGGGAACTTCTGATCAGTCCTTCTATGTTCAGCTCCTGAATTATATTTTATAGGTTTTTTTTTGTATTTTGAGACAAAAAATGTTTTTTCATATCCTCTACAAAGCACACAGAATGTCATAATGTCAACCCTAGAAATGACTGTGGGAGAGATTTCAAGATGCTCAATCAGTATTAGTTTTCTTGTCCAGCCTAAAATGACATTTTCTACCATTGCCTGCCTGTGGGTGTGGCATGTCGCCAGGTCATGGCTCATGGGTGATGAGTGAAGGGAAGTGGAGTGCTTTGGGGGTCAGATGTTAAAACAAGGGATTATGAATCCTCTTTCCCTTCCTGCAGATCAGGAGGAGATGGAGCAGAGAAGGGGGTTAGATCACAAGAGGAAATGTGACAGAGAACACAGATGGGTAAAAAGACAAAGGGTCTAGATCCCAGACATAGAGCTGCCAGATCCACACTGGATCACCCATTCCTGGGCTGTCACAAAGGAAATAGGGGAGAGAAGGAAATCTTTGCCTTACTGAAATCAAGGCCATTGTGTTCTTTCTTAGAAAAATTGAACTGGTATCCTAGGTAGGATTTTGGAAGATGCAAGACTGAATTCAGAGCTGGTTCCAGTTCTCAACATGATGGCCTGGTCGGACAGGTATACATGTACACACATACATAGCAGCATAGGTACTAATGTGACAATTTCGTTTGTTACCTTTTTTCTTTGACCGAAACTGAGCACCTATAAATAGCACAATACAAGTTGTCTACAAGATGGACCATCTGCCTCTGTAGTCAAGACACCTAAAAACTATAAAAGCAATGATCATTATAAGTTACCTAACCCTGCATACACATTTGCAGTCATTCTCGTTTAAAAATGGTTTATTACTGCCATGCAATCCATTCTAGTTTTTTATGCATCAGGTATTGTATTTTATTATTTTATATATTTTTAAATTTCATTTATATCCTTTACATTATTGTGTATCCCCGTGGGAGTCCCACCACCAATTCACCCATGAACCATCACCATAGTTAGTCCCTTGTGCTCTTTCCTCCCCTATTTTGATCTCCCTCCCCCTCCCCTGTAGAATGTCTCTTATTTGTGGTTGCCTGTTAGTTTTTGCTTTTGTTATGTTTTGTGTGCTATTTTCTCCTTCTGATTTCTCAATCCACTCTGATTTTTATGAACACCACACTTTCTTCACTGCTGGGAACTTCTGATCAGTCCTTCTATGTTAGGCTCCTCAACCTCTGTGTTTTCACAGTAGATGCAACATGGCCTGCTTACTTGGTAAGTGGGTTTCTTACTGCATAAATGCATTTGCAAATGAGTTCCTGGAACACACTAATGATATTTTGTTCTGGATCATTTCCAAAATGGTCGTGAGCAAAGAAGTTCATTTAGAAATGAGAGAAAGAGAGACAGAGAGAAAAAGAGAGCGAGTATTGAGGCAGGCAATTATTCAATGGTGGTTAACTACACATAAACATGATTACTTGGGAAGTAGTACTGGAGTCTTATTGACTGGTAATGGAAATTGAAATTGGACTTCCTTTACATCCAAAAGCTTTACCACAAATCACAAGATTCATCAGTTACCCTACACAGGCTCTTGGGTGTTGCTCACTTTTAAAATCTGCTGCCTTTACAGACTGGAAGTGAAACTAGAGAGGCAGAGTCCCAACAAAGAATTAAAACACTGGATTTGTTAGTTAAGCCGATATGTAAGCTGAAACATTGAAAGGAGTCCAAGAACCCACCGTTTGTTGATATGGTTTGATTTCTATACAGCAGCAGCATATGGGAAGCGTGTCACTGTGATGTTTACTCCAAGTGGCTTAAAACACTAGTCTAGGATTTGAAATAACTTTTGGAAAAGATGGAACCTTTGTATTTTATCATAATTTCAGTATATAGAATTGACATCCATCATAGGGCTTAAAATTTGATGTGGCTGTTTGATTTGTTTTCCTACTTGTAGCTGTATATATCTTGCTTTTGATTTTCACCAATTGAATGGATCAAGTTCACTTAATATGAAACTTTGATGCTATTAAAATGACTAAAAAGGCAACATCCCATCATTATACTGAAAAAAGGATCCTAAGTAACTTGCACAGATTTCAGTCTTTTATTTTATGGCCATTTCTGATTTTTCAACAGTCTTTGCATAGGTTGCATGTTATTCACATTTTTTAAAAGATTTATTTATTTATGCATCCAAGAACTAGGGTGTAGGCCAGAGGTGCAGGGGGTGAGAGGATTCACTAGTGACAGAGTGGGGAACAGAACAGGCAGATCTACTGAAGTACACTGCTGAGGGGAGCAGCGGATAAGACAAGAGAGGTCTGCTACACCATGTGGGAAGCTCCCTGGCTGGGGATCGAACTCCTGCTGTAGTGGCTGCCAATAGCTTCATAGTCCTGAGACTGTAACCCCTTGCGCCACCAGGGAAGCTATTATTCACATTTTTAGACAGTAAAAGGGAAATGAATAAGGTCCCGAACAGTGCAAACCTTTTTTCTCCCTATGGAGATTTCAATAAAAAGGATTATTTTGAGACAATCTAAGATGGTAAATAAAACTGGCACTGTTTTATCCTATATCTAAGACAAGGGAAAGTGAGGAAGAGAGAGCGGAGGAGAGAATAAGAGAGAACAGTGAGGATGAGTGAGTGAGCAGATCTAAAGAAAGCAGAAAAGGCAGGAGTCAGAAAAACGCGGAGTCTGCCAGTTTACACTGACACATTCCCTTGGCACAGGACGCCGACTGGAGGCAGTCACGTGGCCGGGAGACTGGTGTGTGTCTGCTTAAAAGCCCGTGAAGCGCTTTGCCTCCAGACTAGAATGTGCACCATGTGACGCTAGGGTTGCCATGGTAAGTACATAGAGTGGAACTGAGGCTTTTTTTCCTCCTATGCTGCTCTAGCATAGATGTACCAGAATTCAAATGAATACGATGAGAAGAATAACTGGGAGAGGAGGCTTATTGGGCTTTGGCTAAACATTCAGATTCTGTAAGCAAAATGTGCTACATCTATTATTGATAGGCTGCTTTCGTGAATAGAGTGTATCTTAAAGTGGTCATCAGACTATCAGCATACAATTAAAAATATTAAGTGCAGCTTCGTTATTTCTTCTTTTGTTATGTGGAGGCTCACAAGGAATTTTTTCAGTTCCCTGGATATTTTCTGCTTCAAAGGAAAACATTTATTTTTGTTATTGTTCTTCAGTTCTCACAGATGATGCAAAAACATTTGCAGGTGTGTTTAACTTTGTGAAAAATCTCAAGAAATTGTTATGGATTTGATGTAAAAGCTGCCTTGAGAACTAGGTCACGAATTTGGAGCTTTTCTGGCTCTTTCTGGGTGCTCAGAAAGTCACCTGGACTTTCCTCAGCATCATATGTGAAAGGCAAGTTAGCATTTGGATTATAAACTTGCAATGCTGCTGGAATTGCCCCTGTAACCTGCCAGAAAAGATGGACAGGCCATTTCTCATCCAAAGTCCCACCCACTTCCCAAATAATTCATTCTTTCTCACTCTCCTTATTCTCTTCGTTTTCCAGAACTTTCCTTTGTAGTCAGATACATCTGAGTTCTATTCCAAGTGTGCCATTCACTATGTGATCTTGGCAATTTTTTTTACAATCTTGGCTCCTTCATCTGTGAAATGGAACAAATGATAGACTCAACCTCATGGGAATATCCTCTAGATTAAATGGGCATAGCATGTAAAATATTTATAGGATCTGGTATGAGCTAAGCGTTACATGTTGGCTGCTACTGTGTTCTTGTGCTGATTACTTATATCTCTTACATTATGCACATTCTTAAAACTAGCTATCCTAGAACTTAAAAAAGTCCCCCTCTTACAATTTCAACATGTAGATGATACATTTTACATATAGGTCATAATGTAACCCAACTAAAGAACTCGACAGTGAGTATAGCTCTGAGGTCCATTTTCTTGATGCTTTCCCAAATCACATGTTCAGAGAGTAGAGAATACCAGAAGAATTGGTCTGAATGGTGAAAATTAAGTCAACAAAACCAGTAACAAAAGAAGATAGACTAGCCGGGTTTGGAAAACATGCCCACAGACATAATATGACCCTCTTCCTGTTTCTGTAAACAAAGTTTTATTGGAACACTTTCTAGTTCATTGATGTAGGTAATGCTGAGGTGCTTTCACTCTACAAAAGTTGATTTAGTGCCTGAATAGAGATTTTATTGTCTGAAAATGTTTGATGATTGATTGACTAAAGGGTACCTGACTAAGAAAACACAGGGGAGGGGGGGAGAATTCTTAGACGCAAAGCTGTTCAGAACTCCAATGTCAGTCATTTTTCCAAGTTCCACCTTGATATTTGTACTGAGGAGTGCATTTGACAGTGAAAAGAAAGGAATAGTGAACTGTGATTAAGACAAAAATGGATTTTAAACTATAAATGACTTTGAATTTCACCCCTCTTCACTTTCTGAGGAAAACGACTGCTCTCTTGCTATGTTAACCCCCACACATGATTGTACAGAGTTCAGCCTGCACACAGACCAAAGAAGGAAGCAGCAGCCTCTCTTACTTCCCTATCAGAACCCCCATATCTAGAGAAGTTGCCTTGATCTACATGTAAGTAACTTTGCCAGAGAGTGGAGAACTTGAGTGGGAACTATTAGGAGTTTATATAGAAGAAGGAGATTCAATGCGTCAGGTGTCCTGGATGAGAGGACTCTGGCTATTCTTCGAGAGACTCCAGCAAAGATGTGAATCACTTTATGACTACTCCAAGCTATTTAACTCTTATTTATTTATTTGGATGAGATTCCGTGTCAAGGTCTGTCTATTAACTGGCTCAGTTTTAATTTTATGTACAGAAGTTATTATGGAAAATACATTAAATGGTGGAGTAGAAGTATAGAGAATGTTATAGCAACAAACAAGAGTGAATAACATGTATCTGTGAAGAACAGAGAAGCCTTCAGAGAAATGCTGCTTGGATTAAGTCTTGAAGGAATCACAAGGTCACAGATGGTGTCAGGGCACAGGCAGGAGCAGAGGCTGACCTTTGGGAGAACACACATCCTCTTTGGTGAGAGAGTCTCTCTAACAAAACTCCATTTCACACTGACTACCATCCAGTTAGGCAAGCATTATTATGACTATGATTTTCATGGATGAACCTGAGCTATTCTGAGGATAATTTTAACTAAGATTATAGTTTGATGAAATGCCATTATTTGTATCTCATTTCATATTATATTTTAAAAATCACCCACTTGTTTGCAATTCCCTAGTTGTTAAATACCAAAGGATGATTATTTGAGTTACAATGAAAATTTAACCAATGTGGAGATTCTGTAACATCCATCCATTTTTAATTTTATGGAGAGAATCTTAGGATGAGAGGCAATTTTTCTGTTCAGAAAAGCAGATTTTTAAACTTTCAATTTCTCTTTTCCAAAGAATCCACATTTTGTTGCCCAACTGTTTTCTACAGCCAACAAAAATCTCAACGAAACAAGATAATTTAGGTCAGTTATAGCAGGAAGCCAGTCTTGCTTCTCTTTCTAAATTCAGCAACAACTGTTACACGACTTCCTACTGCCTGACATTAATCTAAACCTGAAAAAAATTACAGAATTGGGAGTTTTCTACCAGTACATTGCCACCCCTGTCATTTCACAATCTCCTTGATACTTATATGTCCCCTTGAAGAACAGCGATTTCTAAACTGTTTCCAGGAATGGATGCAATAAATCAATCAAAGCAAAGCAAAACTGACTAGAACTGATACGACTACATTAATATTTTGTCTCTTCCTTTGACTTTTAAACAATGTACCAATATGCAAGCCAAAAAAATAAGTTTATAGTTGTGAGATTGATGGCATTTGTGGAGGTATTTTCATAGGATAAGGATTAAATGAACTCCCTTCAAATAGCACTGTATAACTTGCTTCCCTGTCTGTTGGTGAATAAGATGTTGTAATACCTTTATTGAGTGTCTGCTGTGCTAGGTGCTGAGATACAACAGTGAACAAAGCCAATTATTCCCTAGTGGTATGAATAGTTCAAGGATACATTTAATACCCAGTGCTTAATAAGAGTTCTGCTTTTAACCTACTACATGCCTGGTGTCATTGATTTCTTATAGCATCCAGAGCTATAGATCCCATTATTATCACTTCAACTTTATAGAGGAAACTGAAGCCCAGAGAGTCTAAGTAATTTATCGATGATCCCGTAGCCAGAAGGAATTAAGAACAAAGTTTGGTCTGAAAGAAAATATGATTTTGTTGATCACATTTTTAATTGCCATACTAAACTATGTGTCCAGATGAAATACTAAGTTGAAAAAAGGAAAAGAGAACAAGAGCTAAATGTAACACAAAACTAATATTCCAGAAGAGATTATTACAATTGTAGTTTGATTTCAATTACTAAGAATTTTTCTTAACAGACTGTTTATTTTTTCTTTTCTGGATGGTTCCCACCATAATGAATTTTAACTTGAGTTTACATCTCAAATCCTTCTCTCTCTCTCTCTCTCTCTCTCTCACAGATTTACTGAATTACTCCAATTTCATTATTTAAAAAAAGATTTTCCTATGATACTATCTTCATTAAAATGTCTGCTAAAATCTATTATGACTCTTATTAATTGTATAAATTGTAAAAATAAAAATAAGTTTAAAAACTCATATTTAATTCTGCCTCAATTGCTTTGATTATTCCCTCTGTGCTGTTTTCATCCTACCAAGGCAAAGGATGTGAATTCTTAAATATATCAGAGACCTCTTTTGAAAAGTCCATTTTGAAACAGAAACTTGGCAACACAAAGCCCTTCTTAATTTCCCCCTTCACATTAAGTTTCCCATTCCAAGTGCATGTCAAGAATTTAATTGCGGCATTAAATTAACCAGCTATAAAATATTGTACTTGTATCCTTGCCTTCTAAAGCAAAATGCACTAAATAATTTGCTTAATGGCCTCTAACATGAGATCTCAATTTAATAACTAAAGTGCCCTTACTTGTTGAATAAATTCCTGGTGAGAAATGCTCTTTGTGTAATCCATCAAAGCACCAATGGATCCAACACACACACGCACACACACAACACATACACAGATTCCCACACACGAAATAAACAAAAATTAATATTCTGATATACCAAACTGATCTGTTTGCAGAAAATTGTCTGGGAGATGACTTAGCCTTTTGTTTGAAGGCATGCTCTCCTTTATCACGAAGCTGTTTAAAGCTTGGCCTCATTAACTCTGGGGCGGAGAGGAACTGTCCATTGCACGGGACTTGAACTTGCCAGGCTCCTGAAATGTCTTTACTTCTCTTATGAAACTCTTTCTCTTTAAAAAGTCATTTTCTATTGCCCAGGATGCCAAAAGTTTGATTTCTAGAAAAAAGTTACAAGAGCAATTGAAGAGGGGGGAGGGAGAAGGGGCACGATGGAGGGAGGCGCTGTGGGTGCCTTTGTGGTGAGTGAGCTGTGCGTAACAACAGCTGAAGGGGGTGTCGATCCTGCACCTCTAAACCATACAACATGCTGTAAACCAATGTTATCTCAAAAAGAAATTACCAGTTTAGAAATAGAACTTTTTCATGATAGAAAAAGCGTCCATTTTCGTACTTTATAAAATTGCAAGAATTTTTACAATGACTATTTCTAGCAAGTATTTTGCAAACTTAATTATAAACTCAGAAACTAGAGAAGGGAATGAAGTCTGGATTTTCAGTGACTTTACTAAATCGTCCTTGACCTCTGCTCTCCTTTTTCACTTTGCTCCTTATTGCCTGTGTGATGTATTTCTATTGTATGCTTTAGCTTTAGGAAGACTAAGTTCTGACCACATTTGAATAGCTGCGACAAAAATACTATAAGTGCATTAGTAATTACCTGTTAATTAGTTATTACTTATATTTACCTGTCCAGACTATCAGAGTCAAGCCTAAAGACATTAGAATTGCCTGACATTATAATTTCTTTCTTTTTTTTTTTTTTGGTGTCATTTTCTGTTTTGACTATTCCCCCAATAACTCTAGCTCTTAAAACACTGTTCAACAACTTTAAAAATCCCTATGCTGTTACAAACCATGTAAAAGAGCAGAGCCCACAATACATATAGGTGTGAGCTGCATTATTTATATGGTTATTTGCTTTGACCAGGGATGATAATTAGGGCTTCAAAAATACAGACTAAGGCTGAAGATCCCTTAGAGAAAATGGGTGTTTGATTAATTTGAAGTACTTACACCTGAGAAGAAAAATAATTTGGTGAACACTTTCATTCATTGTTGTGCTAACACTTTCAATCCAAATTAGCATTTTCTGAAGTTCATTTTACCTAATCTATCTTAATGAACGTTGAGGAAAACTCTTTTTCTCCGAAGTGCAGAGGATTGTAAATAAAAATCAAGTAAAATGTTGGCTTTAAGTTCTGTCAGGTCCATTTTCAACACATATTATTGCATCTCATCGAGTATGTCATTGTCCGCATCATGAATAAATGTCTCCGTAGTTCACCTTTGAGGATTTTATGAAAAAGTCATTCATTTCCATCATTGATAATATCTTTCTGATTCATGTGTTAAGAGAGGAGGTTTTTATTAACTAAATCAATTGCTCAAGGAGTTGAGACTACTGAATGTTTCCACTACATACTATTTCTTCTTTGCCAGAATACCTTGTATTGTTATCAGCCACTAACAAGAGGTGCTAGTTGGCACATAGAGATAGTTTTATTATATCAGGTTGATCTGACTCTGTTCATTAAAACGGGGGTTTTCTCTGTATGAGGGAGATAATCCAACATGCATTCATTATTAAAGCACATCATTGGGCCTCCCTGGTGGCGCAGCGGTTGAGCTCTGCGCTGTGGGCTGTCGTGCGCGATGCGAGTTCGATGCCCGGCCGGGGAGATTCCCACATGGCATGGCAGACCTCTTCTGCCTGGCCCGCTGCTCCCCTCAGCAGTGTGTTTCTGTTCTGCTGTTCTGCCGGTTCTGCTCCCCACTTTGTCTCTGGTGAACCCTCTCGCCGCCCCACGCCTCTGGCCTGTACCCCAACTTGTATGTATAAATAAATAAATCTTTAAAAAAATAAAAATAAAAATAAAGCACATCATTTAAAAAAGTACATAGAATTGTCCAGAAGTTAGGCCATGACAGGAAGATGTGATTATTCCTCCACCTGTCCACCAATTCACATCATTTTCTCCCCAGGTTAGGGGTCCTACAATGGCTCATACATGCTGCACTGGACTTCTCATTCAACTCTGGGGTGACAGAGGTCATCCTGTTTCCACATTCACTCAATCAGCCTGTCTGAAACCAAGATTGCCAGTGGTGTTAAATTAAAGATAGACGTTCTTTGCTGACGGCAACTTACACAAGGGACTCTGTTGACACCTTTAAGCTGACTTCTTTTTAGAATTCTAAGTCACATTGAAATAGAAAGGCTTGAGCAGATAGGGCCACTGCATTAATACAAATCCGCAAGCAGTATTCCTGCCGAAAATCCAATACCACCCTAATCTTTCATTCCTCCACTTTAATGCAATCATATAACAGCACAGGCTTAGTGTTCCCACCTTATTTCAAAATGCTCTCTTACGTGCACAATATCTCCTCTGAGACTTTTAATCTTGTAAGGAGTGATAGAATACCTTCCCATCCACTATAGGTTCAAAAGCAGGTCCTTTTATTCTCAGGTCACATGTTAAACCTATGAACTTCTTTAGAACAACCACATGGTATCTACTTGAGCCAAAGAGCCTCACAAGGGCATATCACTGTGTCTTTTAAACATATCTGTTAGGCATAATGGATGCTTCTGAGTTAGCTCTGGGTAGGAATCCCAGCCATACGACCTGTTACGTAGAATTGTCTGGGGTAAAAACCAGACTAAGGTGCTGTAATTAAAATGTTCACAGAAGCATCTCTTTGCTCTGTTCCTCCTGCCCTTATAGCCTCCTTGTCTGTGCCCGATTTCCTGTGAGAGAAATCGCACAAGAGTAATGCTTCCTCTGACTTTGTGAGTTCTCTATGGACTATCCTTTTCCCGTGGTATTTTTAGCTGACACTTGCGGCAACAGTGCTTAGCTGGATTACTCCCTGCTGGTTTATTTTTGGTACATTGGTTCACAGCCACCTTGTCTACTGTTTCTCTCTCCAGCTACCTATCCTTTGTGTCTGTTGGTGGTGGAGCTCCTTCAGACAAGTACCATTCTTGTCCTTTAGCTGTTTGGTCCCATCTATCTCTGGGAAACAAATTCATTTTAAGTCGGGAAGTGCACCATGAATTGGATATAATTCTTGGCATTGTGATTTGAGGGGCAGCTGACCAACAGCTAGGGGACAATTTACCTGAATTGAACTAGACATCACTAATGCACATGGTGGATTGATTGTATGCCTTTAGTGGATGTATTCGTTATTAATGAGATTCAGTATGATTTGCTAAAAAGGCTTTTACTGGGCTGTCACTTTCTGTCCCTTCCCCCATCTCTTTATCCCATTTAAGCTGTTGAACCACATACCACGTTTTGAAAGTGTGTTTCTCTCCTCTATTTTTATTTGAAATATCTAGACTTTCAAATAGTTGTGCATAAACCAAGCAGAATCCATACACACATACAGATTGGAATTTAAATGCATTATATGAGACAAGCAGTAAGGAATTTAAAAATCATAAGAAGAATAAATAAAAATAAAATTGTGTGAATAAGAGGGAAGAACCTAAGAAAAAATATAATATTTGAAAGAGCTAATTTCTAGAAATGAATGTTGTCTGTAGTGACAGAGGTTATAAAGCACATGGGATTTATTCCTAAATAAAAGATGTTATTTGTATTGATTTGCTGAGAGTTGGGAGTTGCTGAGATTTGGGGCTTCAAACAGGACTCAGTGACTATCCAGAAATCCTTATTTCTTAACCCTTTGCTTCACTATCCAGAGGCTGCTAGGTAGAAAAGAATCACTTATGTTTATTACAGTGATTTTTTTTCCCTAAAACACTTTAAAGCTTACTTACATGTAAGTTATTTCAAATTCTAGTCTCACCATGAACAAATTCCCTATTCTGTATTTTCTTGTCTGGTATGGCAAGAAAATAAAAACAGAAATCATCCCTTTTCTTCTGAAAAGGGGTATCTCTCATAGGGGTATCTCTGTGAAAACAAAGAGAAACAGAACAGCCCCATTTTTCCCACCCTCACCTATATGCGGTCACCTAGGATTTCAAGTCACAGAAATACATGAACTGGACTTCCTGAGAGGTGGGCAGCTGGGAGGAATGAGGTGGATATGTAGAGGGGGGACACATATGAAGAGGGATGTGTAGGAGACATGACAGGAGACACCAGGAGGAAATGCTTGGAAGAGACACATGGGTGGCGACAGGTGGAAAAGTTGTTCCTGACCCTTGGCAGAGAGAATAGGAGCCATCATCTTAACAGTTTGTGGTCCGCTCACGTATTAGTACGTGTTTTTGTCACCAGCATCAGGTGGCCGCTCACGTATTAATACGTGTTCATCTAGTCTCCGGTTTTTCACGCCAAGGTGGATTTATTTGGAACTATTAGGAGCTATTTCTTTGCTCGTACTCAGTCTAGAAGCTTTACACATTGTTTTGGTGAAAGTGTAAGGTGTTTTATTTTTTTTAATATCCAGTAGTTCAGGAGTTGTGTGTGTTTTATTGAATGCTTCTACCATTCATGCGGTGGCACAGAAAATGGCCGGCCCCAAGGGCTGGTAAATTTAAAGTGCACCGGCACACAAAGTGTTAACTTCTTGTTGGGCTATGTTGTACATTTTGAAGTTCGAGGCTCTCCTTGTGTTCCCTCTCTGGAACCTGCTTAACCCCTTTTTTTGTGGTTCCCCACTAAAAAGTAACTTAGACTTGTGACAAATTTTTGGGCCTCGGTGTCCCCACTTTAAGCCTATTTGGCTGGGTATTTGCCCATGAGGGGATGTGTAATTTGGAGAGTTTATTGAGAAACTATTACTTGAGATCCCTCTTCACTCTGGATGCACATCAATTATATTAAATCTTTCACACTAAGAGTCCGGTTCCTTTGCCTTTGTGCACAATGGCATTAGAAAATGCCCCCCTTAGTAGTTTGGAGTCCCTGGGAACATAGTAACACCGAAAAAAAAGACTATATGAACTCTGTTGGTTAAAGATATTTTCCTATTATCTTCTTTTTAATTTCTCCACTACTATTCATTTTTTTTGTAAATTATAAAGTGTTATCTCTCCCCAAAATAAAATATAATAAAAGCTGCTGAAGAAATTTCCTTAAAAATTGGCTATATAATATCCAGCTTGACAAGTGACTTCCAGTCTCATTTAATTACTTAATTCCAAAACAGCTCCACAGCACTGCCCTTAACCCGTTGCACAACCAGGGAGGCCCCTTTAATTCCAAAACAAATACTATTTCAATTGGATAGTATATAAGGCATCAGTGTATCTTTTTGATTGCTGAGTAGTATTCCATTATGCATATGCACATCTTCTTGATCCAATCATCTGTTCTGGGCCCTTAGGGGTTTCCATATCTTGGCCATTGTAAATGTGCTGCTATAAGCATAGGAGTGCAGGTTTCCTTTCAAATTAGTGTTTTTGTGCTCTTTGAATAGATTCCTAGGAGTGGAATTGCTGGGTCATATGGTAATTCATTTTTAGTCTTTTGAGGAATCTTCATACTTCTTCCTATAAGGGCTGGTCTGCATTCCCACCGACAGTTTCAAAGGGTTCCTTTTCCTCCACACACTCACCAGCATTTAATGTTTGTGATTTTTTTGATATAGGCTATGAGATGGGTGTGAGATGGTATCTCATTGTGATTTTGATTTGCATTTCCCTGATGTTAGGTAGATCTGAGAGGGGCAGGGGGGTGGAGAGAATGAGAGTAGAGAACAGGAGGGAGGAGATTATGGAGGAGGAAGGTGGAGGACTGTGGGTACTTTGGTGGTGGGAAAACTAAGGTGACCATCCCTGTCCCTGAGGGGAGAAATCCTATATTGTGAAAAATAAACAAGGATGTTTAAAAATATATAAATAAATAAGTAAAAATAAATAAAAGGCATGAGAGCAAGTACTTAAATCACATGTCTAAATGTGTAAATGTCTAAAAAAAAATCATCCTAAGAGGTTAACATCCCCAAGGAAATTCTTCAAGGCCCAAGTTTCTCCATGAAGTCCTGATTCACTTTGAAGAACTGGACAGGTCAAAATTGCAATGGCTGCATCAAACAGGATGAAACAAAGTATTCTTCTCTATGCAAAAGGTAGTTAGAAGTAATAGTTGGGCCACGATCCCCAATATCCTCAAACCAAGACACACCTGAAAACTTTTAGGGCATTTACACTGCAATGTTGAAAATGCATTGATCTCCACAAGAGAAATCAAAGCAAAAACATTTTTCTTTTAAAAAAAACTATCGTAGCTCCATAGATAAAAGGTATCATTTTAGCTTCATGATTCATTATTTCTTTTTCTGTTTAACTTTAGCTTAAATGTCATATCATTTTCACAGAGAGTATTAATTCCATTAAAAGAGTAAAAATTTAGCAGTTCCTGTGCCAAAATGGAAAGCATTCCCTGAAAATATCTGGAAATTCATTAGTGAATTAAATTTAAATATCACATGCTATGCCAGCTTATTTACCACACCGTTGGGGAATCCAGCATCAGCACACAAAGTAAGTTTGGTGCAATCTGATGTGACAAGTGTTTCAAAACCTACTATGCACAAGAGACAGTTTCTCTGCTCTTGAAAGCCAGTTTAATAATTAAGACTAAAACTACCAATTATTGTACCCTTTTAAATCTATTCAAATGCCAAAATTATTTCAGCCCTCATCTAATTTTAACTATTTTAAGAGAAAGAACAAAAAAATATGTGTACATGGAGAAGCAGCAGCAAAATGATAAAGAAAGAAATTCACATTGGGGGGCTGAATAAATGTGTCCTTTGCAAATGTTCAAAGCAAACAACCCTATATCTTCCCCCATGCTGGTTTCTCCCCTAAATGGAGGTAAAAATCTTTTAGCACATGGTACGATTTATCATTATGAATGCAACCTGCTTTATGTAAAAAGAGGAAGGTAATGATGATAACAATAAGACAAAAATAGCAGCAATGAAATTAATACTGACAATAATAGCACCCTCCAATTCTAAACAGCTTTCACGTGCTGGTCCTTCTACCAGTTGTTGTACCTTTATTTCTCTTAACAAAGCAACAAAATGAGTATATTTATTTCTATGAACACCTGAGTTTACTTTGAGAATTAGACTTTCTATAGGTGTCATTACAGATAGGATAGGACAGAAATCAACCCCACTTGTGTGCAGACACTAGAATTTTCTCACTACTCAGGTATGTTGCTTTGTATCCAAATACACCTGTTACTCCAAATTTCCATCTTATAATAGAGAAAACCTCTACCGATATTTTGAAAACAGAAGACAAAAAGAATAGAAAAAGGACCCAGTGTGCCCCAGTTAACAAGCTACATCATTCAAGAAGACCTTAGGTGAGCACTGGAAATTCACAACTGCATCTCCCCATTGTCAAGAGTATTTTCCCCTTTCAAAAGAATGAAGTATTCTGCTGGTATACATTGCCCTTTTTCTTCCTTCTCAGATTACAGGACTAGGATTGTTAACTGTATTAAAATGGAAAGTGTCCAAGAATGTAGATCATAGAGCTCTTAATATCAAGGTCACTGGGCCTCCCTGGTGGCACACTGGATTAAACACAGAGCTATGGAGCTGTCGGCAGCTGCAGCTCAAGTTCTATGCTGGCTGCTGAGCTTCTCACATGGCGCAGCAGACCTCTCCTGCCTCACCGGCTGCTGCTCCCCCTCAGCAGTGTATTTAGGTCGATCCGCCTGTTCTGCACCCCACTGTGTTTCTGGTGAACCCTCTCACCACCCCACACCTCTGGCATGCACCCCGGCTTGTATGCATAAATAAATAAATCTTTAAAAAAATATATCAAGATCACTGTCTCAAGTAACTGCACAAAGGCTGAGACCTCCGGGCGACTGTTCATTCACTCTGGTTCATCCTCACGCTTGTTCTCTTCTGGATAAACATTAAAAACATATGTTGTTTCCAACTTAAATGTGTGTGTGCATAACATTTAGTGTTTTATAAAATCATTTCGGATGTCTATAAAATTCTTGAAGCTCATACCTACAATATCAAATCTGAACTGTTAAATTCTTGCAGTATCGAGCATTGGATGCCTCATAGACATCTCAATACATTCTCAGTCTTTCTCACTAAAACCCTTCTTCTGCTATCTTCCCCAATCCAGTTCATGGGGATGCAATCCTTTACCGTGTTCTCATACCCCACATTCAATATTTCACCAAATTTTGTCAACTCTACCTTCAAAATCTATCTCGAGTTCTACTCCATACCCCCCCAATCTGGTGCTGTTCTTCTTATCCAGGCCATCTTCCCCACACAATTACTTGCAATTGATGTCCCTGCTTCTGCCCTTGCTGCACCCCATAGCAGCCAGAGTGAGACTCCTTTTAATTATAAACATCAGACAATGTAATTCTTCCTTTGAGAGCACTACACCACCTTCTCATGGCACCTTAATACATTCCCAGGTGAAAGTCAGTCCTGACAGCAAACTCCACGTCCCGACAAGAGCTGTTCCTACACTTCTCACCTAGAGGAGCCCTCAGCCTCTCCTCCTCACTCCACTCCAGTCATGCTAACCTCCTCGCAGTTCCTCCCAGAAGCCAGGGACGCTCAGACCTCACACCTCTCTCTGATTGTCCCTTCTTCCTGGAAATCTGTCACCATGGAGAGTCACATGGCTTCTCACTTACTCCAGGCCCTTCCTGATCTTTCCTGATCAATCCGTATAAAACTGCACTCTCCCCAATCCCTGACCCCCAAATCCCTGATTGTTTTCTTCAAAGAACACATCACAGTTCAGCTTACTCTATGATCTATTCTCTGTCTCCTCACCATACCACCAGATAAAACCCAGGAGGGCAAGCATTTTTACCCTTTCTTCCCTGCTTTGTCCTAAGTACCTAAAACAATGCCTGAAATATATAGAAATTCAATAAATACTTTATGAAAAACTTTGTATAGGAACAAAACAACTATGCCAAACCTATACACATCAGCCTGATAGAAAATGGAGACGTCTCCTTGGTGATGCTGCCACATTGTGAGCCACTTCATTTCTTATTCAAACATCAGGATATGCTGAGTGGTACACTTAGCCCCAAATCAAAGACTAAAATGCAATTTACTAATTAAAGTAATGGATTTTAAATGCAAGTCTTTTTATTTTTAAAACAACCTCCTTGTACAGCCAGTTGAAAATGCTTTTCTTAAAAGAAAAAAATAAAGGTTATTTTTTCCCCTCTGCTTGCTGGCAGGGTGGTTATATTCATATTCTAGCATGGACATGAATATTCTGTCATGTATTTCCAGATATGAATGTCACTGAGAATAACTTTTAACTGGAGGCCTGATTCGAGCTGAGATTCATTTTGGGAGAGGGGATTGATTTTCCTTCTATCAATTCATGATTAAAATTAATTTCAAGGTGACCCATACATTTATAATGAAGATGTTTTCTTTAGGTTACCTCAAAGTTGGACAGAAGCCTTGCAGCTATTTTATTAGCAGGCTCAAACTCTACTCTGTGGTTTCATTTGTTACATTGGACATGTTCTTGAAGCCATAGTGCATTTTTAGTAGTTAAAAATTCCCCTGAGCTATAGCCTTGATCCATAATAATTCATTTCCCTTATCTGGGTTTTTGAACATTTTAAAAGGCCATGTTTCGTTCAAGATTGAGAATATCCTCTGATGGCCTGAAGAATATTAGAAATAGTTCCACCCTGAAAACTGTTGCCCAATTAATCTATAACCATCTGTAAATAAAATTTAACACTACCTCTAAAATAAAGATTACCTTCAATTTTCCAATGGGTTTCTTTCCAATCATTCAGGTTGCCATAAGTTTGGAAATCCAGCAGATTGACTCTGCTGCAATTTTCTCAGCATAAGATGAGCTTAATCCCCATGCTGACTCACTGGACCATATGGGGTTACATTCCGAAAAGCCCCTCCCCTTGCCAACATTTGTCCATCTATTTATTACAGACACTGAGCTTCCCATAATGCAAAGTCAACATTAGGTCCAGGTTATAATTAAAATTGAAACAACCGGGCCTCCTTGGTGGCTCAGCGGGTTAACTGTAGCACTGTGCAGCAGTCGGGGGCTGCGGCGTGAGTTCTGTGCCTGCCGGGGAGATTCCCACATGGCACAGCAGACCTCTACTGTCTCGCCCGCTGCTCCCCTCAGCAGTGTAATTCGGTCCATCTGCCTATTCTGCTTCCCACTCTATCTCTGTGTCTCTGTCTCTCTCACCACCCACACCTCTGGCCTGTACCCCAGCTTGTATGCAATAATAAATAAATCTTTAAAAAAATATTGAAACAACTGAAATTATAAATAACTCTTAAAAAGGTATGTCAGAAGGAGGAGGCTTGCCTGTATGTGGGCTGTTAAGCGTCCCTATCAATGTGGCATCTAATTCATCCTGGCAGTTGATTGAGTAAACAACCTAGAACCAACTCTGTTGCACATTATTGATAATGTGGATGGTAAACAGATGACTGTGACAGTTTGTCTGAACCATCCCAGGCTTGGGATGCCCTAACTGAGCACTGAGGCTGGCAGGACAGAAACCTTTTAGGCTTGTAGTGAAAAGACACAGCCGTCCAAATGGACGAGTGCTCTGAAGCATAAGTGATGACCTTAAATATAATATACTCATTAATATTAACTTTACCCAATGGCACTGAAAAAATAGAACACTTTTAATAAATCAATTCAGTGAGGATCAGCCTTGTAGATTAGGCTTCTGGCTCAATAAAAAGCAGTGAGGGATGAACACGGTGGATCCGTCTTCAGCTCACATGGTTCTATGAATAAACGACTTCCCATACATTTGGGATAGTGACCAACATTTTCCCACTGTCTAAATATCTTATTAAACTTTGAAAAAACAAGATCTGGGTGCACAAGTCTAGCATAAAAAGAAGCAAAGCAGCTCTTGTTCCTCTAAAGTGATTAATAGAAAAGAGATCCGGCTCAATTGCGAACACAGAGGAAGCTGAAATTAGCGAGGGCTATTAAGGGGCTGTGGGGGGTTTAATCTCACCCCCTTATCAGCACATTGACCTTGTTTTTGCTGCCTGTGCATTGAGTCTCCCTGCAAAATTAGGTCAGAAATTCACATTAGAGCATATCAGACAGTTCATACCAGCAAGGTACTGACATGCTCCAGACTGGAGTTCTGCTCTAGACAGGAATTTCATTCTAGAGAAGAAAACTTTGGGCTTGTTTCTTATGCTCTAGCCTGGCGGTCACCTGCAGTTCTCATAGGGGATTTCCACAACAGCTGGAGAGTATTTCCAAATTTTAAGGTTAACTGTAGCCTGTTTCTAAAAGTTGACACAATTGTGTTTCTGTGTGTGTGTGCGCGCACGCGCTTGCGCTTGCTAACATAGTTCCTTTTTATTATGCATGCTTTTATTCACATTTTATTAATTCATCACTTGTTCACTATTACAGAACTTTGGGGATGCTTTGCATAGCACAGTGTGTTTCTGAATCCTAGTTCATTAGCTTTCCCCACTTCATCTGAACAATGGTGCCTCAATATTCATTTTGAGAGAAAAATAGGGTATTTCATTTTTCTATACCTGCGTCCAGTTAAAGCAAACCCAATGAAATTATTCCACGGTGCCCAAGCAGCTGCTCATGCTGCACAGATGTGTCATTCACTAAAATGCATTTCAACGAATGCTCTCTGTTTCCATACAGTCTTCTGCCACAAATCATGAAGATGATTCCAGAAGCCATAACCATCAAAGAAGAATTATGGAACTGCTAACAGTTCTCTAATAAGAGCTTCCTGTGTTATTATGTCTTTGGGTAATCACTTAAAATATCAACTAATTCAAAACTGTATAACCATTTAACTGGTAAGCAAAGAATGTTTTAGTAAAGGAAAGCAAGTATTTATTTTTATTTTTATTTTATTTTTCTTCATGTTCTGAAGGATGGACCTTAGCAGTCCTTTGTTTCTCTCTAACAGAAACACTGAAACCCTCACTATAAATCCTACGTCTACATACTAACATTCAGCTGCATGTATCTTTTACAGGACCTATATGTAATCTAATTCCATTTCTGACTGTCACTTTTAAAGAGGAAATATAACCTCATATAGATCCCTTGAGGGCATCCACAGGGAATAGAGACATTCCTAATCAGCCTAAGTAGTCCTTTGTGTCAGAACCACTTTGCTGAAGTTGAGAGCTGTCTTCCAGATTTGCAATGTTTAGGAGAATTTCACTAATGTAGTATTTGTCTCATTAAAAAAACATCCAATCCTTCCACATAGTAGAAAACACAGAAAGACAAGAGCTGGGCAAAAAATTTCCTGTTGCCTTTCATTTGAGATATTTCTTACTCATTTTCAAAATACATGACTAATTGTAAAAAGAGAAAATGAAGTGAGAATTCCAGAATTCAGAAATGAAATGGAAAGAAAACCTCAATGATGCTACATGCCGGTATACTAGATGACCTTTTCATTAATCATCCTTTTCAGTGAATACCATTATTTGATGTTATACCCAAGGTAATACATGGAAATAGTGAACCTCCAAAGCAGACCTGAGTTCACAGGTGCAGACAGATACCTACCAGCTGCTCCTTCTCAACGACTCTCTGTGCTGTATCAATAGTTCGATATACCTATGATGCCTGTTTCATATATATTGCTCTTAACCCACACACTCAACACACTGGGATTGTATAACCCATCTTAAGTGAGCTCACTTGTTTGAAGCTGTAGCTTCTAGAAGTTCGTTTTCTTGTAGACTTTGCAATAAAAAGTAAATCTCATTTAACAGTGCCTGCACAAAACCATTAGGATTTAAAATAGCAGAAATGATGAGCTTCTGAAATAATTTTTTTATTCTCCATTAACTTTTCTCCTTTAAGTCTATCTTTTTTTCTCCCTCACCAAATATTATTTGGGACTGTTAAGAAAAGCATTGATAACATCACTATTTATTTAGAATTTTTTACCCCACCATTCTTTTCAGTAAAATCCCACTTGAGTAGTGGAAGTAAAGGTTCAAGAGAGGTAGTAAACGGGGCTCAAGTTAGTTTCAAAATAAGGACTTGGACTCAGAAAGCCTAAGTGACTTAGAACACTGAGAAAATGATGAGGATATTCTTTTTCTAAGAGCTCAGTGTTTTAAGCTTCCCAGCTTCAACACAAAAGGCATTTCAGCACATATGTGATCCAGAAGGTCAATCATATGAAATCCTATTTCCATTTTTTTAAGCAATCTTTGGCAGTCTGCACATTTTTGAAATTGTAACTGGCATATTTCACAGAGAATTATCATCAATGCCTTTTCAAGGTCAAACAGGCCCCATTTTAGATTTTTAGCATTTACACCCTAAATATTAAATCACAGTGTATATTTAAGAAGACATTCAGCAGACACATTAAATGATTTTAATTGATTAGACTGTGTTCATTAATGTCACGTTGAATTTCCTCTGTAACTTGACATAAATTGCATGTTAAAAATATTAAAATAGGTGTTAAATTTAGATGTGGGCATTCTGTTTCTATCACCAATTCTGGGACCCTAAAATGACTGTGTGTTCAGAAGCTTGATATGGAGTTTTCAAAAATATTAAAAATATATTTTATTAGGAAAGTTGAAAAAATTCCTGCAGTGTACTATGAGAAGAAGAGAATATTTAAATTGTCAGAACCCCAGGTTATCTGTCACCGTCTGAGCACAATAAAATTGAATTTGGACTTGACAATGGCCACTGAGAAGGGATTACTTCAGATCTCCACAGCCAGAGCCACTGCAAAGCCATAGAGGCATTTGGCCTCCTCCTCCTATCCACCCATCACTCATGGGTTCCTCCGACGTTCCTTTCCAAGCCCCAACCCAAAAGCATCCAGAAACTTCTGTGTTCTTATGCTGTACAATGTCCCTCATTTTAGCAAATAAAATACTGAAGAAGTCTCAGCAATTGAAGACTTTTTACTAGTATCCTGCCTGTTCCAAAGACATTTGTACTTTAAATTAGAATGCCAGAAAAATAATTGGAGAAGGGAATACAAGAAAGAGTGATGAGTTACTGAGAGCACGACACTGCGGTTGAAGGAGTTGTGGGGACAGTGAGGAAATGGAATATGATACAGGAGGTTTGGGTGCTCTTCATGAAGGGTCTGCCAGTCATCCACTCATCACGCATTCAGCCTTTCACGGAGGCACCCCCACTTTTAACATGGCTGAGCAGTCTGTGCCCCTACCTAGGACTCTGAGAGCCCATCCCCCTCCCTCCTACTCAAGGGCACATAATCATAGTATGGATCCTCCCTTCTCCTAAGTCTTGTTTCCCTTCATTTTGTAGTCACTATCTCAGCATTTTTCTCTTCTTGAGGAAAAAAAGTAAAAAATGAACATTTTAGTTCCCACAGTCCCTTCAACTATTCTCCATATTTAATTTTTTTAACTTCAAAAGTTTTCAAACTAGTCCTCAATATTCTGTTTCCACTCCTTTCTTCCCGTATTTCATGAACATAATCCCACAGGGTTTGTCGCAGGCCTCCACCAAAACCGCTCCTCTCAACACCCATGTGGGCAAAAACATGGGTCAGTTCTCAGGCTTCAATGTATTTGGTCATTCAGCAGAATCTCTCTCTTCCTTTAACCTTTGTCTCTTCAATCTGAGGCCTCACATTCTTTTGGGATTCTTTTCCTCTCTCCTGGATTCTTCTACTGTTCCTACCATGTAAGCAATCAGGTGCCACAGAGAACAGTGCCGGGTGCTTTTATCTTCTCTATGTAACTAAAGGTCCTAGGTATCCTCACCAAGGCTCCTGACTCAAATCCACAGAAGACAACTGTCATATTAAATCTCTGGCTTTGGTCTCCACCAGAAGTCCTCCATGCAACTGCCTATCACTAATTCTCCCCCTAGGTATCTCAAACGGGCCACAAAACCAGCATCCCAAACTTGAGCTTCTGCTCTCCCACATTTAACCCAAATTTGCTTCTCTTCTTGAATTTTCTATGTCATTAAGTGGAAGTATCATTTTTCCAGTGGTCCAGGCAAAAATTCAACACAGCCAGCAACAAACCCAAAACAACCACAAAAAAACTTGAGAGCAATTTTCAATGCTTTCTCTTTCTCAACTCCTACAGCTCACCAATTAGAAAATCCTGATGGTGCCCATAATTTGATCATTTATGTCACCTTCTTGCTACCACCCTAGTCCAAACTACCATCATCTCTCGACTGAATTATGGCAAAAACCCTGTCTCTAGATTTCTTGTATTCTGCAATGCCCTATTTATCTATTCAGCACCAGAGTAATCCCTATAAAATGTCCAGTTAGAGAATGTCACACCTCTGCTCAAAACTCTTCAATGATTTTTTTTCTCCATCAGAGTACAACACGAGTTTATAAGGCTCGCCATTAAAACTGGCCCACAACCAATCCAAACCCGTACTCCTCCTGTCTGTGTCTCGGTCACTACATCAAACTTGCTGCTTCCTCTGCCTCTGCCAGTGTTCTCTTTCCACAGAAAGTCATCTGGCTCACATCTCTGGGGGTACATTTACAATGTCTTAAATTTCATTTTATTTACAAGATCTTTCCTGCTATCTGCAATCTCCTTTACCCTGCTTTGTTTTACAGTGTAAAAAATAATATTACCACCTGTCACATCTATTGAGAATACATATTTGGTTAGTGCTGGGCCTCATCCATCCTCCCTGAGAATGTAGTTCCCTCAGGAACTTTGTTCTGTCTGTTGGTGCCTCATCAAGTTCTAGGACACTGCCTGACATTTAGCAAAATTTCAATGAATATTTCTCTAATCAATCAATACACGTAACAACAAGTGGTTATTAAGCAACCAGTCAGCTTTAGATCCTGTTCTGAGAACAAAATTGTTTTTCTCATGGAACCTACATTGTTGGACACCAACAACTGGATCTTGTCACACATTGTGTTCAGTTTGCTTGTTGACACCATGTTCCTTGACCTCATGGGAAAGGTGCCCTCTCTGTCTCACCTGGCTCAGTGTCATTTCCTGCTTCCAGATTAAAGTATTCCTGCCTGATCCCCTTACTACAGAACTGGAGTCAGAAATCAACTTGATCATCTACCCACTTTTTCAGGACCCAGAAGTCTGTTTATCTCTGGTTGGTTTCCCTGTGCCTGGGAAGTTAGTTTATTCTTCAACCATACATACACACAGAGACAAATTGTAAGCAATCTGATCATCTGAAACACCATTGCCACTGGGTAAATTCTGACATCCAGAACAATTTCCGTAACTTCTCTCATTGAAGAAGACGGAACTTAACCCTTTGCACTCCGAACCATTCTGGACATTGGCTACCAGCTACTCGACGCTACTTTGCGGCGGAAACGTGCATTTACAGACCCTCGTATTAGTTAGTATAATTTTGGAACCAAGTAACGTATTTTAATGATATTGGACTTATATGAATTGGGTGACATCGAGGAATGTATATTTGCAAAAAAAACCAATATTTTATTGTTTATAATTTTGTACAGTATGATAAGTTTTGTAACACTCCCCAATATACATTGCAGGCTGATTAGTGCACGTTCTCATCCGACACAAAACCTGCTGACATTTCTTGTATATATCTTAGTAATTTTACTGTATTTTGATTTAATTTCTTGTGCCATTTCAAGGTAAAACTTCAGGGAAACATGCATGTCTCAAAAAGTTGCGTTGAAATAACTCAGTTCCCCGTAATCACTAATAAACTGCAATGTCCCCTGAGAGGGGACATCCGAGTGATATGCTAGAATTCCCCCCCTGAGAGGGGACAGCGGAGTGCAAAGGGTTAAATCTACATAACAGTCATCCCCTTGTTGATGGTGTCTTCCCTGGTAAACTCCCTTACTGACCTCACCTCTTGCCCCCAAAGTCCTTCTGTCTTAGCTGAGCTATTTTTAAGTCTGCAGCCATGTGGTCAGTTACTCAGGTTTTGCTGGATGTCTCCCATATATTCAAGAGGTGCACATGTTATTATTGAACTTCCTTTTGACTTTGTCGCCTATCAATCTGTCGGATGCTTATTTATTTGCCAGCTGAGAAATACTGATTTCCTTTGCACCCTGACAACTATTACAGAGTTAGTGTGCTTTTATCAAGAGGCTGCTCAGTATGAACTTTTATTTAGAGGAAACGGGAGTCTTTGACTATCCCATCTGTACCTCCATCTGCACGGCACTCTAGTAAATAACTTTCTTAACTAAGGAAAGGCTTCACCAGGATGGATTGTTTCATTATAGTGGAGTCAAGTCTAACTTGACAAGTCCCGACTGGACCAGGTGACAACATCACAATCTAAGCAGCACTCAGATTTCCTCATATGCACAAGACTTAGAGTATCTGGCTTACACTTACCGTTTTATTGCTTCTTCTTGTCTTCGGCGTTTTTCATTCTTCTCTTTCAAGTAAGCCAGGTTTGTTTCATTTCTCAAGCGATCATTTTCTCGAGCAATGTCTGATGCATTCTGAATAACCAAACCATCATAGGCCTTCATCCCCATGTCCTCAATATACTGGAGAAATGTGTCCAAAGGGTCGTCCTCAGGATTTGAACTCATCATCTTGGAGGAGATCATTTGAAAAGGAACACTTCCTATTGGACGAGAGCACATTTTGCCTTGATCAGGGGTGTGGATAAAAGTAAGGTGTGGATATTCTCCCTAATATTTTGAAATGCCAATGATTATGGGAGAATCAGTTTCGGGGAAATGTCCCATTAGAAATCACAACAAATCAAATCAACTGAAATCAGGATTAAAGGAATGTTGCCCAAGTGCATATACTTCCTCAAAGTAGCAACAGAGCAGTTTAAAAACCAAAAGCTTGTTTGTGTTGAATGGTAACATGAGAGTGCAAATAGAGTGTGCAAAGATAAATGTTTACTTTATGTAATTAGAATCAAGATTTTTTTCCCCAAAACTGGATTCTTAAACCAATAAGATATATCAGATCTCAATTGAATCTACTGCTGATTGTTTCAATGACTATTTTGCTCAATATCAAATAAAATGCTGTATTTTTTCTTAGGTCACCAAGATCTCATTAATCCTGACCAGGGTGTGAATTGAGGCGGTGACAA
This sequence comes from Scalopus aquaticus, assembly GCA_004024925.1. Lineage (NCBI taxonomy): Eukaryota > Metazoa > Chordata > Mammalia > Eulipotyphla > Talpidae > Scalopus > Scalopus aquaticus. The sequence goes on from PVIJ01000267.1 coordinate 259,947, forward strand.
ACATGATTAACACTGTCACGTGAAAGTTTAAAAACCTAAGTCTTTCTTACAGAGAAACCAAAATCAACTCAAAGAAATAGCAAAAACTTAGAACTTTCAACCGATACACATTGCTCTTTCCTAGAAAATGTTAGCATCACAGTTCCTACCTCCTGCTGATGCGAAGGTTAAGAGAGCTGATGACTGAAAAGACTTTAGCACTGAATTCAACAATAGTAAACATAGAATAATGTCAGTATTATCACTCAGAAAGTATGGGAGAAAGTCAGACAACAATAGTAATGTCAGCTCTGTATCTGTGTATAGGTGGGCCATGGATAACCAGAAGTCTGTTACTATCAGTGCACCTTGTGTAAGTGTCCAACCAATCCCCGAAATCAATGAAGTTAGTGGAGAGAGAAACTGCTTTAAGCAGTAAAAAAGAACTAAAGTTTAATGAATTACACACAAGATAAATATTTTGCCTTTCTAGTTTAATAAGGCTTACTAAGGCTCACCATCCTCATTTGCATATCCACAGTGGTATGGGAAACTGATGTGATTGGATCAGATTGAAAAATCAATTAACAAGGGCAACAAGTTGGTCATTTAAAAGTGATAAAATAGCAGCTAAGTACTAATCCAACCACCATTTAATATTACTTTTACATTTTTTACTTTCTTCAAAAGGCTCAGAAAGATACGGTGAAAATATCAGCCTATTGAACACAGAAGTCCTAGCTTTCATTTTTGTGACTACAAACCATTTTCATCCTGATTTTTTACAAATGTAATCATGTTCTATAACCTGGATCATAGTTATGGAAACATCATTTCTTTTGAAAGTTTATTAGCATTTCAGCTGTGAATCCATCCATATGTTATTTGAAGCCCACTCACTTTTAAGGATTTATATCTTAATCTGCAAGAAATTGTTGAAACTAGAACACAGATGAGTTGTTGGCTGACTGGTGATTTTTTTCTTATGTTAAGTTTTATATGTTTGCTTTGATTTTAAGTCATAATGGGTTGGAAAATGAAATGGTCTTTTAATTCCGGCTATCTAATGTAATTGAATTGTGTTTTAATATCAGTCCATCAGATTAGATGCTTGAGTGGTGGACAGACATAGGAACAGGAAATTATTGCTACAAAGGATTATAAATTCTCAGGAAAATATTCACAAGAACATGATTTTCAGGGACTTTAAGCATCACCATTATAACAAATTCACTTTACCAAGGACTTCAGCACTTGGTACACCTACATTAAAAAAAAAAATTCACATGATTTCATGGCAATTAATTCTACCAGGGTTAGAAGACCAAGTCAGAATTACAAGCATTCTAGAGATAATGCCTCAGGGTGGGAGATGATCATTCCCCTCTGCCTGCCAGCAAAATTGCATATTGCCCCTGTGTCCCCATTATTCAAAGATTTTTATTTCTCCCCTTAAATGTTCCTTCCATCTGAATGACACAGGCAATTCCTTATAGTTTACATATTACAAATATTAACAAGGCTAATTGTGCTCCCCTGGTCTTTCAATTGACTTGTTTGTTCTGAGAAAATATTAAATAACAATATCATGAAATATTTATACTATGGAAAGGTGTACTGGAAGATTTATTTTAGGTGGAGATGAAAATTAGGGAAATGAAAATCAGTCATCAAATCCAGTCAAACTCCAGAGTAGTGAAAATTGGATGGATGTGTGCGAACATGTTTATGTCATCTAGTTCTGGAGAAGTATTTGATTCTATGATTAATTATTTATTCAAGTATGTTGTGTGCACCTGTTATGAACCCAGCACGAATAAAGGCAGAATTGTGTCCCTATATATGTTCACATTGCATTATGCAAATAAATGAAGGGTCCAAATAGTAATTTCAACATAGCATTATGTGGAGAATCAAGATGTGGCTTGCCTTTGAGGGAGAACAAGATACACTTTCCAAGAATTATATCCAGTCTTCAAAAATAAAATTGAACATAAAAAATGGACTTGGACTTTACTTGTTAATCTATTTTTCTGCCATCTTGTCCATATGCAAAAGATAGTTTGTAGTGTGAGAAGAGAGGGCAAGGAGGCAGACCTGTGGAACACAGGTAAGGATTGAGCAGTTTGACCTAAATATCCCACCTCAGGCACCCTTTGATCTGTAATTCTGTGTAAGTTAATTTACATCCTTATGCCTCAGTTTCCATCCATGTTTTTAAAAATGGTGGTTGGACTAGTATTTAGCTGTCACTGTTAGACAACGCACATGAGTGTTCAATAAATGTCACTGTAACAAATAGTCACTAACATGAGTAGATACCCACAGTTTGTCACTGTGGTCAACATTATGTTTAGTCATAAACTCCTCGATCAGCACAGTTTCACTCTGAAACAAGTGGAGAGACTGTTCAGTGTAGTGGAACTTCCTTTAACAGATTTGTCCACTAACCCAATGCATATAGACAGCCCTCTTATCTGTCCTGCCCCATTTTCCCCATAGGAAGAAAGTAAGAGCTCTGGAGCATATAAACCACCAGTCTCATGCCATCTCTCCAACTCTACCTTACAAGACAGAGAGTGTTTTTCACACAACTGACTTCTGTGATTTATGATTTCACTAAAGAAAAGCAAACCTTATGCTAAGGGTCCAACTCATCAAAATGGCTATAATTTCCACAGTGAGAAGCCAAGACAAGCATCATCATAAATGGTTGTTTTTCACAAATTTATACTTATGGCTAAGATAGATATTGGGTAAGGTATGTTCTATGACACTAAAAACTTGACTGTGTTTTGTCTGTTAATAAATCAAGTTCCCATTTTGCCTTTGAATGGTATCCTGTATACAAACATTTTATAAAGGCCCAATCTGAGCACTTAATTCCTAACATCATTATCTCAGAAGAGCATATTTGTTAAGAAGCAAATACTCTATATCACAATAAATAGGAGACTCAACCTTACCAGTCCTCAGATGTTTTTTGTATGGGATTTCTGTGGCCAATTGGGTGAAACTGAAGGACAACTCTGCATTCTATGGGAAGTTCTTTTATTTGAAGTGTCTGAGGTCATTTTTGTTCAAAACAAAATAGACATTTTACCTGCCCCCCTAGAGCAGGGGTTGAATGCTGGCAACACTCTTCATGCACAGGCAGACGTGTTTTCTTTGGAATGTATGGCATTCAAATATTTCTAGATTTTTGTGCATTCTTTTTTCTTGAAAGTTTTTTTTTTAAAGATTTATTTTATTTTTGCATACAAGCTGGGGTACAGCTCAGAGGTGTGGGGTGGGGAGAGGGCTCACCAGAGACAGAGTGGGGAGCTGAACAGGCAGATCGACTGAAATACACTGCTGAGGGGAGCAGCGGGCGAGGCAGGAGAGGTCTGCTGTGCCATGTGGGATTCGCCCCACCTGGGCGCCGAACTCATGTTGCTGCTGCCGACAGCCCCATAGCACAGCACTTAAGCGCTGTGCCACCAGGGAGGCCCTTTCTTGGAAGTTTTAATCAATATAAAAAATTTGTGTAAGGGACTCTCCTGGGAAAGCACCTAACTGATGAAGATCAGAATACTTAGATAAATGACAAATGATTTCACAGCTCTACTTTATGCCTTTCTTCTACTGCTGGATACTGCATTCAAAAGGGAGGGCTTTTGTTTGATTTTTGGCTGGTTGTATTTTGAATCCTTTCCTTTCTAATAAAAGCTACCACTATAGGCTTAAAAATAACTGCATGGTTAATTGCTCAGCTTTATTTTATTTTTTCACTTCTGTGATTTATTTCCTGTTGACCACACCCTTCACAAAGATTACTTTCTATAGAATGTGATACTTCCCAAAATCTGAAGTTTCACTTTATTCAGCTAAGCTATGACAATTTAAACTGGTGAGATTCAACTTATATTTAAAACACTAAGCATTTAACTTTTTGTTGAACTGACCATTTCCTTATTTTCTTTCATGTAAAGCTGACACTATACCAACACTAACCCTAGGGCTGAAGGTAATATTACATTTCTTTACAATTTTTTCCATCAGGAATAAAACCATGTGTTACATGTACACGTGGAACATAAATCAAACATAAGGCTATCCAAATAGGATCAATAGAGATGTAAAATATTTACTTCCTTTTTTCTCTTTCAGTAGCCACTGCTTGCATCCGAAGGACTTAGGAAACAAAGACACTACACAACTGGCTAGTGTGAAAGACAAGAAAATTGAGAAATAAGTACATGAAAAAACTTTTACTAAGATCATATATTCACCTGGGTTAATCCTTTTGGAAATTAAGGAATCAATTTTGTGTGGCTTCAGTTTATCAAAGGATATTTAATGTGGCGCTAACAGGTGTCAAGATTGGGTCCTCCCATATTATAAAGGGATTTTGGTAATCATAGGTTGTTGTTAAAGAAGATTTACTAAAAGGGGCTTCCATGGTGGCACAAGGATTAAGTCTCAGCACTGTGACTCAGCAGCATCAGTTCGATCCCCGGCCAGGGAGCTGACCCACATGGTGCAGCAGACCTCTCCTGCCTCGCCCACTGCTCCCCTCAGCAGTGTATCTCAATCAGTCCGCCTGTTCTGTCCCCCACTCTGTCTCTGGTGACTCCTCTCACCACCCCACACCTCTGGTCTATACCCCAGCTCTTTTAGCATAACAAAATAAATATTTTACAAACAAAAAAAAAAGATTTACAAAAAGAACCAGATACATGCTAGGCATGCCATGTTCTCATACACATTGAAATATTTCCTTCTTTTTTTTTTAATTGAGGATAAATTCTTCTCAGCATAATTCCATGTGTCATGACACCAATCACTCTGGCAGAGGTTCCTATGGACCACTCACCACCACTCACAAAGGCAGAGTTTCACATGTACCAGCCTCATCTGCATGAGTCAGTCCACTAGCCCTGCTGGGTGTTGGTTCTTTTTCTCTTCTTAAGGAATTTATTCATACTTTCTGCAGTGAATGTGGTCTTCACCTAAACTTTGGTTTGCCAAGATAACAAGTTGTGACAACTTTATTATTTCAGATATCTTCTTCCTGAACCAAGTGGCAGAGGAAGAAAGCATACATTTTTGGGAGAAAATTCCTCCCTGATTCTTGAGATTCTGTAAGAAGCTCCTTAAGTTTTAAGTCACAGTCCACCCTAGAAGATAATGGTATTGCCAGAATAAGGTCAGGTTCATTTTGTGTTGTTATTCCAATGTTATCTGTACTGACCAGGGAAAACAAAATACAGCCAAGGGAATAAATGTCCTGGTAGAAAACCTAGGCATTTTTTCTTGATTTTATGTTTATGTTTTTAATCATATGTTCTTGTGGGAAGGACTTCTACTTCCCACCTCTTATTTATTTCTGAGGGCTGCTGATCACACCTGTCTGAATGCTATAAGGAATTACAATGTGAGTTATTAAAATATGACTTTCCCTTCCACTCCAGTCATTGCATCTTCTCTGAGATAAAGAATTCTGTTTTGCTTAGAAGTATTGATTCAAATCAAAGTTTCATCCAAATCCGTTTCCCAAAGGAAATTGTGACTATGTATTTTTTGGTTCGACAGAAAAAAAATAAATCATTCACATGTTTTACATGTACTCAGACCAATTTGAAAATACATTGTGAAAACATAAGTTATTTAAATAATCAGACTCCATGCATATATACAATATGTATGTAAATTAATATCTAAAATGTGCTGACTTCACAGAGGACCAAATCAACAGACCAGATTGCCTAGTGACATTGTTTAATCCATAACCCATATAAAGCATGAAAAAATTGTGTTTCCAATAAAAATCTTTTAATCTGTCAAAAATAAGTCCTATAATGTAACTTTGATTATGTTTGATACCCTCCCATCCACCCATAAATGGTCATGCTCATTTTCTCATTCTTACTGTCATCAAATGCAGCTGTTCTGCCCAAAATGGGAAATGTTAGAGTTAAAACCAAGAGAGCTCCTTGAAGTGACTACAAAGACACTGCGCTTTTCTCAGAAAGCAGATTACTTTGTGGAGCTCTTCTCCGCTATCTTCCTTCCCCAAATGAGTAAAATGAGCATAGACCATGTGAATATTGCGGCAGCATAAATCCCATATTTTCTCCAAACTCCGGGGTGTCTTGGTGCTATTTGCCTCTCGTCTAAGGAGAATGCACATTTTACTAATATTAGGGATTCACACAAAATGTGAATGCCTGACATACTTTTTCAGTCTTTAGCCAAATGTTTCCAGACGCTTACAAGGCAGTATTTACAAAGTAGATACAGTCAGTATAACACATTGCTGACTTGAGCTACAATAGAAACCATCTAATTGAACTAGCAGTCTATGACTTATTTATTTTTTTAAACAATAACCAATCTTTTCATCTTTAAGATTTTTATACTTCTCCCTCTAAACTTTATAGATCTTTGGGCTTCTCTATAATCCCTTGTGAAGCTGTAATATTTTTCTCAGGTCTGTTTTCACTGATTTTTCAAACTGTCAACCTCCTTCACAGAGACTCCCCTTTTGCTGAGTTAGCAAACATATGTTGCACTTTCCACGTAAAAATCAAATAATATCAGCATTTCTGGTTCATATGTTATCACACAAATTTATTCAATTACCACTTGATAATACAGAAAATAAATTGGAACATAGCAAAAACTCCAAAGAATTAGGAGGGGAGTTAATTTTCACTCTTGCATTTGTATTCATTATTTCCCAAGACTGAGTTACAAAATTTGTGTGTTAAAATGACAAAAAACTACTCAAATAAACTTTTCAATTGGGTTATCTTATTTTTGACTATCGTTAGGAGGAAAAAAATCCAGCTGGATGGCACTAAAACAACTTTAGAATCACCTAATGAGAATGAACAACATTATTTCATGTAATAGTACTTGCAGATACGAAAGACCTACATTTCTTGTACTTAAAAGATTGCTGGCAGTTGGAAAATTAGAATGGAGACACCCCAACAAAATAAATATTTCCCAAGTAGAACAAATTCATCTAAAGTTTTATTGAAAATTACTTATTGTGATGATACTAGTGAAATCTTTCTGACGTTGAGTGGTATTCAAAAATATTTTTTCTCAAGAGGCTTAAGCCTAATCACTTAGGAAGAAGCAGTTTTAGTTAGGTGTCTGACAGTTTGGATTGTTTTTGCGGGGGGGGTGCTTTCCCTTTTTATGAGAAGCCAAAATTGGGCTAACACAAATGTGCTGATACACTGTTATAAAATATTTATGCTATGGAATAGCAGATAAATAGCTAGCATGCACAACGTGAATGCCAATTAACACCCTGGAAAATATTTTCAATGCTTTTAATAATTCAGCATGGTTCATTTTACCAATGAAAATCTAGCTTAACCATTTCTGTGGTAATGGAACTAAGTGGCTAAGAGGGCACAAAATAGCCCGAGATTCATTAAAGCTCTAGATGCCTTTGCTGTGGCTTTCTTTCTGCTCCTCCTAATAAGACATGCAAACTTCAGCATTAAGTATCCCCAGCTAAAACCCAGTCCATTTCATAACCAGATTGCTGGATCTGGTTTAATGCTGGATTCAATTAGCATGCTTAGAGAATCTGAAAAATGATATACATACCAAAATTTAAGTCCCCAGGGAAAGCTAAGTGCAATAATCAGAAGGCGACTTCAGTCTGCCAGAACCCTCGCTTGCGATGGACCTCAGGGCAGTTCTGTGGGGGTGATCCGGCACCATAAGAAACAGACTTGTAGTTCAGCTCAGTTTTTCTTCAATTAAAGTGCATTGTATCTGGATGGGGAAAGTGTCCACTCCCAGATTCTTCATCACTAGAGATCAGAGCATTCTTGATGTTCTTCCTATCAGGTAAAATGGCCTTTAAAGTTTTCTAGAAAGACACGGTAGCAGAAAACAGGTGCTTGCTTCCTTAAATCAACATTCAGAGAAAAGAGGGCATAGCTAATGGGTGGCATGAACACACAGCCCCTCTCCTTCCAGGTCCAGCAGGAAAGAAATGGAATGATTTTACCCACTTTGCTACACAGATGATTGTAAGACTCGAAGCAATCACCCAGGCTGGCTAAGGTACCTCATTTGATTAAATTCTGTGAAGACAAAAATAAATGAAAACAAAAAATCAGAAGCACCCTTTCTAAATGTCTCCTTTCAGCCAAAAAGATGCTCTTCCTCATTGCTACTTACATACAGAAGGTTTGGAGCAGCCTAGCTCGTGGCATCGTCCCTCCCCCGTGACAACCAGCTCTCTCTCATTCTCTCTCTCCCCTCCCTCCCTGCCCCTCACTCCCTCCCTTCTCTCTCTCCTCTCCAGCTGCCTTAGTCTGTTGATGCTGCTGCTGATTAATCAGGGATTCTGAAACAAAGAACCTACCTTCTGAAATAAGCAGTAATCTTTCTTCTCTGCTTCTGCAATCCGTCTGCATTGAACAGCAAAGCTGCCAGCATCCTAGCACCTTGGATAGTTCCTGCTCACTAGGCCCAGTGGAAAAGGGAGGAGAAGAAGCACCTGAAGAAATGACAAGAAACCCGAAAGCAGCATCGTTCTACTTCGGATTTCGGCTCCCTGGGGTCTGCCATCCTCATTAAAGGCCTCACATCTAGGCAACAGAACCTCTCTCTTTTATCGAACTGAGCTGAAGTCTGGTTCGTAAATACTAAAATGAAAAGAGGATAAAGAAACCCCTTCATTTATATCCAGGAGAACACTCAGTCTTTATGAAGAAAAACAGAAATCCATCCAAACTAAATGTTCTTCCTACAGAGGCTGTTGAGTTATAAGCTTTGCACCCCTAGCACGGCTAATGAAAATGAGCAACAACTTAAAGGGGACATCAGAGCTCAGTTTGATACCCTTATTTCATATCAATTTTGCCTCCACCCTCCCTGCACAGCCGAGCCAGGCACACAATTACTGCTGACGTACTTCAGGCTGCTGCTTGGGGAAAGAGGGGAGGAGCCTTTTAACCTCATCAAAACAGCTTCATGCCACCTGCTCCCATGGCATGAGAACAAAACTAGCCCACTTAGAGGGAACACGCACGGTGCACGTATGTCAAATAAAGGTCCCACTTGGAGCGTGGGGTATTTTTTTTAATGAAATAAGATGTGAATTAACTATGGCGTGTGTGTTACTAACTCCCATAGATTCACTGTTGAAATTATTTAAGCCACCCTATTTCCTGCATTTCCTGGAGACTCTCCTCAATCTGTCCTTAATGTTCTACTGAATTGAGCCAAATACCTCATGTGGTATAACACATCTCCTTTGCCAGTGTGCCAAGACTGGCAAACACACACATATACTTAATTCTAAATTTGTATTGAATATGCTTTTCCTCGGGGTCAAAAATGTAATGAAATATAAGGTAGCGGTTTTTATATGTAAGTTGTTATTATACTAAAATTAATAATAAGCAGTAATTTAGGCTAAAATATAAATTTTGACAGGAAAAAAATGAACTTGTTATTCAGTAGTGACCTGGAGAATTTTTTTAATCATTGTTTTTCAGAAACACTCATTGTAAATTATCTTCACTTGAAAGCTGTTTTTCCCAAGGGGTATCCCAAACATCTAAATTCATAACTAATTTCTTTAAAAATGTGTTGTGAATGTAAAGTAGTTTTCATGCATCAACAGACCATAAGAAAAAAATAAACTTAAGCTCACCTTATTGATTCTTAAAGGTCCTCTGAGACTGAGCTCTGGTTTTGTGATTTTTTTTTCACTTATAAGTACCTGGGGACAAATGGAATCAACACATTATATTACTACAAGGCTTCCAGTTTCTTCCTAAAGTGAATCACTTATTTCCTGGTCTTGTGCATCACCCCACCTTTGTGGTTGAAATAGGACAGCTGTTTAATGCACTCTGGAAAATTAGACAGATGAAAAGAAGGAAGGGGGAATATTTGGAAAGGAGAGAATTGGTCTCTCTCCTCTCCTCCTCCTTCTCTTCTTCTTCCTCCTTCCTTCTCCCTCTGCCTCTCTTCCCTAGTCCCATTTTCTCTGTTTTACGATGGTCTTAAAAACTAAGCACATTGTAGAAGAGAAATATGCCTCAAGGACCACTTATAAACTAGCAACAATCACCAGGCTGTGATCCAGAGTTTTCGTAATGTATCATTATTTTAGGGAGTGAAGGATTCTCACATAAATAATCTTTCATACCATAACCAAGGGCAGAAAATATTCTTTATAAGGAAATTTTGTGACAGATATTTCAGGAAGTAGATATACTTTATCATGACTGATAATTCTTTTAAGCGGGGAGGCAATATTTTTAAATGAGGAAGAACTTGAAAGACACCAATATAAACCCACTTACAAGAGAATGAAGATGGAGCTAAGTAAAGTGACCTGCCTCAAGGCCCACGTTCATTGGTTCATGGGGGTTAGAATCCAAGTTCACTGTGCTAACTGTGCATCTCATCACAGAGCTTGGGTTAACACAGAGCTTCTAAACCACCCTGACATCACACAATTCAAATAGAGTGAGGACAGCATGACACATGATTGCTACCTAAAAAATTGAAGCTTCTGCTTCTTACAACTCTAAAAGTAGACTGTTTGCAGGTGTTTATCCCCAAAGAACAAGTGTAGCATGTTTATAATAATGAATGGTGTTCCTTTAAATTTAGTATTTCCAGGGACCTCCCTGGTGGTGCAGGGGTTAAAGTCTCAGCACTATCAAACTATCGCCAGCCACTGCAGCAGGAGTTTGATCCCCGGCCAGGGAGCTGACCCACATGGCACAGTAGACCTCTCCTGTCTCATCCGCTGCTCCCCTCAGCAGTGTATTTCAGTAGATCTGCCTGTTCTGCTCCCCACTCTGTCTCTGGTGAATCCTCTCACCACCACCCCCCACACCTCTGGCCTACACCCGAGTTCTTGTGTGCATAAACAAATAAATATAAATCATTAAAAATTTTACTTTAGTATTTCCAGACTTAAGAAAATTATTATTAATATTATTATTATTTATCTTGTTTTGTTATTATTGTTCTCTCATTTTCTTTCATTTTTCTTCTCTCACAGAATAGAACTTGGGAACCATCACATTATATCTTTACCAACTTCTCAATCCTAACCCACCTCATTTCAGTGCATTGTGTCTATTGATTAAGCAATTTCTTCTCTGGAGACATATTAGTACACAGAAATTTATGGCACTCATGGGAGCTAGTGTCTAGCAGGACCTCAGAACTATTTCTATAGGTCTCACTGTATGGATAGAAAATGACTTATACTTTCACATAATCTTAACACCAACTGTGCATGTAGGCAAGAATTGCACATGGGATCGAGGAATCGAGGGATTCATAGTACAAAATTAAAGTTAAAAATTCATATATTAAGAATAAAGATAAAGAAAGTAAAGCAAGCTCAAGTTAGAGTTATGTGTTGATTTATTTCTTGAGGATCTTTACAAAATACATAGAGGTTTCTGATGTCTGTAGGAAACCAGCCATTGAAATGCCACAGAGTGTCTTTTAATGTTCTTACATCAGGGCAGAGTTTGGTTTTTCCTGTACTGTGCTATCGTAGTTGATGCCATTGATGTTAAGTAGGTCTCTTCTGTGAACTCAGTAGACAAGGAGAGTCAGAAGTCTGAAAGTGCTTTTTAGTCTATAAATCAGCCAGATGGTGGGGAGTGTTTTTTTGTATAAAAGAGATGCAGATGAGAAAAGTGAGAACTGAAATTGAGTAATGCAGTTACCTACATTTTATGGGTTTATGCAAATATATCAAAATGTGCTCTCTGAACTCATGTCATAATTTCTAATAAAGCCTAGTGTGTTCCATGATCTGTAATTTTTCTATTATTCTTCCCACATTTAGCTTAGGGAGATGACTCTTGTGCTATAATGAAATTATTCCACTAGGGAAAAAGCTAATCTCCTTCCCATCCAATCAGGATTTCTAGGCATCTTGGTAACAGCATGAAATGGAAGACTTGGTAGAAGAAGAGTGATATGCTCCTCGTGATTTTTGCCTGCACAACTATGTGCATGTCAACAGGAGTTGCACATAGTTGCACATAGATCCTTGAGCAGTAGATGGTAACATGGGGGCTGCAGGACGCAGGATAGTGAGTAGTTGGGCATATGTGAGTGGGGGAGATTTATTGTATAATAATATATATTATATATTATTATGTAATCATATATTGTGTAATAATACATATTATATATATTGAATATATTTGCACAAGGAAGATAATGCAATAAATGAAATGGTCCCTTGACAGGACTTATGAGTTAATCCAGAAATCCTACCTTTGCTTTTTCCACCAATTGTGTCTAGTGAAGATTTCAGAAGACCTTACATTTATAATAAAAGCATTAATATCTATACTCAAAACAATAAAATATTGTTTAAAAGTATCTCCAAGGTCTAGCAAAGCAGACATACCTCCTCTATTAAGCCTCCTCCCTTCTTTGAATAAATAATTTCTATCCCAGTTTCTAAAATCAGGTCTACCATGTACTGTTAAACTACCTGATTCACCACAGTCAAAACTGGGTACTTATTCTCTGTGTTATGAAATACCCTATCGGTAAACATTAAGTCATGCAGCCTTTTTCATACCCTGCCAGACATGCCTATATCATTCTCTAATTGTGCTGGGTTTAGACTCCTGAAGAATGGACCCTTCCTTTCTAATCATGTTCAGGCTTCCAGTATATTGATTGTGTCTAGTCAGCTGCAGGGATTTGTTGGATGAATGCAGGGGAGAGAGAGAGAGAGAGAGAGAGAGAGAGAGAATTTAAATCAAATTTTAAAATACATGTATTCAACTATTTGAGGAGGGGAAATCTCTCCAAAGCAACTGCATCTTTATCTACCTGAAAATTCAAAAATAATGAGTTTGATTGTAAACTAGAATAATAAAATCATACTATAGGAAGACCAATTAAATATTGTAACATAGGATCATACATAGAGATTACAACATTTTTCAGACTGTCTTAGCTCAGGATGCTTTTAACAACTGAATGGCATACACAAAAGACATGTCTCATAATTTCAGAGACTAGAAAGTTCAAGGTCAATGTTGGCAAGTTTGATTCCTAGCAAGGGCCCTCTCTTTGGCTGGCAGACAGCTGCCTTCTTGTTGTGTCCTCACATGGGGGAAAGAAAGTTCTGGTCTCTCTTTGTTTTCTTATAAGAACACTAGTACCATCATAGAACTCTACTTTCATCTTAATCTAATCACCTCCCAAAATCCCCTCTTCCTAATACCAAGGTGGCTCCCTATACATACGAGGACTTCAACATACAAGTTAGGGGTGGTAGGGAGATGTAGACATTTGCTCTACACAGACACACAGAAGATAACACAGGAAAATAGAGAAAGCCCTTCTGGAATACGAAAGATGTTTTGTAAATAATTACTTCTTACTAACTTGTTTTCAAAGTGAACATAATTTCAATTTAAATAAAATACGGTGTTTAATGGAATTTGAAAAGCTATTGATAAATGTTTCCTTGGCTAAATATTAAAACATCTTGTAAAGCTACATTGATTTTATTGTAGTATATGATAGGAATTGACTGTAAATCAATAGAAGAGGTCAGAAAATCCAGAAAAAGTATACACGGGCATTTAACTCATGATAAATATGCCATTGCTCATCAATAAGTATTACCAATTAAATGAGCAGAGAAATGCACATATATGCATGTCAGCAATTTTCACAGCTCCTCCAACAAAGGAAATCTAGACATTTGCCACACAGATTGAGGCCAAGAGGTGCAGCCTCAGAATCTTCTATTTGGGGCTTATGTAATATGTGAAGCTCAGGTGCTCCCCAGACCACTGAGTCAGGAGTTGCATCTTAGCACATGCCTAGGAGACCAGTGGGCATATTAACATCTGAGAAGCACTGTCCATGAAAGCTCCCCATGCCAATGAGAATGGGCTGTATCTGTACTGCAGGCAAGAGTCACTGGCTATGGGTGGTGACCGAGCACTTGAACTGAGGCTAAGGAAATACACTTAAAATTTTCTTTTCGTTTCTTTTGTGTAAATTTTAAGTCTACCTGTGGATAGGGGTGCCATGTTGTACAAGCTCTAGACCTTTCTTTGAGTTTTCACATACAAAGACAATGATTTTCAAAGGCACTTTATTATGATCTTGGGGTGGAGAAGGCTCGTCTAAAGATAACGGTAAAGGTACTCCTCTACACTGCTGGTGGGAATGTGAACTGGTCCAACCACTATGGAAAGCTGTATGGCGATTCCTCAAACTGCTAAACATGGAGCTCCCATACGACCCAGCAATCCCACTTTTGGGAATTTACCCAAAGGACACAAAAACAATAATCCAAAAGGATACATGCACCCACATGTTCATTGCGGCACTGTTCACAATAGCAAAGGTATGGAAGCAACCCAGATGTCCAAAACTAGATGATTGGATCAAGAAGATGTTGTACATATACACAATGGAACACTATTCAGCTTTCAAAGAAGATAAACACAGCAATTTACAGCGACATGGATGGAATTAGAGGGGATCATACTCAGTGAAATAAGCCAGAAAGAAAGAGAAAAATATCGAATGGTTTCACTTATAACAGGACTATAAGAAAACCAAATAGGAGAGAGACACTCGGGGGTGGGGGGAGGATAAGGGCACAGAATGGAATAGAAAAGGACACAAGGGACCATGGAGATGGATCACGGGTGAATTGGTGGTGGGCTACCCAAGGGAAATACAAAATGTAAAAGACATAAATAACAATAAAAAAATAAATAAAGATAACGGTAAAGGGCCTCCCTGGTGGCACAACAGGTTAAGCCTCAGCCTATGAAATTATCGGCAGCCATTGCAACATGAGTTCGATCCCCGGCCAGGAAGCTGACCCACATAGCACAGCAGACCTCTCCTGCCTCGCCCACTGCTCCCCTCAGCAATATATTTCAGTCACTTTGCATATTCTGCTCCCAACTTTGTCTCTGATGAATCCTCTAACCCTCACCCACACTTCCGGCCTGCACCCCAGCTCTTGCATGCATAAATAAATAAATCTTTTAAATAAATAAATAGGGCCTCCCCTGTGGCACAGCGGGTTAAAGTGCTGTGCTGTGGAGCTGTCGGCAGCGGCCATGTGAGGTCGACGCCTGTCTGGGGAGATTCCCACATGGTGCGGCAGACCTCTCCTGCCTCGCTCACTGCTCCCCTCAGCAGTGTATTTCAGTCTATCTGCCTGTTCTGCTCCCCATTGTATCTGGTGAATCCTTTCAACCCCCACGCCTCTGGCCTGCACCCCAGCTTGTATGTATAAAAATTTAAAAAAATTAATAAAAATAAATTAAATAAATAAAACAATGAAGCTGGAAACAATTAAGTGACAACCAAGAGAACTGAACACACAAAATTGTAGAAATATTTAAGTGGGAAATAATATAAAGTTATTTAAATGCAAAGCCATTTAAATGCAATAAGGAAATTATTTGCAACATCTAGGAGTGCTAAGTAGTTACATATTCTTCCTGATATTATAAAAAGAAGAAAATCTCAAAAATAAGCGAGAAATAAAGACTCCAGTGTTAACCAAGGATGGAGGCTAGGAATGGGTCCTTCACAAAATAAGAATTTGAAATGACAAATAAATGTAGAAAAATATGTTTAACCTCAGTAGTAATAAAATGCACATAAATTATGAATGGGTCTCAGTTGTTCATAATTTCCCATGCTAGCAAACATGTGGAGAAGTGGAGAGGCAAATAAATGTATGCAACCAAAGTGAAGAGAAATCTTATCTTTTAAAGGTTATAATGAGTCCCAATCTTTGAAATAATTCATTGTTTTAGGGGTATGAGAAGTATATGAAATGATGTTTGAGGTCATTCATGGCTTGTCTTAGCAAAAATGTGAAAACGTCCTAAATTTGATTAATAGGACATTGAAACATAGACAACTAGTCATGAATATTATGATGTAGATCTACATTCCTGTGCATAAGGATGGATGCTGCAAGAAAATACACTATCGCAGGAAGGAATAGTGGGGCAACAGCACTGCTCCCCGGACCCCATACACTTAAGGTGCCACAGCTTCGAGTATCTCCCTGCCTCAGTCTATTGATTCGAAAAATGATAATAAGCATAGCACACACCTCATCCATTTATCATGAAGACTAAATTAATCTATGAGAAAGTCTAGGTAACATTCTGTGCCTTGCATTTAATGTGTGTCAATAATGCTAGCTGCTTTTCGTAATAACAGAATGAAAATAGTAAGTAGTACTCCAAAAGATAACCAATTGTATGCCTTTACCAAGCCAATGATTTATTCACGTTTTCAAATTCACTATCCATTTCTCTTTCTTTATCACCCCACTTGAAGTGGGATGAAGTAGCTACATTCTATGATTCTGTATTCTCCTCTATCCCCGTGCCATCTTTCTCCCCTGCTCGAACTCTACAAGTTGAATGCCCTTAGGCCTGGCCCTCTCTCTCCTCTCTGTTCATGCTTGATTCCTGCCCCCCAAGCCAAAAATGAAAACAAATTCAGTCCCTCCTTTTCACACCAACCAGACTATTTTCTCTGCATATTATCATCCACTTGACAATATCTTATTTGTGTACATGTGTAGACACACACACATGTTTATATCACTCCTAAGTGTGTTTCTCCTTGCTCAGAGGCAAGGCTCACGAGAACAGGTACTTCCAAGTGCTCACTCATCTCTTCTTCTGAGCAAATCCAACAGTATCTTGTAGACAGGAAGTGTCAATGTACAGATAACTATATTATGCAGGAAATAACATAATATTGCTGACATATGCATACTTACATAATATTCATGTGCAAACAATATTCATGATAACAACAGCATTTTCCTTCTTTTATGTACACAAGTACACACAGTGCTACTTATATTAATTCATGCCATTACTGAACTTCCAGATCTTATTTTGCAAATCAGAATATTGACTCAAACTATTGGATTTGAGTGAAGTTGCCCAACTATTCAACAGAGGCAAATTTCTAGTACATCAGAATGTAGTATGATTGTGTTTATACCCAGGTGGTGGTGTTTGTTCAATTTTTCAAAATCATGGATGTATGTGTTATTTAGTTTTCTCTACCAAGCATCTACTATTTTTATAAATTATATGGTAATTTTGGAAAAACCCTAAATTCTATCATCACAAAACTCCCCTTGACAAAAGAGGTTCTGGAATCTGTGGGTCTCCATTTATTTTTAAAATGAGAAGCCTGGGTCAGGAGGATTTGTGAAATGGAAATGTTGCCAATGCAATTCTAAGTTGGCAATATCTGCAACAAAGAGATAAAAATTCAAAAGTAGGCACGAGTAGTGTGCTGGCCAGATAGGATTTGGGGGAAGTTATAAAGAGAGAAGGGTTTGCAGGTAAAAACACAGCCTGTCTAATGAAAATATTTCAAACGGGGTTTAGAAGATTGTGTCCTTCAGATTTGGGGGGCTACTTGGTGGTCTGACTGTCTTGGTGGATGCTGAGCCTGATATTATCCACATTTTCAGCATCTGCCACATAAAATGCTACAGCCTGTCTTGCGTGGATGGGGACATAGTAGCCTTTTTAAAACTCACACAGAGTTAATAAGTATTTGAAAATACCCATCTGTAATTAGAATAGTGAAAGAAACCAGTAAAAGCTACAGCCTACAACATATTCCCCGCCAAGCCTATTTCCTTACCTCATTGAGTTCACCCTAATGTAGTTACTTGATGGAATTTTTAAAAAATTTATTGCTTTATTAAATTAAAGTAGCATGGTTTAGAACATGACATGGATTTCAGGTGCCCTGCCTTATAAATTGATATCTGTATATACTACATTATTTCTTACCAGAATTCCTCCCTACCCATCACCATACAAATGACTCCTTTTACCTGACCTACCCCTTTCTTTATGATAGCCACCATTTGTTCTTATGGTCTAAGATGAGGTACCAACACTCTCTCCAAAGTAACATTCAACAAAATAACAAATTCAAGATTATATTCCCAACTCGCCAATCTTCTAACTCTGGATGGACTTTGCATTAAAATTAAGGTGCACACGTTTAAAGTATCAATTCAGTTGTGACATGGTTCTTTCAGACCATTACTCTGAGGTCAGAATTAAGTATGGAAACAGGAATTGGAGGTAATCCAGTTGAATCAGCCCTTTCACTAAGCCGAAAATTTGAAGGATTTTGAAGACATTGAAGACAGACAGTTAAATAGCTTGCCTAAGAACACAGAGTTCCTTCTTTGGGTGTCCAAAACTAGTCAGTCCTCTTTCTAGTCTTCCACACTTTTCACTTTTTAAGATTCATTTGATTTATTTATGCTACAAGAACTGGGGTATAGACCAGAGTGCGGGGAAGAGGGTGACAGAGCGGGGAGCAGAACAGGCAGATCTGCTGAGATACACTGCCGAGGGGAGCAGCAGAAGAGACAGGAGAGGTCTGCTGTGCCATGTGGGTCAGTTCCCCAGCCAGGGATCAAAACCATGCCACAGTGGCTGGCAATATCTTTATAGCACTGAGACTTTAATTCCTGTGCCACCGAGGAGGCCCTCTAGTCTGCCATACTTTATTTTCATTCATAGATTATTTAAGCTCTATGGATGCTTTTTTCTCTAAGGAAGAATGAAGTAGCATATTTGAATGCAACCCAGGAGCAAACTGGACTTTTTAGAGAGCACAAGCAGACTAGGGAATGGTCACCAGGATCTGAGCAGTATTAGACAGGTCTTGGCTGAAATTGTGAGGTGGTTTCTCAGCAATTTCAGCAATCATCTTGACTTTTTCCTCCGCCACATCTATTTACTCCCAGGCGAGCTAATGCCCTGTCCCTGACTACTAGAAAGCATACTCCAGAGAATCCGCACTTGGTTCCAGTGTGTGTTTATACCCCGATTTGAAAAGTTCTCTCTCCAGTACCTGTCTGACCATCCCAATGCCCCTTTTACCTCTGTCCTGAAGATTCACCCCCATCACCCTCTGACAAATGCTTACCTGCAAAGCTAGTCACAAGAATTTGCAGTTTCAGTCTTTCTTAGCAGGTTAATCTTAAAAAATAATCTAACTTTTGGGGTTCAAGTTCCTCCTTGGAAAACTTGTAATAGTACCTACCTCATAGAATTGTGATCATTAAATGAGTTATTATTTTGAAAATGCAAAATATTAATGCCTCTGTCTCCGTTCTATTTTCTTGCACTCATTGTTATTATATGTTCTTAAGTATGTATTTACTGATTCACTTATTTACTGTTCTTGACTGTTGTAAAGAATTATAGAAGAGCAAGAAAACTGACTTCTTCATTTTATCACAGAGTTTCTTGGTAAAGGAAGCATCCCCCACCCCAATAAATAGCCCATATCTGTATTTTGGGGACACTGCCAGATGTTCTCAGGCCATTTCCATCCCCTTATTTCTAAGCACTGAAGGAGGTGCTATTCTCATGGAAGGTTTTCCAGGTTTCAGTAAAGATGGCTGCCAGGGCTTTGTAGATTCCTTCAGACCTAACTCTGAGTCGGTGTCAGTCACCTGAGGACACTGAGAAACGTTCATTCTCCAGATGATGTTCCCCAGGGAACCCCAGCAGCCAGGACATTCTGTGTCTTCCCATTCACACTTTCTTTTTTTTTTTTTTTTTAGGAAAGGAATATTTTTTTAAGATTTATTTATGCATACAAGCTGGGGTGGAAGCCAGAGGAGTGGGGTGGTCAGAGGGCTCACCAGAGACAGAGCGGGGAGCAGAACAGGCAGATCGACAGAAATACACTGCTGAGGGGAGCGGCAGGCGAGGCAGGAGAGGTCTGCTGCGCCATGTGGGAATCTCCCTGGCCGGGCCTCGAACCTGTGTCGCAGCTGCCGACAGCTCCACAGCGCAGCACTTAACCACTGTGCCACCAGAGAGGCCACCATTCACACTTTCTTGACCAGCACTCATCACCCACTCTGAGGAATACATGTTCACACACAGGTGAATTCTAATTTCTGTGGTCTCAAGTGATTTCAAAATTTTTCTCATTTAAAGGAATCTCCCAGAACAAAATAAGTGTTTATAATTCTCTAATCATTTTGACTAATGTTTGTATAATTACTCAGAAATCAATATTGACAAGATGAACTAAATGAACCATGGAGATTACTCAGTTTATCATTCATAGCTATGAAAGCTCAATGTTTTTAGAAATTTCAAATTTTAAGTTTTTTCTCCTTTGGTTCAGAAATGTATGTAACATATACATATATAGAAATACACACATATCACAGTGGAATACTATTCAGACATAAAAATTAAGGAATTACTGACATTTGCAATGACATGAACGGAACAAGAAGACGTTATTCTAAGAAATAAAGACAAATGCTGTGTGACCTTATTATCTCACTTACATATAGAATTCAAAGACGTTAAGCTCATAGATGGAAATAGCATGATGGTGGTTGCTGGGGCTGAGGGGTGGGAGGAATGGGGTGATGTCTGTCAAAGTACAAAAGATTCCAGTTATACCAGAAAAAGATTGGGGGGATCTAATGCCTAGCAGAGTGACTGTTGCTAATAATACTGTATCATATACTTAAAACTTGCTTAGAAAGTTAATTTTAAGTGTTCTCACCACACACACAAAAAAAGTGATAATTATATTGGGTGATGGATATGTTCATTAACTTTATTGTGGAGATCATTTGACATGACAAATGTATCTGAAATCATTACATTTTGCACCTGGAAAAAAACTCATGTACAACCTAAATGCATATTTTTATTGGCCAGTCATACTTCAATAAGACTGGCAAGAAATTGTAATTAATAACCAGGATCTATTCTGGCTCCCAGTTTGATGCTCTTCTCTCTGGAGAAATGACCTAGATGGGCTTTTCAGAGTAAATGTGACCAAAACCTCACTCCTCATCTAGGAAATAATATGTTGTGGTCAGGTGTATTCCTAGGTATGTTCATCTGGGAAATCATGTGGCAAATAGCTTGCTGCAAAGTGTATGTAACTGATATAAGGGAAATATATTTTGTGAAACTCTCATCCTCTTCAACTCCTGGTTATTGATAAAGCATTATGAATTTTTTCAATGCTTTGTGACCTTATCCGAAACAATAGAACAAAAGTCAGAAGAATATCAGAACACATCTTGAAAAAGATCCAATTTTAGCAGACTCTTAAATGCAAAGTGAAAATATTTATACACACATGTATAATATCTCTACATGTATGTAGATACATAGAAAGTTATTCAATAAAGTCATGTGCCACCATAATTTTAGTGTTTGAACATTACTGTAATATATACCTTAGATGCAGGATTTGACATAACTTGATTTTTAGTAGTTGCTCTATAATTTACTGTATCAAATAAAATTACATTAGGGAAAATAATCTAATATGGCTGCTAATTAGCAGAAAGGTAGTAAAAGTCCAATGTAATTATAAGTGATTTTTTCCTAACATGTTTATCTTAAATGGAGATTCTTATCATTTAAAATATCCAGAGCATTGCTTAAAATGATTAAATTTTCTATCCATGGTAGGCGAAACACCCAAATGAAAGGGCACCATAACAAAGCAAAACCAAAGCCTAAGGCATAAAATGCACATGTCCTATCATAATCTGGGGTCCTTTGTGAAATAATAAATGAATTTCATATTATTTTTAAAGAAATATATGTCACATCATCTAAAAGGCATCTCCTTAAAGTATTATGAATTTGCCTATTTTTCAACCATTTAAATTAGTTGTATAATTTCTTTTTAAAGATTTTATTTATGCATACCAGCTGGAGTACAGGCCAGAGGCGTGGGGCGGCGAGAGGGTTCACCAGAGGCAGAGTGGGGAGCAGAACAGGCAGATTGATGGAAATACACTGCTGAGGGGAGCAGCAGGCGAGGCAGGAGAGATCTGCAGCGCCATGTGGGAATCTCCCTGGCCGGGAGTAGATCTCTTGCTGCCGCTGCCAACACCTCCACAGCGCAGTGCTCAACTGCACCACCAGGGAGGCCCCATAAATTAGTTGTATAATTTTAATTGATATTATATTGCAAGAAATGCTTCTAAATTGTAACTGGTTATATATTAAAACAACTGCAAGTTTCAATATTCTCTTTTCTCTCTCTCTCTCTTCTCTCTGTGAGGTATGTTGGCTTGAAACACTTCCACTAGGTTTTTTCCTACATAGCAGGAAATATAGCTGTTGACATCAAGACTCAGTTCCCTGCCCTCATCCCCCTAGAGATTTATCCATTTTTGAATTTCCGGGAAAGAAAGGGAAAGGAGTGGAAACATCTGTTCGCTTTAAGGGCATGACCTAAAAGATGCATGAATCCCTTCTGTTCACATCCTACAAGTCAGAATTTAGTTTCAGAGCCAAACAGCTACAAGGAAGACTGGAAAGCTTGTTATACCCAAGGTAGTCACCTAAAATTTTAAGAAATCTGCTAAAAGTGGTATGACTATTAGACAACTTAACACTGAACAATCATGGCAAGGAAGACACAATTGGAATAAATCAGGCAAGGTTAAATGATGCAACAGCAGAAGAAAGAGAAGGACCAAGAGTGGGTGGTTTCTCAAAGAAGAGGGGATTTTTGAAGACATTATAAAAGAAAAAAAAATTCCTTGTGACGGCAAAGATGGATTTTACTTTCAAATCATTTTCATAACACATTTAGGTGGCTAATTAAAATTTAGACAGGCTTAGTTTGGGTTTCCTCCACTGGGGTATGGTAATTTTACTTAAAAGGTTAACAGGCATGCTTGTCAGAGAACCCAACAAAGTTTTTGCTTTCAGAGAGAAGACCGTTTCTTTGATAATAACACCCGATTTTCTAAAAGCTTAAGGGATGAAAAATAGTGCCCTGGATCCTGCCAGGTGAGTCCTCCCTGGTGGAAAAGTGGGACATCAGAATCATAATTTTCTCTACCAATGGTAAAAGGCACTCTGGTGAGGTCATTGACTGTCCTCTGTACCAGCTGAGTCACCCCAAGAGTTGACCCCCATGCACTTGTTGATTGCACCCATGTGTCATGCAAAAATCAGGATCTTTCCCAGGTACCAAATCAGAGACAGACACTCCCAAAATATCTAGCAGCATAGGAGCATCCCTGTGGGTGTGCCCAAGATCTTCTCTACCCAAGATGTTTCTATCACATCCACATAAACCTCTTTCACATTTTAAATCTGATGTGCAATCCTCCGTATCACCTCCTGCCAAAATAGCTATTGTATATTTTAACTGGGAGAGGATGGCTGCCACATTGCTAAATTGGAAGCATGGGTATTTTTAGTGCTTGGTGAAAGGACTTACATAAAGAGTGCCTCTCTTCACCCTATTGGGATCCTCTTATGTAAAAGGCCTGGCACAAGTGTAAGGTATTATTATGACTATAAAAGCTCCTCACTCTGTAATCATAGGAAAGGCAGTATTATGGAGAAATACCATGCAGTTGCATGGCAACTGATTCCTAGTGGAGTTAGTTTCCACGCAGAGGAGTTATTACCGGTGCTTCAAAGCAGCCCAGTCAAGTTAGCACCTAGGCTGGAGCAGGTAAACATGCACCTGTTGCCGAGGACAGCCTCTCTTTCACCAGGAAATCAAATGCAGCTCCACAGGGAGGTGTGGGTTTGCTGCCCTGTCCAGAGCCTGAGTACCTGTTAAGGGTGTGTTGTTGAACAAATGTCTAACCCTTTCTTCCCTGGGAGAGAAGGAAGAGGTGCACGCCCCATAAAGTGTGGGTCAACCATGGGAAAGCTAGATGATGACAGAGATGGAAATAGTAGCCACTAACCCCTAAAATGGGAGTGAGAGCTGAATGTCTTCTCTCATTAAAAAATAAAAATGGAGATTTTGTTATTATTATTATTGGGTAAATGTTAGGTTGGCCCACCAGCAACCCTAGTCTCTTGGAGGAACCCTAGTCTCTTGTGGTTTAGGTGGGGCTAAATCCAAGGTGTTGCAGGATGGGCGGAGCATCCAGATAACCAATCCAAGAAGCTCCTGCAATGGATGGGGCATCCAGAACTAGCCAATCCAAGATGTTGCTGGTGTGGGCGGGGCATCTAGAACTAGCCTATCCAAGATGCTGCCGGGATGGACAGAGCATCCAGAACTAGCCAGGGGGTATATCTTATTTCCCTGAGGGAGATTGTACGTGTGGCAAAGGCAGGAGGACAGCACTCACACGGGGCTCCCTTTGGAACAGGGAGAGCGGCATTGTCCACTGGGCTGTCTTGATCTGCTGAAGGTCCAGCAGGGGAGCTCAGCTTGTCTCCAGCGGACTTCCTTGTTCAACGCAGGGCCTGCGCTGACCCATGCTGACCCCATGCAGAGCGAGAGATGCAGGCCACAGATGATGGCCATCTGCATCATTTCAACACCCGGGTCTCGCTGGGATAAAGGCACTATCTGTAAATTTCACCAGTGGATGTTTTACATGTGTTTTAAAATTGAACTAGTTCAAATTAGCATTCTGCTACTGGAAATGAGAAGGATCCCCACTAATATTCAGGATGCACATGGGTGGACTTTGGAATTTACATCTGCTCTTTGCTGCTAACTAGCTGTGTGACCTGGGCAAATCACATACCTTCTCTGGGCTCCAGTTTCTTTGTCTCATTTTCAAAATGAGGCTAATAATGGATCATCAATCACAGTCTTATTCACATTCTATGAGACAGCGCAATGTCTTAGCCAAGTGGCAGGAATAAAAGATGAGTTCAATACATGATATTTATAACTTGTGAAAAAATTGCAGAGGTTTCTGTCTAAAATGAGGGAAGTAATCAGGTATTCAGGAGAACAGGCCTCCTTCAAGAATAGCTCAATTAGTCATATCTTACTCTCCTGGGCCTTAGTTCTTGAGTTTCACTTAACCCGAGAAACACTGATGGGCCTTGAATAGGTTCAGAAAGCTGCCTCTCCTACCCATCTCCGTGGAAGCATGTGAGGGCAGTGAGGCCATCACTATGCCAGAGCTCTGTAGATTCCATCTTTGTTCTGTGATGAGGAAAACTCTCCCCGCTCGCTCCCCAAAAGCACACACCCTCTCCTCTTCTGTCTGAGAAAACTGGCATAATACCTCTGGGCTGACAAAGCCAGGTGGGGAAGTTCTCTACGTAAAAGCCTTCCTCTGCCAAGAAGTTCCCTTGGGGTAAAAAAAACACTAGGTACAGGGTAGATGCTTGGGAAAGGGAGGAAATGAGAGGGGGAAATACAGAGTACATAACGCAGCACGCTCCTGGTCACAGAGGTGCCAGGACCCCCACTTTCCTGCGGCCCTTCTCACCTCTGCGACTTGGTCACTGCCCCTACAGGCAGAAAGAAATGGCTGACAGCACCACAGATTCGTGGCTGGGACTGAATCTCTAAATCACTCCCTCTATGTAACAACCTAACAGCAATTTGAAAAAGATGTCCTGTACATAATAAACAAAACCAAAATTGATTTCATTCTAAAATAGCCACAGTTATTACTGAAGTGTTGTGTGCAAGTATTAGGCATGATACTGTTTCTCAAACCTAAAACCATCCTGGGCACCCTCATTTTCCCTTTACACTGATTTCTGATCATGTCTCACTGTCACAACTGTCTCTAAAACCCAGCTTCCCGAAGATAGGACATCATCAAAAGCAACAGAGCAAGCTGATGCTGAAACTATGAAGCCAGTGGTTTGCGTGTTTTCCCTTGAAAATGCAAAAACATCTTCTCTGTGATTGCTACAACGTCCAGGGTCACTTTGGCACACAGTTTGGGAAGCACGATGCTAAGCCATTCCCAAGTGTTTTCTCATTTCTTGCAAACACTAGTTCTGCGAGGGGAGGGGCTTTCATTAGTCAGGTTTTAAAGGTGAAGAAACCAGATGTGAAGCTTTAGTGACTTGCTTAAAGTTCTAGCTAGAACAGGGGAGAGAGGGACTTGAATCAGAGATGCCCAGTCCTTTCCATCGACCTCTACAATAATTCAAGTAGGAAAAATGCATGTGTCGCTTACACTATTTTGTGAATTTCATCCTTCCATTTATTCAGTCATACATAAAATATCTAATGAACACTAACTTGGCTCACTGCGGAGCCAGGGGCTGGAGAGCCCGAGTGAACCCCACCTCAGAAAGATAATGGGCACAAACAAGGGCGGATTCAGTCACTGGATTGTCTTAGGGTCCCCCCACCCCCAGCCCGAGCCCTGTGACAATGGGATAATCAGAACCTCAAGCTTGAGAGGAAGCACAGAGGCCAAAAGGGTATTAGCCATGTAGTCCACTGTCCCCAGTATGCCACCCAGCAGGAAGCAGAAGCACACCTGGCCCAGCTGGGCCCTCTCAGCCTCTGTAATGTGTGCCACGTCTCCTGTCTGGGGGAGATTAGCACAAGTAGTGGGAGGCAGGAAGTCTGAGACACATCCAGACATGGGTGAAGAGGCTGGGGTCAAATGATCAGCATTTTCTAGAAATAGCACCCCGTAATTCCGTGTTTCCTAAAGAGTGACTCTGATGATGAGAGATGCTTCTTAATGAATGGACCCTGGAGCTGTTGAAATCCCCCCCTTGGAATTTCAAAATGAACATAAGCATTATACAGCTTTTAGAATATCTCCTGATTGACCAAAGTAACAACACCACCACATAATGCAGAAACACATGGATAACTGGGTGCTTCTGTACCCCGGATATGCTTCCTAAGAACCCACGCCAGAGAACCAACGCCATAGGTTTTAAAATCTCACTCTCCTCGACAAGATAATCCTTCCTTACACCATTTCAGATTAATCCAATGTTCTTTAAAAGAAAATGCACAGGCTAACGTGCTTCTTTTTGCTCCTTTTGGGGAAGCTGGGGAGAGATAAGGGGCCGATACAGCTCAGCGATTTTAATACAGGCTCCTGTGGACAAGCCTCCATCCCAGAGACCAGGATGCAAGCAGCTGCCCAAAGCTTAGGTGCACCAAGGAGTTTGCAGCCTGATCAGCTCAGCTCCGGAGCCTACATGAAATCAGTCACACATTCTATCAGAGAAGCAGAGCCCAGCAGACAGGGTGGAGCTGAAATAAATATGCAGCCAAAATCATCTTCAAGGGAAGGACAAGGTTGTCTCTGCTCAAGGATAGAATTGGCTCTGTGACAATTCAAACGCGACATAAAAATTTTTAATGATGCATTTTCACAACCCTTGCCCATCAAAATCCCCACGTGCCTAATCTTATAATTGCAATGCTAATGGCTCAGGGTTTGGAAAGAGATTTATTACCAAATTAACAGGGAGATGGTCATTTAGCAACAATGGTTATAATATACTGAGCATTTATAATGGGCCAAGATCTGTGTGAAACATTTTTTGTATAGCTACTCAAAAATCAAACAGCTCTGAAGAGTTGCTATATGCCATCCCAATTTCACAGACTAGGGACTCAATTTTAAAGCATCACAACATGTAAATGGCAAAGAGGGTGGAAATCCAAATATGAATAAGCCTAAGTCCACGGTCTTGCCCACGTTTCCTTTTTTTTTAACAGACATTTAACAATTGAACCATTTCCAAAAAACATGTGTGCTTTGGTTTGTGACTTGAGACTGGGGCACAAAGGAAATTGCCCTGTACCCCACTGTGATCTCTTAAACTGGAGGATCAATCAAACAGGACCACAGTTAGCCAAGGAAAAAATCAGTTTAGTAACATTACAGAGAACTTACATGGTTGCTGATTCTAAAATAGAGTGGGTCCAGGACTTTTACCCTATGTTTATGGGTCCCAAAGAGTCAAAGGACAGAGGAGGACGCTTCACATGACCTACAAAGTTAGGTTGGGGCGGGGGGGGCGGGTGCTGGGGTCCTCAGCCTTCAGAGCCCTCACTGCTCTCAACCCAAATCAACCTGCATTTTTATAAGTAATGGTCAGAGAACTCCCAAGGCTCAAGACACCTTAATTCAACTGTAGTTCCCTACCAATGTGACAATGGACATATTACAAAAAAACCTGATCTGACTCTTTTGGGGAGACCAACCACAAATACCAAGACATTTCAGCTTTTACATCTGAAAACAGGAAACACTGATGCTGAAGCTATGTCCCAAGCATCCTGGGACCCGGCCTCAGCCACCAGTGTATGTGGAGAGAAGGGAGCTGGGTCCATCCTTCTCAAGGAGCTTCGGAACAACCTCTGGGATCTGACCAGCAATGGCGGAGGCTGTGGGAACTCAGCCTCCGCGTTCTGGACACCTGACTTACTGAACGGCTTTAGTAAAATTGTGCGTGAAAGATAGCCGGTGAGAGGTGTGCACAAGAACAGTTAGCAAGCTGTTCTAACCTGCATTTCTTTATCAGTCACATTCTTCTTCTTATTGCTCTATGCTATTTTTTAAATAAAAAGTATCATGTTTCCTTTTTATTATTATTAATAAAATAAAAAAGATATGTTTTATGATTATGATTATTATTATTAACAGAAAAATATTTTCACCATATGAAAAATAAATATTTTAAGGCTTTGGTTACCAATTGGGGGAGAGCATTAGAAAAAATAGCGGATGTTTAAGTCCTTTCTGAAATATTTATCCATCAATACAATTCTGAAACTGTCACAACCGTGGCAAAGATTGGCAGGACTATATTACCTTTAATACTCTTTCAAAGTTTGTTTTTAAAATGTTTTTTAAAACATTCTTCATTATTATACCCCTCATCAGCAGGCTACAGTTCATGTTCTATCAGTGTTTTCATTAGCCATCTCCCTGGCATCCAGGAACATTACATTCCTCCTAATTAAGATGAAACAGCACTCCAGTGAATCTGTAACTTACAACAGAAATTTCCCCCAAATACCAAAGCACCAAACTACTAATGGAAACAAGGGACAGAAAATTCTCATCAATATCAAGATAGAAGCCCACCATGCCGGTGTAAACCTGCGGCAGACGTGATGGTGTTCAGTCACAAAATGTGGGTCTCTGCCTGTCACAGATAGGGTTATTGCTTGGCAATTTGCTCCCCATAATTTCCTTGAGGCAGAGTCCTCTGCCAGTGCCAGAACTTTGGGTTTGGTGTGACCTTAGAACAGAGAGCACATTAAATGCAAGCAGGAACTTTGATGTGTGCATGTGGTTTCACAAGTCTACATCCATTCTTGGGCTGGACATGAAAAGACCTAGCTCTGGGTAGCAAGACCTTTTTCCCCCATGAGCATAACTGCACAAACAAGACCAGCTGATATGCAGCCTCCTGAAACAGAGCCTTTCCAGGTCACCCACAGACCCCTGAGTGAGAACAGTGGTGCATATTGTTGTGGGGTTTGTTAGGCAATACCATGGTAGCCCAACACTCCACCTCACTCTACCTGCAGGGAGGCCAATGACAACTTATGATACATCCCAGTTAGCTTTGGTTGTCAAATTGGATCATGCTGTCTCTGGCCAGTACAAAACCCTCACCTTGTGCTTCCTCGCCACTGGCAAAGATTTTCTTTCTCCATTTCTGGGGAACTTACATGGGACCATCACTCATTGGGTTACCAAGGAGCCTGAGTGTCTGCCTTGGTGATCATCTACAGGCAGAGTGCAGAGGGCCTCATCTGCTTCCTTCCGGTTAGCTCTCCTTGACCTGCGTCACCAAGCTCTCGCATCTCTAGTCTAAGGCTCTGGCCCAGCTCCACAAGCCTTGGCGGTGGTGCTCTCTCACCACCTTTTACAGCGCCTGCTTCTGTATCTGGATAGCTGAGATGGTCTTGCGGCCCCGCAGGGCATCTGCAGAAGTTTCACAGGTGACCAAGACTGTGGAAACTGCGCCACTTCTCCTAAAGGCATCTCACAGCCTACGCAGTTCCTCTCTCCAGCCTCTCCAGAGAGGTGCCAAAAAACTGGAGAGTGGGCCTTACTCAATCCTTCCTAACCATGCCACCTGCCGCCTCCAGTCCTCTCCCCTCAGTACCAGTGCAAGAGCCCACTATGAGTCTATTGGCCTCAATACTGCCAGATTCCCCAGATTTCGCCAAAGTTATTTGTTGCTCTTTGCCATTATGGCAGGAAATTAAAACAAGAAGGATTCCTGCTGCACTAATGCAGGAGAGAATCATTTACTCACTGCCAAGTCGGGTCAAAAAAATCAAGTCTCTTTTTTTCATCCTGACATGAACCTGGGGAGTCAGGTAAAGTGTACATTTTGGG
Organism: Scalopus aquaticus; assembly: GCA_004024925.1. Classification (NCBI taxonomy): domain Eukaryota; kingdom Metazoa; phylum Chordata; class Mammalia; order Eulipotyphla; family Talpidae; genus Scalopus; species Scalopus aquaticus. Next base: position 290,092 of record PVIJ01000267.1, read on the forward strand.
GTGGAGAAGGGAAGATTTAAAGTTACTAATTAGGTAATTGAGGATATTTATGTTTTCAGGAATTTTTAATGTCAGGTAATCAAAGTAGAGGCAGAAGAAGGAAAACAGAAATCAACATCTGTATTTGAAATTATTGCCACCATGTTCCACATACCAAGTCACTGAGGTTATCTTTCTTTTATTCAAAAGAATAAATTGTCAGCTTGGAGTTTAATGGCTGGATATTCATCTATATAAGCCCCATGAAAACAGACTTGTTGTTATGGTCACTGCAGGGAACTAAAGAGTGTCATTTGCTTTTAAAAAAAAGTGTTAGTTAGGCCTCCCTGGTGGCGCAGCGGTTAAGCGCTGTGCTGTGGAGCTGTCGGCAGCGGCGACGCGAGTTCGATGCCCAGCCAGGGAGAATCCCACATGGCACAGCAGACCTCTCCTGCCTCGCCCGCTGCTCCCCTCAGCAGTGTATTTCTGATCTGCCTGTTCTGCTCCCCGCTCTGTCTCTGGTGAACCCTTTCCCCGCCCCACGCCTCTGGCCTGTACCCAAGCTTGTATGTAAAAATAAAAAATAAATCTTAAAAAAAAAAAAAGTGTTAGTTAAGTGGATGAATTTAATTAAGTCCACTTGACTTTGACTTAGAAATAGCTGATAAAGTTGGGATCAACTGAAGTAAAATATTTTATTTTCCCTATTTCAATGTTTTTTGAGCCAAGTACAACTATTTTCCTTACTAAAAAAATGTAAATCACCATACATATATGTCTAGCTCTGGGTTATACATTCCCCACATTCTTTCATTAAAATTAGGTGTGAGAATAATTAAAAATTAACATATTTATCATACTTAACAGTTTTTATTCATTAAAAGGAAATAACCCATTTTTAGTAACAAAAACCACAAGGTCCCTTTTCCTTAACCACAAAAAAAAGAACTATTTTGAATTATATAGCTTCAGGTTCATGAAATATTTTCCCAATATAATCATTTGATGCTAATTCATAACTACAATCCCTTGAAAACAAACTGAACTTTACATAGGAATTAGATCACTCAAAGCTTTAATTAATATCCAATGAAATATATGAGGTCTAAGGTTATGGGAAAGCACATTGAAAAGGCAACTCTATGGACGTAAACACTCGCTACTGATCAGAGATCTTTGATTAGAAGGCAAAGGCTCATTTTTGGTATTTAATGAAAACAGACGCTGCCATGTTCCTTTCTAACCCTGTCATTTCCATCTCTGCTTCTCAGGCTTTGAAGATCCCAGAGACACCCTGGAGGAGTGAACCAAACCCACATTCCATTTCTTCATTCTCTTCTCACCTATTATCCTAAAGTCTGATTTGAGAAGAGAAATGCTGCAGCCAGCAGTCCATTGAGACTTGGGGCTGAGATACAGCACTGGGTGTCTTCCCAGACCAGAAAATAGCTGTATTGATGTCTATGGAGTAAGAGACACAGGTTCCATTCCCACAGCACACTCAAGGTATTTGGACAAAGATTTAAGAAGATAGTCACCCCTGTGCTATCAGTTGTATAGCCTTCCTTACATAGCAATAAGGCTGATTTTGGTAGAAACAAGAAACACCAACCCAAACTAACCTACATGTCACTAGAATGTGTTATCTTTTTGTTGGGAGATAATTAATGATGCATCTCTTGTGTTTCTGCCTATTTTAGGGGCAAAGACTGCCAGTTTTTCTACCAGTCTATCTTTTTAGAGATATTTGCATAGTGCGTGGCCTTGGAAGACAGAGGTGTAGTCTCTCTCCACAGCAAAGCTTATTTAGTGTGCAGTATGATGAAACTAGTGCCTCCTTCGTGAGCACAGGCAGCCATGCTTCCTAGCCACTCTACAGTTTGGAGTTTCTGAGGCTCAGGCATCCTCTCTTATAACACAACCCGCTGTGTGAGCAGATAGTACCAAGCCCTCTGCACACTATTTTGGAGGAACAGGGGTTCAGGGAACCAGCACACATGCTGATTGTCTGGTGCCACTATTGGATTAAGAAGTAAATCTTCCTTACTCAGGAATCTCACGTCTTCTGTTAGCATCCATGAAACGGGCAAGTAAACTTGCTGACTCATGGGAGGCACATTTCCAGGTCTTTGTGATGCTGATGACCTCTTAACAAGCCTGAAGAGAAGATGGGCTCCAGGCACATACGTGGGTACTCACGCTGCTTCTCTGTGATTTTTTGTTCTGTCCTCTTCTGTGTATTGACTTGCTTCGAGCTGGTAGTGGACAGCTGAAGAAGCTCAAGAAGAAACATAAACATGAAAATGTTTAGCAGAAAGGAGGGATAGTATTGTTTCTCTGTAATTTTAAAGAACAAGAAAACCTTTCCCAGAAGGCATTTCTCTAATCTGTTGGCCAATTCTGGATTTCCATGTCATTTATAAACAAAGAAAGAAAGAAAAATAGTGCAGAGATGTGTCGTTGACCAGCAAAGGTGTCACATGTTGTATCCTATAAACCAAGTTAATGACAGAGGGAAGACAAAAGGTTTGTGAATTGAACTGTTCTTGGGGAGGTTCTATGTGGTTGGTGTTTGGGGACAGGGAAGACAGAGTTTTATAAGAAGCAACTGCATTCCATGTGGATATTAATAGTGGTGGAGATGAACAAGCTGGATTCTTAAAATGATTTGCATGAGTTAAGAAAGAACCTCTCCCCTGCCTCATGCTTAGTCTTACAACACTAAATACAAATTGTGGTACACTTTGTGACTACTACAATTTTAAATTTCCATTTCCCACACAGAGACAGAGCTGTATCAAATATTAGAGGTGATGTTTAACTGAAACTGTTGAAATGGGGAAGTGAATAAAAATAAGCTTTCCACTATTACACAATGGTGAGTAATAAAAATCCCTGGGAAATAATTTGTTTCCAAGTGGAGCAAATGTTTAAGTGCTTAGCTAAATTTTCCAGGTCAACAAAATGGGGACTGGGTGGATAAGGGGCGAATGTATTAAATGAAAATACCAAAAATCATTTGAGTAATTAGAATATTTTAACCTACACCTGATCTAACTTCCCTGATTTCTATTTATGGGATTGAGGTTGCAGATAGATTTAATTTTGTCTTTCCTGTGCCTCAGTTCCCCAAAGTATTATTCTTTGTGAAGTTAACGTGGAACTACTACGTGCTGTTTTAGCCACAGGTTGCCCAGATATTTGGCAAAACGTTTTTTTTTGCACATGTGTCTGGCTTACATTTGAATCAGTAGAATGAGTAAAATAAATTGGCCTTCATAATGTGGATGGGCCTCAACCGATTAGCTGAAGACGAAGAATAGAGCCAAAGGACTGAGTAATTCCTCCTGCCTAATTGTTGAGCTAGAACATCAGTAACTTCCAGCCTCAGACTCAAACTCCAACTGAAGCATTAGCTCTGCTTAGGTCTCAAACCAGCCAACTCATGCACTGAAACTGACACCATCATCTCTTCTGGTTCCTTAGACCTTTGTACGCAGATGAGAAATCACACCAGTTGTTCTGTGCCTCTAGCTTTCTGATTACAGATCTTGGGACTTCTCAGCCTCCATAATCGCATGAGCTTATTCCTTATGATAAATCTTTTCATCAGTGTGTTTGCACGCACATCCCATTATTTCTGTTTCTATGGAGAATCCTAATACGTACTCCTAAAGCAGTTTCATTGGGTCACATCTGGCTAGACATACACATTCACGTGGTGTCAGCTGGACAGCAGGGTATTTTGGGCATGTGTTTCTGTTTATTCTCAACGACATCCTCAGCAGCCTTTCTCAATACTGTTTACCACTGTAGGCACTAGCCAGGAGTGGCTATTTCAGTTAATAATGAATTGATTACAGTTAGCGAAAGTGGAAATCCAGTGCCTCCATCACTGCGTCATATTTTAAGTGCTCAGCTGCCACACCTTGCCAGTGATGTTCACGTTGGACAACACGAGCACAGAGCATTTTTTTAATCAAGGAATATTCTATTGGGCTCACTGGGCTACACAATGATGGATTCTTATTGACCCCTAACTGCAGGCTCCACTTACATCCTTTGATTTCATTTGAAAGTTCCCTACACTCTAAAAGCAAATAATGAACAGATGGTACATAATCAAAAATAGCTTGGAAAACACATGAACGCATGAATATTTTTTGCCTATAACACTAAAGATATGTAAAAATGTATAAGATGTTATTTAAATACATGTATCCAAAAAATACACAGATATGTAAATATATAATGTTATTTTAACATTTCCGTTATTCTCTAATACTCCCTCTGTGACAGATAGGGCATTTCTAAATTCACATCACTGTAAAAATGAAACTCTTCTGCTCTTGCTAAAGTTTCTGGTATATAAAGGTGTTCTTGTAGTGTGTGAGTATATTTCCAAGACTAGCTGAGGACGCCCATTCCTGAATGTGCTTGTTTTACCACCAGTGTGAAGGAATCCAGGGTAGAAGATGACTAATCAATTATCATATCACAACAGCTATTTCCCCCCATTGGTGATAGGAGGTTCCTTCCTCAGTTGTGTGGTCTGTGAATGAGCAGCTAAGAAGGATCCATTGGGAGGAAGGGAAGAGGGAAAGGCCTGGAGGAGAGACTGACTATAGACTGAAGTGTGAACCTGAGACAGGTCTCGGACAGAAAATGAAGAAAATATTGAATGCATTGCAGCACAGATGCTAGTTTGTAATGCAAAATCAGTAGTATAACTGGCAGCTGAAGACCAACAACTAAAAAATTCAATTGGAAAAATGAAGGGATCTAAGGCACAAGTCCGGGGGTGGGCACAGCTATTTTTGATACGTAGCCAATGTCTGCTCCAGCATTGCCAATGGTACATTCCCTGCTTCAGTCCACCTGAATGACCCTTTATTCCTCAACACAGCATTCCTCTCTCCTCTCTTCTTCCCAGGTCTACTCTGCTTACTGCCTGCTCTCTCTTAGAACACCCTGAAATCCCTTCTTCACCAGGGAAACCCACTCTCCTCTCACGGCCCATGCCCACCACCTTGACAAATCTTGCCGGATAGAGGGACAGTCAGGTCCCAAACCCTGCAAACTCCAGGCCACTGTTTGCCTTCTACCTTTTCCCAACCGCATATTGGTATTTCTGTCTTCTCACTAAGATTGGACTTCAGGAGGGCATACCCTCATCTTATTAAATGTCTCAGGACTCAAAACATTGTCAAGTACGTATTATATGATTACCTGGCCTGAAAAAACGGGGGGTGGGGGGGCAATTGATGGATTAATAAAAGAGAAATGCCTGAGAGAATTACAAAACAGGTGAATCCAGCAAATTATTGAAGTTTGTGTGGACATGTGGATGTGCCATTAAGATCAGAAACTTCAATCTGCGTATTTCTGAATTCCTCAGGATTACTTTCTTGCACATAACAGATGTCCAACTGAGAGCGGCATAAGAGAAGAGGGAAGTTTTTGGCTCTGGTAGCTGCTCGGGCTGCTGGTAGCCACCCCAGTGTGGCTGGGCCTAGGATGACGTCCTCAGGGATCGACCATGGCGGCGCTGAGCTGGGCTCTTATATATGCCGTTTCCTTTCGAATAGTCCTCAGTGTGATGTTCTGGCAGATCCAGGATGACAGATGACTGCCCCACGAACCCTCATGGAAAGAAATCTCCATTTTACTTAATGAGTCAGCAGAGTCCCAAATGAGTCCATCTTTGTTCCAGTGTGGACAACGCTGGTGTGGCGTGTTGTGTTGTGTGGAGTGTGGAGGGTGTGACGCTCTGACTTCCCATGTTTAGGTCACAAAGTTATTTGTGAAACGAGGACTAGGATGACCCATGCATTGCTACCCCAAACAAAATGGGGCCTTCTTATTAGGAGCAGACCTGACTCTGAAAAGGTCACAGCAAGCACACTGAGATTATGCAGTTCATCATCTTCCTGCTACAACCTGAAGAAACTGATTCTTGATTTTCTCTGTAGTGGGAACTTCCATGCCAATGTTTTTGCCGTGGTTATCTCCAAAACTACAAGTGGCTTTCTCAGATCAGAGAGCACAAGCAAATGCCCCTGGTGGACAAATTCTTTTAATCCTCCTGAAGGTCATTATCATATATTATAACTAACCTCTTCCCAGCACTGCCTGCTCTTGCTGCCTGTTCATCAGGTGATTCAGGTCCAGATTGGCCCTCTAGTACCTTTTTCTTTCTGGCAGAGGAATTCACCAAGCAAACCTCCCTTCTTCTTGTCTTTCTGGTAAAAGTCAAAGGTCTCCATCTAAATTGGTGCCTCCCAACCACTGGTTGCGCTAGGTGCTGGTGCATGGCATTTAACAGCATTCTTCACAAAGTGCAGAAGTTGTCCTTTCTTACATTCACAAGCTGGTATGCAAATTCACATTCCTTGAATGCGACAAAACAGTTTTTTTTCCTAATTAAATTGGGAGAAAGATTCATAATTTGGATTTAGTATATGTTTTTGCTGTTTGCTTTTTACCAAAGAGCAGACTTCACTTGGTGTATTTTTTGGGCACCTGTATGTAACTCAAAGGCCATACTTCTGTGGTTTCCTTGTCTTTCAATGTACCACTGACAACTTGTGTGCCAAAGAGTAGCCGTCATTACTTAAAGCCATGCTGAAAATATGACTATATAAAAGTAAAAGCCAGTTGATTGTTGCTACAATATTGACTGCATTGTAGTACTGATGCTAGGTTGTAATGCAAAAGTCAGTGACAGGATAAAAGACTTGAAAGTGCTAGCAGACTAACAATTAGTTGTTTAGTGCTTTTACCAGGGCAACATTTGTTAATATAAGTGGGTATCTCACAATGAAAGCTTATTCTAGAACTCTCCAGATTGTTACAGAATACGTTTAGATATATTATTGTATGATGGGACACTTTGGGGCTGTGAATTTTCATATCAGATTGTGTGTTTAATTAGTGGACAGTGGAATCTTTAAAAGTCATTGCTTTCATATCAGTTTCTAAAATGTCAGTAAAAATCATCATGCCAAGGGTCCTTTGCATTAGCAGGCTATGGAGACCAATCACAAAAGCAATATTGTTATTCTGAAACAATAACCAGACAACCTCTGAGGTGCTAGACCTAGTGGTCCAGGTGCTTTGCTTTCCATCACACGGTCATTGATTAGCCACAATTTAGGGATGAGGGGTCTCCTCCTTCTGAGGACAAACTGATAACAATAGCTTCTTCAAAGTCAGACTTCTCAGCTGGAGCAGCTTCATGTAGGAACAGCTAATAAGATGAAGACACACTTTCTAAACCAATAATGTGTATTAAGTCAACAAGGAGTCAAATACTCTATCTTGTGGTCCCTCCTGAGATTTTAGTAACATTTTTGTTCCCCTGTGAATAGGAGTTAGTGCAGTTGAACCCAAGAGCATAAGTACTCATGATCTAAGTCTTTTCTTCCTTAAATGCAAGAACATGGCTATTAGCTTCAAATAGGACACAGAGAATAGACTTTGTAATGAAAGTTTCCTTCAAAATTACTTGCTTTCATTAAGGAAGACATGTGTTTTCTTATTGCCCCTAATTTCCCTGATAACCTAAAGAAGTAAAAGTTAAAGACTAATTGCAAAACTAACTATGGTAATTGTTACACTGAAGTAAAAAAACACTAGAGAGGAAACAATATTTCTCCCAGTCTGGGGTATTGTTTATTAGCAAATACACTCTTTCAAACATTAGCTGAAACAAGCAAATTATTTCCTACTGCTTCATTCTGGAATTTAACAGCATCTACTTCAGCTGTAGGTACAATATTATGAAGTTTAAAAACCCAGGCAACTCTTATGGAATTAATGCATCTTAACATGCAAAGTGTTTAAACATGAATTGTTCGGTATAAAATTACTTTTAAATGGTACAAAACATAGGCTGCATTGAAACTACATGTCAAAAGACAGCATATGTGGTCTCCATTAAATAAATAAAGTTATAGTTGTAACTGTATTAGTAACATTTGAAGGAAAAGGCCAGTACCAAATTCCACTGGACTTTGCAGACTCAATATAATGAAAATAGCATTTATAGTATAAATTGATTAAAAGTACATCTTGCAAAACTCAGTTATAGCTGCATCCCAGGACAACCAAATAAATCAGATCCTTCTAAAATATAATCAAGTATTGAGAATTTTAAAATATCCTGTAAACATGTTAAAATGAGGGGAAATGGTGAGATAAAGCAGAAATGGAAAGAAGTGATGTACTAAGAAAAATAATGGCTAGTTCTTTGCAAGGGAGGACAGAACTAATAAACACACACAATGCAAATAGTCAAACAAGCCTGTGGCATGTTCAATAAATCACAAAAATAAGAACTATGTATGCACAAAATTTGGGTTAAGATGGAGAAAAAAATTAAGCCATTGTTTTGAAGTCATCAGCAAATATAATTACCCTTCTATGTTTAATAGATTGCTGCCTGGGGAAATTTTCAATTATCTAATTGGCATCTGTATCAGGTGATGGGGAAAACAACAATGAGATCTAAAACCATCAACCAGTTCTTTAGTTATCAAAACTGTTTTCAATTGAGAGTCTGGAAGCAGATGTATTTATAGACGAAATTTCTTAAATTTGTAAAAGTGTATAATTTCTATATTATGTAATCTGCATTAGAATATAATAAAAAATTTCAAATTTCCCAATTCATAGGATGAGTATATAGAGATCTGATATTTGAATTTAAGACCGGTACCATGAAAGTGACATTAAGACATTTGAAAATAATGCCATTGTTTGATAAGAACAATTAGATGCATGCATACCAAAGTTAAAACAGCCAATATATATGTTGATGGTATGAATAAAACATATACATACGCTTAGTGTCAAAGCAGAATTGCAGTGGGCAGAATTAAACAGGCAAGGAAGACTATTCTAGGGTTACTGCAATAGGGGAGAGATTGAAACAAGATGTGGGGGAGTGTTTAAGCACTGGGATGAGTGAGTGAAAAGTCTGAAGGACATTTGGGGCAGTGGGGGGCACACTGGTCAGTGTGGTTAGACCATCTGTGTTTGCTAATTAGTGTACACCAGAGCCAGGCTCCAGCTCTCCATAGTGTCCGGAGCCCAGGGCACCTTTTTTATGATTACTTTTTCCAAGATATGGCTCCCAGGTCCTGAGAAAGACACTCCTGAGTTGCCAAACTGGTGAGAGAAAGGGGCAGAGAAAAATCTACCTGTGCAAACTTGCTTAAGTGAATGTTCTAGAAAGGGCAATCAGAGGCCTAAGGTCAGGAAGAAAAGTGTTGTGTGTCTAACCAAGCAGAGAAGGATGTTCAGGCCATGTTTGCCAATAAACACACACGAGTGTGTGTGTGTGTGTGTGTGTGTGTGTGTGTGTGTGTGTGTCTGTAATAATGTATCATACATAAATATTATTCCAGAAATTCGAAGATCGAAGATAGTTGACTATTCTAAAACACTAATAAATGAATAAAATGTAAAAGTTTTTGATAAATGCTCAAAAAGTGTTGATAAAATTAATGAGTACTCCTGAGATTTTTTTTAAAAAGATGGAAAACAGAAAACTACTAAGTTGGTATAGAATACTTTCCACATTTAAAATATCTATTGTGATCCATCAAAATCAATATTCTCCATAAACAGTCAACTAAGACTTCTCTACTAAAGTCAGGAACAAAATAAGACTGTCCACAACCACTACTAGGTAAGACAGTCTGAGAACTTCCAGATTGGGGTTCAGAGGTGTTCCCCGAGCCGTCAGAATCAGCCTCTCCTAGGAACTTAGTAGAAATGCACTTTTCTCATCTGGGGCCATACACCTCTGAAGGCACCTGATCACATCTGATCTTAGAAGCTAAGCAGGATTGGGCCTGGTTAATATTTGGATGGGAGAAAAGTATCTTCTTGAGCCTCACCTAACTCCGAATGAATCAAAAAATTGGCAAAAAAGAGGCGGCTCAGGGGCTACATCCTGGGTTTTAGGAGGTGCTACAGGAGGTTCAAGTGCACAATTAAAGCTGCTCCAGACAGGAGTTTACAACAGCCGCAGGGTTTCTTCATGACTCTCAGCTCTGCCCATAGAGCACTCAGTAGACAGATGATTTTTAAGCAAATGGGTGTGACCATGTTCCCATAAAACATTGTTCTGCAAAGACAGGTTGAAAGCTAAATGTGGCCCTTGGAAATAGTTTTCCATCATTTTCTCTAGAGTCCATAATATAAACAATGTAAGAGCAGAAACCTAAAAGTAAATACAATCATTATAATAGGGAAGTAAATTGTTCATTATTTCCCACTGATATGATAGGATAGCATGAAAATCTGGAGAACAAATAGAAGCACAGTTAGACAAGAATGGTGAATAAGATAGAAAGAAAATACATTTCAATGAATGAGCATTTTTTAGATTAAGTATGTCAAGTCACTGGAAAATGTAACAAAGATCATATTTTTAATAATGATAAAAATAGGAATACAGCATGAATATTCCTGTATAAATATTTTTTAAAATTCTTAAGAATCACAAGTGAAAATTCAGTGTTCCAGAAGTTTCTCAGTCCCCTTCCCTGCTTTGTGGATGTCAAACTGTGCTGACTGCAGTTATCGAAATATTGATAAATTAGTAATCCAGTTGATTTCTGTATTTAATATCAATAAAGGTGACACAGAAAATCAAGTATGTAAGTATTTAAGGAAAGAATTATTTTAAGAGTGTGGTACTCAATAAATGAATAAGCAAAAGATTATCACATGAATTAAAAAGGAGGTAAAGGACTTGAAAATATTTGGAAGAGAAATGTCCAGTGGTGGAAGTATAACATGGCGAAGAAGTTTGATTTTGGAATCAAACTCAGGTTCTACCAGTTTCTAAGTTAAGTGACCCTGGGTAAGTTCAGTTCTTAACTTCTGCAATTCCTTGGGCTTTTTTTTTTTTTTTTCAAAATAGGATATCCAGTGGGTAGGTCATGACTTACTTCAATGAGTTGATAAAGTAATATGTATAAAGAATTTTTCCACACAGAAGTGCTTAATAGGGGCTGATTTTTATTACATCGAGATTGCACACACAAAAAATAATCAGAACATTCAAAAAAAAAATTGGCTAATTTAACCATGGTATCCAGAGAGATCAACAGGCTCAAATTAAAATTAATGAATTAATACATTCAAATGATGTTTAAGGACCTGCAAAAAGACTCTAAATAGTGGGGAAAATCCATAAAAAATGTGTAAATAGAGTGGTGGGAAAACTTAAGAGAGACAGACGACATGTGTGAGATGTGCTGAAATAAACACTGATCAAAAAAAGCAAGTCAGATGATAAACGGAAACCCTTCTGGATGGTGGGTTTATGGGTAATTTTCTAATAGGGACACGTGTTACATTTGTAGTAACAAAATAAAGGCATTCTTAAGGAATTGCAATAATGATATATCCTCTTACAGATGTATCCAGTATACGCATATCAGATCATTAATTCAGATTCTTACAAAACTTAAGGACGTAAGACTGATGAAATTTTTCCCCTTAAGATATATGTTCATAATGTAGAGAAATCTCATGTTTTCCTATTATTTTCATTTCAGAAGTTTCCAGACAGAAGACAGAGTTCCAATTTAATATTTCTGGGGGGTGAGTAGAAGGAAAGCTAATACTAAAGGTCGTGAGGAAAAGCGAAACTGGTACTCTTAATAAGTCCTTGGAGGATCAACTTAACAACCTAAATTGGTTTCTTAGGAGACTAGTATCAAGTTGTTTAATAAGAAGGTCTGCGTTTCCAGGATTCTATTCTCTTCTCATCTAAAAATATCTTGGAACACGATAGTCCTGAAACCCCTTTGAAACTTGGCTTTACTGAAAGGCATTTTAAAATAAATTCAGTTGCTCTATTAAGGAGTATTTGGTGAGGCCTTTATTTCACACATTATTTTAGATGCTGAAAATGGCTCCAGAAATTTGAAACAAAAACAAATAATTGAAAATTACCCTCAGAAAGCGGCAACTGAGGCAGTGTTTGCAGTGAAGAGAAGCTGAACAGGAGCTGAGTGGACTTGTATTGATATTTCTGGTTTAGTCCCAATGTTGGCAATCATTCTGATTCATTGGGGTCATTTCTCTGAGCTAAAAAATGAAAAGGCTGCATGTAATGTTTTTGAAATTCCTTTTCGCCTTTTATTTAATTTTTAATAACTTTTTTATTTTATTAATTTATTTATGTTCTTTTATTCTATATCTTTCTTTGCTAATTTTTGTACAGTATTTTATTTCTCCCCTCAGGTGTAGCTCTATAGCTCTCCCTCCCTCACAGCACCTGTCCACCATCACCATAGTCCTGTGTGATCTTCCCTAGAGTTTTGACCCCTCTCCCTCCCCCTCCTCTGCTCTACCCTTCAGATCTATGGTCAGCTTTCTGGTTTTTTCCTTTTTTTTACCCCTGATACTTTGTTTGGTTTCTCTATATTTCACATATAAACGAAACAATCTGATATTTATCTTTTTTTTTCTGACTTATTTTGCTAAGCATAATCCTTTCCAGCTCCATCCAGATCAAACTGGAAATCAACCACAAGAAGAAAGCAAGGAGACCCCTCATTACAGAGAGACTGAACAACAGACCACAGAAAGATCGCTGGGTTAATGAAGAGATCGAAAGAGGAATCAAAAAATTACCCTGAGACAAATGATTGTGAGGTCACAACCTCCCAGAACATGGGGGAAACAGCAAAAGCAATATTAAGAGGAAAGTAGATGGCAACCCAGGCCCACATCTGAAGCAAGAAAGAAACCAAAGAAACAGCCTAATCTCCCATCCTGTGGAACTAGAAAAGAAGAACGAAAGGGCGGGGGGGAATCAAAAGCCATTAGGAGAAAGGAAATAATAAAAATTCAAGCAGAAATAAATAGGAATAAAAAAAAGACAGTCCAAAAGATCAATGAAACTAAAAGCCAGTTCTTTGAAAAAATAAACAAAATAGACAAACCTCACAAAGAAAGAGGGAGAAAACTTAAACAACTAGTATCATAAATGAAAGAGAAGAAACTACCACAGATAGAGCAGAAATCCAAAGGATAAATAGTGATTACTATGATTTTAATTTCTAATTTTCAAGTGAAATAATTTGCCAGTTCTTCCTCACTCTAAAAGAAAAATTGGCAACACTTAGCAGAGAAACTATATGCTGGGGGGCTGCAGAATATATATAATTTATGTTGACAAGAGCAGTCTTGATTCTAGCACTTTCCAGCTGAATGACCCTGCACAAGTCATCCTCTGAACCTGTCTCCTCCTTACAAAATTGACAAGGTATATAGTCTTTTCATGTTCATTTCCTACCCATCACACCCCCATACTTGAATAGGAGAATGACCTGAATTTCCTGGTTTTGCTGTTGGCCACACACATGACTATGCCAATAAACTACCCAGCACATGCAAGTATTGATACATAATGGAACCTCCTAATTTGAATGATGCAGTGGGGTACATGGTCACATAAGCACGAACTTCTAGTGGATGTTATATAAATGAGCTTTTTTTCAACCTGTATTTGGAAAGATACTTTGGCAAGATAAATTAATATCCTTGTATTACTAAAACTTCCTTTTCTTTCTATTAGAAAGACTTTCCTAGGGCATCTCTCATCTACCCCACAGATGGATATATCTGTGTGTGTGATTCCCTAGAGAGATGTAGAAGTTGAAGTCCTTAAGGGTATTGCAGTTGTTGCCAAGACATACAAAAGGGGAGGTTGGTTTGATGATCATGCAAAATCTCTCACTTTTATTCATAAAATTCTTATTTCCTTTGAACCCACACTGTAATTGTTGTTTATAGTACTCCTGTAAATAGCTGTTATAAATATATCATCACACTGTTAGCAGGAAGTAAAGGAAAAATTTTAATTGAGAAAAGCATCTGAAAAAAAGATCTTGACAATATTAAAAGCATAAAGAATAGGGACTGTGCAGTATCCTTAAGTAATTCATTGTGAAACCACGTGCATCTCTATTAGGCTAAATGTTCTGTATAATATGTTAACCAGACATATGATCAATTTCCTTTGTCTCAGAAATAGAATCCCCTGTTTTAGAATCCCCTGGTCTCTCACTAGCTGTGCCCTGAAATCATGATTATTCCAGAAATCCTGGTACTGAGACTCTCCTACTGCCTTCCCATGAGCAAATGTGCTCTGACCACCAGGGTCTTGCCCTGCTTTGCAGCTCATTCCACTCTGGTCTTCCCCTCCTACTTTCACTTAAGATGCCACAGAACTTGACCTGTGATTTCACTTCATGTGTCTCTTTTTATCCTGAAATGATCTCTAAGTTTTACATGAGCTTATTGTACCCTCAATGTCTAGAACAGTGTCCAGCATTTAGAAAGCAACAAATGTTGAATGAATCCTCCAATCCTCTTACTTTTACTAGAATGTAGAAGGATTCCAAATCAACGTAAGACAAATATGCCCACAACAGATATTTTAAAATAGTGACTTTTGAATTTTATGTCTCAGTCCAATAAAAAACACTCCTGAGGAAAAGGAAAGGAATAGTGTAATCAATGATAGGGAGATTTCACCTATTTTGAATACACCAGTCTGGACTTGCCACCACTTGTGCTTTGATAGCACCCTCGTTGCCCTCGTAGATGGTGTGAGGGAAGAAAGAGCCTGCCAAGTTGTAGGAAAGTTTTCTCCAGATCCGCCTGCTGTCCCACCACAGAAGGGCAGTAGGAGTTGTGTATTTTTTAGCACAATTGGCAGCCAAAATGAGCACCTGGAATCTCATTTCATTCTGCCTCAGACCCCAGCCTTTGCATCATCAATCAAGCTGCCCCAACGTTTCTTGAAGTAAAAGAATAAAAAAGGATGAGGATATAAATAAATACTTCCCCAGCCACTTAAAAATTCTTGCATGTAAAAAAGGACAATGTTACTCAGAGACAAAACAAAGAGAAAACAGAACTGAACCATTTTGTGGATTCATGATACAGGGAAGACACATTATTTCCCCTCAGTATTCTGCACTTTCCGAAAGAAAAATAGCGCTGCATATTGTGTCTCCCACTATGTAAAATTGAATGACGTAGATAGATTGTTTACTTACTGGTTGCTTCAGTGTGTATGCAGCACGGAGCACACATCAGTTCTGGCTGGTCATAGGCAGACAGTAGTCCTCAGAGATCTGCTTCTGTACAAATTCTATGCTGTTGTATCTGGGGGAAGCAAAAATAAATAAATGAGCAATACTATTATGGATTGTTGTAAGTTTGCTAAAGAAAATAAGGTTTGGTGAAGGTACCAGATAATCATGGGAAGAGGACAGTGTGCCATCTCTGGGGCCATCAGGAAAGGCACTCCCATGATGTCTAGAAACTTGTGGAAATATCAAGAAATTCACCATGATACAATTTAATCTGTCTCTCCATGCACACATGTAACACATAGGATATTTTCCTCTTGGAAATTATATTCACTCTGGAAACTCCACAAGGGCAGTTTCTTCTGTGCCTCCCCCTTCCCTGCCCCCTCTGGCCCATTGTGAGGAATGTGTAGTGAGCTTCCGGCATGGATTGGCTTTCGCGCCTTTCTTCAGTTCTCATCGGTGCCCTCCACTTCAAGGAATCAAGAATCCATTCATTTCTTGCCCCTTCCTCTTGAGGAAGAATCCCGTCCTTCCTACCTTGCAACTGTGGGGTGTGCCTAGAGCCTAGCTCATTCCTCTCTCTTCTCTAGCCTGGTTTGTTCACAGGAAATATCCTGGTTTCACTTGTCTTGACCCAGTCTCTGGGACCCATTTCCCACATGTTCTTCCCAGGGGTGAGCCTCCCCCATCATGCAGTTGTATGTGAGGCAGATGTGTGTGCATGTGTGAGGTATCTCAGGTTCATACTTCTTTTACCCAGTTCCTACTGGACTAAGTACTTCTTGATATTCTAAATGTATGAAGTGACAGGATGCTGTTCCTTTAAGGGAGTAGTCAGCACTTTTCCTGAACAAGGACCTGACATATTCTCTAGTGCCATACCTCAAACCCAAGATTCTTATTTTTTAAAGATTTATTTATTTATGCATACAGAGCTGAGGTGTAGGCGACAAGAGGATTCACCAGAGACAGAGTGGGGAGCAGAACAGGCGGATCTATCGAAATACACTGCTGAGAGGAGAAGCAGGCAAGACGGGAGAGGTCTGCTGCACCATGTGGGAAGTTCCCTGGCTGGGGATCAAACTCATGCTTTAGTGGCTACTGGTAGCTTCATAGTGCTGAGACTTAACCCCTTGTGCCACCAGGGAGACCCTCAAACCTGGCATTCTTGTCAATTCCTTTGTCTCCAAGTCTATGTGAAATAAACTGCCAGAGTAGGAATGCTTAACAAGTTAGATGAGGTAAGTTATGCTTCAGTGATGTTAAATTTTAATGAGATCTTAGAAACAGATATCCCTAGATCTAAATAGAATGTTAGGTAAATGGAAGCAGCAGACTAGGCAAATACACAATTGAAGTTAGTGGATATATTTAAACTCAGTCTTACTAATTATCTGTTAAGAATAGGAATCAATACTTCTTCCAATGACCTTGAACAAAGTGTAGGGTTCTTCTTGGCGTTAAAACTTTCCCAGCCTGTAAATCAGGATTAAAATCATTTTTCATTGACTTACGTCAAACTATGATACATTCTAGTGCGTTGTATGTGTTCTGAGATCTGACTATTAAAAAAGTGTTCATTACTTTAGTGAAAACTAATAATCGGTTTGGTATTTACGAAGCACTCCAAAGAGTTAGAAATGTGTTCCCCATAGTCTCCCACATGGAACAACCGAGTTTCAGCTTCATCCCCTCTCCCGACACCCCCTCACCCAGGTACTCCCTTGCCTGCTCCCAGTATGAGGCTTGTTTTGCTCCTGGCCTTATTTCTAACCTCCTCAGATCATTTTATAAAATCTCTTCACCTTCACTTCTGAATTCAAAACCATCCAATTTAGCATCATTACTAAATTGAATTAACATATTACTTTCAGACAGTTAGCAATGATGTTAGACAAAAACTCTGTCACTCTAATCATAGAGTCAGTGGCATCTCTGCCACCACAGGGGCAATTGAGGACTTAGCAAATTTGGAAAATATGGAACAGGACAGCCGTCCTCTTCTATTCCAGGTAAAGATCCAGAAGTTAAGTCAGACTCTCAGAAGCAATGGGTGTAAACAAACAACTATTTTTTTTATTTGTACAGGTCAGTATTAAGTTGAAGAAAATGCTGTGAGTCTTTCCCAACACAAGATGGCTGAAAATCAATAATCATGATATGTAGGATGAGCTGAGAAACTAACAGACACTGGGCTTGGCATCAGGGTATATTAAAAGCCTCGAGACTGACTTTAAAAGCCTTGAATACTGACTTTAGGAAGCTCAAATTCTGTTAGGACCACAGATAGATAAGCAATTTTAAACCAAAATGTGAAAATTAAAATGAACCACATAGCAGGAAAGAGATGAGGTCAGGGGGATGTAAAGAAATGTCATCCTAGTTGCATTTGTAAATAAGAATTTGAACAGTGGAGCATGAGAGAAGTTTATCAAATGGAAACAGGTATGTTTTGCAAAAGAATGGGAGCACTAGTCACTTGCTTCTGCTGGGGAATGGCATCTACAGTTAGAAGACAGGTAGAACTGGCAGAAGATGAAACTTAAAAACAGAAGATTGCATCTTGTAGGTTTATAAAGGGTTGGAAGTTTACCCTATAGGTATTGGAGTAAAGTAGGAGCGGTATGGAGCTTTTAAGTTGGGAATGAACATGATATTAATATTATTTGTCAACAGACTGATGTTTTCAGGAAATTTCGATCCAGTTTCAATATTTTTCTCCTTCAACCCATCCAAGCAAAGCCATTTCCTTCTGTTGTACTAAGTAGATATGCAAGCAGAAATTCCACAGACTTATGGATGGATGGATGTCTGATTTTGCTGCTGATTTCTCCTCTATCCCTGAGAAGAAATTTATTGTCATTAAAATATAGTTCACGCTTCTTTAAAATAGGATCACATGAAATGTACTATCTGGTGAAAATAGCACTAACCAAAATGCTCAGGATAATATTATCTATTTTCTCTAATTTCTTAGTTATAATTCACAAGGCTTAAAAAAGCCTTGCTGTTAAAACCATGCTAATTATATATTTATATTACCTAATATATAATATCTACCTAATTTTCTAGTTATTTTAAAAATAATGATGTCTCTGTTAGAAGTTTAAGCGCTATTAAAACTATTTCTAAATCACCTTGATATACTTTTCTGCCTTAGTAAATATAATTAGCATAACATCAGCATGGATGGCATACATTTATGTAGAGTCAAAACCTGAGTAACCATTCCCTTTTTTATACATTAGCAAACATCAAATTGCAGCTGTCATAAAGATAGTTATATTCACCTAAAGAAATTAGTAAAAGCTGTAATAGGGGATAAGAAGTTTGGTTTCTTTGCTCCTAAATAGAAAGTCAAAAAGTTAGCTAATCTAACTAACTAACTAAACTAACTACCTAAAACTAATACTTGTGAGCACCATGCCATCTCTATGTTCAATTCTAGATGTATGCTTGCCCCGTGAATGAATGGATCTCCTGTTAAGCCACTTGTAACGTAAATAGATTAAATATACAACCATTATCCATTATACTGGCAGCTGTTCATCATTTCCCTGAGGCTTACAACCTGCTGTTGTCGATATTTATTGAGTAGTCACAAAGATTTAGGCACTGAACACACCCAGTGCATTAAGCCTCCCTGCCTCATAGAGGTTTTATCTTCTCTTAGGACATCACCTGGTCTTTATATGCATTAAATATGCCACAACACGATATAAAGGCAGTTGCCCTTACATATGCATGTAAATCATTTTCTTTGATGTTATTTGTATGCCTACAATTGTGTCATTATACTAAGTTATATATAATATGTGTGTATAAGTCTCTATATGGAACATCTATATTATATATCTATGTGTTCTATATATATAGAGAGAGAGAATATAGAATATAAATAGAGCATAATATAGAATATAAATATAGAATATATATAAATATAGAACACAGATATATAATATAGATATACCATATAGAGACTTATACACACATATTATATATAATATAACTTAGTATAATGACACAGTTGTAGGCATACAAATAACATCAAAGATATTTATATGTATATAGAACACATAGATATATAATATAGATATTCCATATATATGAAATATATATATAGATAATATCTATACGTCTTATTTTATATATATATATATATATATACACACACACATATACACACACACCATACACACACACACACACACATCTCAAAGGACAGAAATAGGATAAATGTGGTCTCCACCATCATAGTTAGGGAATTTATAGTCTGTCACAATCTATCAGGTAAGAGAAACATTAAACAGGTAATTACAAATGTCATAACAGCAAAGAAAACTGGCAAAATAAAAGTGCTGAGGAATTCCATACTTTGGATAATAGGTTAATTGCAGGAGTAAAAACTCTCATTACTTGTAGTTGCTTTAGCTTTGTCCTAGTATTTATTATTATTTTAGGCTTCATGTGGAAATTAGTGTACTAATTTATTCACACCACTGAAGTTATTCAGTTTTACAGTTAGTGTGGAAAATTGGAATATTCATCCTGAATGGGCAATTGGATGGAACAAATTTAAGTGTGAGGTGCGTATCAGGATGCCCCCCAGAAAACACCTTAAAATTGTGATTTATAATTCAAGCTACAATGGGTGATTACCATAATGTTAGTTCAAGAATATTAGAGCTGATAGAATTAAGAGTAAACTTCATGGAGAAATGAAAGTAGATACTGCAAGTTAGCATCAGATTCTTAAGAAAATATTCTAAATTGCTTTTAAAACTAGCGTTGTTATCATAATCATAGAAACAATGGGTCATATGGCACTAAAATTCCATAATCAAGAAATTATGGAAAAGATTTACTTCTCAAAGAAATAACCCCAAAATTCCAAAATCTGAATGATTATCTTTTTATTACAATGTTTTCCCAGGTGTTATTCAGGTTAACTTTTCCACATTCAACTTGATTTATACAATACTGCAGCGATCTAACCAATTCAGAAATAAAATGCACTATATTCCATCATTTTCATAGAAACCTAAGGAACAAGAAGGCTTTTTTTAAACCATCAGAATTTTGATCGCTATTGCAACTTGGAGAGGATGATATGTGAGAGGTGAAGTGAATTTTCTGTACATGAAAAAACTAGTAATAAAAAATGAAGGTGACATTATTACTTTTTATCTGCTAAACTTCATTATCCATCTGTCTTATGTCATTTCCCAACCACATTATCAGCTCCTCTTTCTTTGGGTGTTTCTGATACTTAACAATGGTTTAATTATAGTTACCAGAATAATATGAGGAACAAAATGATTATACATTATAAAGGGTATTTAATTTCCCAGTGTTGGCCTCAAAACAAATTTCATCTAAATGCCTCTATTAATTATGACTAGGAGTCTAGTCCCAGATTTGTACTAATGGATCGTGATGTCCATACATTGGCACTTTCCTTTGATTTACTATGTTAGATAAAACATAGCACCAAGAAGATACAGTCAAGAGTAATGTATAGGTTCCCCGGACCTTCCCCATTTTCTTCCCCGAAGGAGAGGGGACGCCACAGATTTCCTTCCCTCTCCTCCACAGACACAGGAGACCACAGAAGACACCTCCCAGCCCCCACCCCCGTACCTCCCTCTGATTGGAGGAGCTGATCAAAGCAGCTTGACCAATCCAGCTGCCGGCAGAGGGAGGAACCAAGTGTTTTCCCAAAAGTGGCATTTTCATCTCGCTTTCACTCTGACTGTCTTAAGCAGCAGCCCAGCCTGCCCAGCCCCAGGTGGGTTATGGGGAAGAGGGAGAGGTGACATTCCGCCAGGTGGCAAGTGGTGACTCTGCACCATCCACCTGCCCCAGACTGGGCTGGAGTAGAAAAATGCCTATTTTTCTTGTATCGATGTAGAAACTCTATTTTCTCCCCCAAAGACACTATTTTTGCAGCTGTTTGAAGTTTGTATATTTTCCGTATTGCAGAGCTTACACGAAATTGAAGAATGTTAATGTTCAAGTTTTCTTATCCTGTGTTTAGAGGTTGTTTGGGTTTTTTTTTTGTTTGTTTGTTTGTTTGTTTTGCAGATCTTGGTGTTAATAAACTAAAACAATAAGTATTCCCAACAACAACAAAATCAGAGACCCAAGTCTCTGCTTTCCCTTTCCTATTGTGACCCATGATTACATTAGAGCAACTGAAAGCTGACCTCAGAGAAAAAAAAAATCCTCCCTTCCCTGCTACTTTGATCACTGTAGCAGCTACCAAATAAAACGCTTTGCAGATCTCCGGGTGTGGGCATGCAGGATTAGATGTCAGGCAGGCAGTAGTCTTTTTTTGAGCCCCAATGGGGGCTGCCCTGGCAGCTCCAGGATATTACAAAGGTACTGGAGTCCCCATAGGAGCTCTGACCCTCCGGGGCTTTCCAGGAAAAGACTAATCAATTCTGGGATGAATCTGTGATTGCATAGA
The DNA here is from genome assembly GCA_004024925.1 of Scalopus aquaticus. Taxonomy (NCBI): domain Eukaryota; kingdom Metazoa; phylum Chordata; class Mammalia; order Eulipotyphla; family Talpidae; genus Scalopus; species Scalopus aquaticus. Next base: position 311,674 of record PVIJ01000267.1, read on the forward strand.
GGAAATCTATTCCTGCTAGAAATATTCCAGTGGACCTTTCATTTTCAGCCTCTGAGCCTGTGCGGACATATGGTGGGATTGTCTGTGACATCGTTTTATAAATCAGCTGCAGTCTTAGTCCTGCTCTAGAAGTCAGTCATTCTAGGAAGAGAATAATGAAATCAATCCCTCTTGGAATGAGAGCGGATCATACGCAAGAGAAATGGGATAGCATTGCATTAATGCGGGTCACTGCGTGTCAGTTAGCAACATATGTAAGACTTATGTTTAGTCTTTCAGCAGTTAAACCCATTCCACAATTTGGAGAGCTCTATAGAAGAAGCATCTATCACTTGTGTGTGTGGAATTCCCACATGGGAAGAGATAGTCATGGTTTGGGGTGGGGGGGAGAAGGACTGTGACTGCGGCACATCATATTCCTTTGGGGGTGTAGTGATAAAAATGTTCTAAATTGATTGTAGTTACTAATTCTATGAAAATACTAAAAGTTGTTGAATTGTGTCCTTTTTGCTTTTAGGGTTGTTCTGCTTACTTTTCCTTTTTAAAAAATTTATTTATTTGAGGTAACATTGGTTTACATCGCTGTATATTCAGAGGATGGATATCACACCTCCTCAGATGTCTATCACCACACCCCACCCACCCCAGAACACCTCAATCCCTTTAACCTTTTTAACCTTTATAATCCTTCCCCTCTAGTGGTTCTTTAAATAGGTGGATTGTATTATATGAATTATCTCAATAAAACTTACAAAAATAATTCCCTGTGTCTGTGGGCTTCCTGTCAGATAACAGGATGTCCAGGATTATTGCTCCTCTCTTCACTGCTGATATTTAACTGTTTACAACATGATTATCTCCCCTAGCCAAAATAAAAGAAGGAAAAAAGGGCTTTGAAAGCTGAGCTTTTAAGAGGTTAAGTCAGATATTACCCAACGCACATACTTTAATGAGACACAACCTATTTAATTATCTGGCTGCATTCAGTTATTTCAAAATGTAGACAAAACACAGAGTTGTCCCACCCCCTTCTCCACTATGAAGAAATAGGGGTGCCTCTTTGCTGGGCTTCAGCTCTTGTGTGTGCATGTGGGCTGTTGAGGTCATTTATTTCTCCTTCATCTTTCCCCAAAATAGTTGTCAAGCTTCTATGTGACCACTCAAGCATTAGGTTTGGCGAGAGTGACTGAGTTGTTTTCAAAGAACTACTCCACAATTCATTTTCCTTTTATTCCATTATAAGGACACACAAAAAAAATACCTTAAAATGTATTATGTTATTCCTAAGTAAGGTTGAGAAAGTGTATGTATTTTATGGTTGGGTTGCTTTCATCCTTTCCCAAATGGTGGGAAAAAATATTAGGTTGTAAAAGGTGTCTATGTAAAACCATAACAAAGCAAAAACAAACCAAAATAACCTCAAAATATATAATCATTCTAGAGAAGGAAATAGAGGACTAGAGTAGAGAGAAGTAAATAGAAGACAGGTACATGGCTTCTTGGCTTCCATAGCTGCAAAACACAACTCTGTGGAAGCTGAATCATAGTCTGCTTTGCCTCAAACCAGATCCCTGTCCCGTCTTCCCTTCTGCAATTGGCTAAAGCAAACCTCAAGATATAAAGAAAATGTGAAATTGTCTCTTAAGTTTTAGCTATTACTAGCTTAAAAGAAATTCCAAGCTAATGTTAACCCCAGAGTCAGTTTGAGGATCTAAAATGATTCTAGATTAGACCTAACGGGTTGACTTAAGAAAGGTGATCCAAGGGATCCCCCAAACTACATCTTCATGCTCCCTTGGGCCATGATGGATATTCTTCCATGATTAGTCATAATCATTGTCCGAAACCAAGAGGATTAATAAGAATTAGGACAACTATTCATTAAAGTCCTAGCAATTAGTAATGTATATGGCTCCTTCCCCATAACTACCAGAATCATCCACTCTCTCATTTTTCCTAGGCTTTCTCCCCCCAACCCTCTAAACATAGGCAGTCTTCAAAAATCATTATTTAACTTCTGTTCATTTCCAAATTTTTTTCATTGAAATAGATCCCTTCATCAATTCCTAAGCCTCAAAATGCTATTGAGGCACAGCTATGTACATTTCTTCAAAGTATCATGTCCACAACTAAACCCACACACACCCAGCCCCAAAAGAACATCCCATCCTAATCACTGTGTGGTGTTGGATGCTATTACCATTTGCCCAATTTCCTGAGTTGCAAGTGCAAGTGTCATTTTGAAGTGACTTTTTCTTCATTTTCTTTATCCATCCAGTCACTAAGGTTTACTAGATTTCCTTTACATTGTTGTAAATTCATATATTCTTTTATATTTACACTGTTATTTCAAAGCAAAACACCTAAATGGACTTCTCCTTGAATTGCTGGGACAGTCTTCTGGCTGACACCCCCACCGCTTCTGATTGTAAAGTTAGCTTTTTCAAATTAATGTCAAGCACAGTTCTCAATCTCATGTAACTATCATTTGCACATCCTAGTCCTGGGTTCAAAAGTCTTGCTGACTCATTCTGTTTGTGATTATTGTCTGATATTTCTATATATTTACAAATCAAGCTTTTTATTTGGAGTTCAATTTAAAACTTCCATTTCTCCATATTCTTCTCTGACTGCTTAAAACTTCCCCAAAATTCCAATCCTCAGAATTACCAGAGGACATGGAATTTATAACATCTAAACTAGCCATTAGGTTAGTTTTTTTTTCAATATTTTTTGGTTTTTTTTTTCAATATTTTTTCTTGAGCCTTTGCTTGGGCATAGGAGTGAAGCCTTTTGTGGTTTAATAATGATAATCGTTGTTGAATGATGATGATGATGACGTCTGAAGACACTGGGAAAGGACAACAAACTATGTTGGAACAAAGGCTGATCACGCCAGGTAGGAAGGAAGGGAATTGAGGGAGGCTGGGCAGGCTGGGGGGAAAGTCTTTCTAACAGAGGCCCAGAGCCAAAGCTGTTAAGATGAGATATAATGAGAGTGGGAGGAAGGCTGACAAACAGGAAAGAGTTTTCTACAAAGTGGATTCTTGGTAAACCAAAGGTCCAGAAAGTTCCCTCCTGTCAATTTGACAGGTTTGAATGGCAAAAGAGGGTTGAGCAAAGTGAATGACAGTAATTACATCAAGGAGATAAAGATTTGCTACCGATGAGACTGGGGTTTGAGATTTTGACTGCGGCCAGCCGTAGGGGTGGGAATTAATCAGGGTGATAATACTGACCCTGAGGTGAAACAAAGGTGTCACAGACTGGTACAACTAGGTGGAGAGACAGACACACAGACACAGACACACAGAGAGAGAGAGAGAGAGAGAGAGATACAGACATAGAGAAGCATTCATACACACACAGACACATACATAGATGATGTAAATTGTTGTGAAGTGAAAAATTTGTTAACTTAGGTAAAGAATATATGTGGGCTCCTTATATGATGCTTGCAACTTTTCTTTAAGTTTGAAATCATATACAAAAATTACAAAAATGTTGAATTTCACTGACTACATGAAGCCTTGTAAAGAAGGGGGGAGTAGAAGGTTATTCTAATTTTTTAATTTCCTTTCTAAGAGTCAAAGAAATTAGCAGCAAATAAATAGAAACATTTCTTTTGTTATCTAACAAATGAATAATTAAGAACTATGTGGAAATTATTTTTCAATAGGAAATATTATAACTGACAAAAGTCTTTGTACGTAAGGAACTCCTTCATTTTTATGGACTAACATCAAAATTTTTTTTTGTTTTGCTCAAAACTGTATTTGAAACTCTTTCTGTGTTGTAACAAGACACAAATTCAGTACACAGATGTCACAGAAATGGTTTTCCAGTCTTCTTCTCTCAAGATCTAGGATTTTGGAAACTAAATTATTCATTCCCTCACTTCAGATTTGAAGGAAGAGTGAAACACATGTATACAGAATCATTTTACTTCATTCAGCTCTCAATTCTCACTTAACATCTGACACTGTCTTGGCGGGGAGGGTTGCGAGGGAGGGAGCATTGATGCTGCTGTTAATGTCTTCCCTCCAGAAATTTTAGAATAGTTCCAAGCTTCCCTTATTCACAAACTTTCCAGATTATCTACAGGTGTGACTTCTTGAAACAATGTATTTTTTTTTCACTTCTTATTCTTGTTATGGAGGTAATATCGGTGTACAAGAGGGTATATAATGGACAGGGATAGTCTCACACACCTCAGGTATATGTCACCACCCCACATCAACCCCCAAGGCACTGAAAGTCCCCACCACAGCCCATGGGCCTCTTCCCCACTTTGCTGCCCACCCCCCACCACTCCCGCACCCCAGTTAGCCTTAATTCTACAATCAGATTTCTAGAGCTTATTAGTTTGGTTTAATGGATGTCTTTATACATACATTCTCAGATACCATGGCATTTATTCCTATAGAAAAAAAGTCTCTCAAATTTGTGCTTTCAGCTTCTACTTCTGCTATTCATAACTTTTAAGTAAAATTCCACAATATCTTAAAATAAGTCTAGGAGCTCAAAATGAGTAATTATAATTCATGTTTACAGTTGGGAAAATGTTGACCAGTTTGAAAATTTCAGAATCCTACCAAACAGCTGTAAATTTGAATAGTTTCTAAGTAAATTTCCTGGCCCCTATACTTCTTGCAAATGGAGAAAGCTGCCTCTAGGACAGTTCCTATTTATCCTTGTGATTTCTCTTATTGCAAAGTTTGTTACAGAGTCCAAACAGAGAATGAAGCCCTCCCTGGTGGTGCAAGGGATTAAGTCTCAGCACTATGAAGCTATCCAGAGCCACTGCAGCAAGAATTCGATCCCCAGCCAGGGAGCTTCCCACATGGCGCAGCAGACCTCTCCTGTCTCCCCGCTGCTCCCCTCAGCAGTGTACTTCAGTCAGTTGATCCGCCTGTTCTGCTCCCCACTCCATCTCTGGTGAATCCTCTCACCACCACCACCCCACACACCTTTGGCCTACACCCCAGCTTGTATGAATAAATAAACCTTTAAAAAAGAAAACAAAGAGAGAACAAGACAAACTTTGTATTGAAATGTCATGGGGAAATAGGAAGAGTTTCAATGCATAAAGTGTTATCTAATATACATCTAAACACGAGGTTTCCATTTCTTACAAATCATAGAAAAGTTATTTAAAAGTTAGGCCTGTTTTTCACTTCCATGGTTATGTGAGTTATTTAGAATTTGATAGTTATCGGTCAGTGGCTGTAACATGTCAGCAAATGATATATTCTCCTAAAACAGTACCTAGCTATAGTAAGGTATTTTAAGCAGAATCAAGACTGAGAAATACCAGGGTCACCAGGTGACAAGACTTGACCCGTTTTAACAGTGTAAGTTCCATGTCCCACCCTAAGGAAAGATGGAGCTGGGCAGGGAGGTGAAGCTAGAAAAAGAACTGGGAAGAAGGACTAAAGGAGCAGAAAGAAGAGTGGAGAAGGCAGGTGGAACAGAGCGACATGTGAAGAAGCTGTACTTGCTTCTTGACCTTGGACTTGTACCAGGGATTTGGGGGACATAGAGACACTTGAAACAGACATGAATGAGAGACCTGTGGGAGTTTAACAACAGCAGCTTTTATTTTGATTTGGATTTTCCTCTTTTCTCTCTGGACTTGTCCCTTCTGCCCCTTTTCTATGGGTCCCCACCAGAAGGTGCCATAGACTCATCACAAGCTTTTGGGTCAACCCTGTTTGGCTGGGCATTTGCCCATGAGGGGACGGGTAACTTCCAGTACTTGATGTGGAAAATACATTTTTTCTCTTCTCTCTTTTGCCCACCAGTTGTATTAAATTTATTTTCTATTGAAGCTCTTATGCACTAGAGTGTTTTGTCTTTATGCGGCGGATGGCAGAACCCATGTAGAGCGGCAGGTTTAGGAATCCTGGGGTAACACCTTTAATATCTCCAATCACACACTTCATCTTCTAAATAAACTACCATACAGTGGTGTCTAGTGACACTTGATTGCTGACCCTGCACATTACACTTAATTCAATGTGCTTCATCTTAGAGGAGACCCGATGCTTTGATACCATAGCTGTTTCCTTGATTAACAATGTCTTTATCTGTGAGAGGTCTATAATAACCAGAAGCATAGGGCTTGGAATTTATTGTAATAGTTTCTTTTTTTACTGATTTTAGTTATCTGTAGTATTTATAAATCAGAGATGTGGAAGAAAATAGAATCCAAGGCTATAAAAATATATTTTGCATTCTTTCATTTATTGCAAAAATAGTCATCTTTCCTGCCTGACTTTTCTAGAGTAAGACAGGACTTTTAAAAGGAAATTATAGGATTCTGTTCAATGCAGTAGCCTGTACATTACTGTACATTAGTCATACAGAGAAGTAAACATGCATACTGAATGTCAGTATTGCTCCCTGCCCTCACTAACCTGTTTAGGCAAGAACAAAGATGAGATTTGCCTTAAGGTTTTCATTATTGCTTGGCAGGCTCCAATTCACTACATTTGGTTTATGTCAATGTTGTAATATACATACAGAAATTAGCCACATGGATGAAAAATACACAGGTAATAATGTATCCCCATCTGCTGTTGTCTAAATGAACTTTCACCCGCTCGATTCCTGAATGAACATAAAGTGTGTATTTCCATTTATTGAACCACCTGCTAATAGAGACCTAGCCATAACTTTTATGACTCAATATTTCCTGACTGTCATAACCATGTCATTTTCCTCTCAGGATTTCTGCCAAAACCACTGTATGACTAATCCTTTGGAGACAGTGTAGAGAAGCAGTGTAGAAAAGTAAACTGTTCCTAGTTGAAAGGGCTTCTCAGTCAGTGATACACTGGCGGCACTTAACCACTAGATGTCAAAAGTAGAGTCTCTCTGATTTGCAGCACTTGCTGATTTCCATGAAGTAAATTCTCCCATTTTGGATAATTTCCAGTCACCAATGTGATGTCCCTAAATGCAGACTTGTGAAAAGAGACAAACAATTGGGGTATTGTAAGACAGTATACACCCCAGTTAAAAACATTTTAGCCCCATCACCTTGTCCACCCAAGTGAAAAGGAGTAGACAATGGGAGAGAGGACAGTAGATGTTAAGAGAGAAGATGTAATTTCTGACTCTCAGTTGTAAGAGAAAATGGCTAGACAATCAGAAGGAAGTTATATTTCAGATCCAGTTTTAAGATTGTATTTCCCAGTCAAACTCATTCTTATTTTCAGTATGTTTGAGGAATTATATTAATTTGTTGCTCCTGAGAGGTGTTAGACTCACTGGTGGAACAAGCCAAGATTCCTAATAAGTATCCAATATTTTTTTTTTCTTTTTTTGGTCCATGACGAGGATTTGAACTATTACCTATGCATAAAAATGCTTGTTAGCTTGGATAAAGTTGAAACTATTCAACATGAGGCTTTTTTTTTTTCATATAAGCAAGAGAGGGCATTTATATTTGAGGCAATATAGTCTTATGAGTAAATATCTGCATATTTATTCTATTCTTTGGTCTTCCATGAGATTTCTTGGGGACTCATTCAAACACTCAGCACCTCAGAGTTTACTTCTCCAGCAGGGATATTATTTTATGCTCTTCTTAGAAGGTGATGAGTAGATAATGTAAATTGTAATGATGTTTTGAGTTGTAAGTGGACACTAGACTATGGGACAGTCAAAGAAAATAATGTAACTTGACAGAAATGTTCCATATCTGCACTGTTCAACCGAAAATTCACTTTCTCTATTACATTAGCCATCTTTCAAGTGCTCAGTTGCCCCTTAATTAAACTAAATTAAGTCTAAATTTGGATAGCCACTTGGGGCTGGTGATTCCCATAGTGTATGTGCAGCTCTGTAAGATCAGCTATGACTACTTATTTCTTCCTCATCAGCAAAATTTGTAGTTGGCTAACAATTTTTTTTCACTGTAATGACAAATACAGCATTTGAAAAAACTGTTCATAAATTTTTGAGACTATATTTTTCACTAATAGTGGAAAAACAGAAATCACATATGTTCTCACAAAAAACTAATCAGTTCATAATCTGTACTGTCATTTTCCACCTTATTCAAGACATTGTCAGTCCTAACCTTCCTGTAAACCAAAATTCAAATTAAGATTTCCTAGAAATTTATCTCTTCTAAGAAAAACTATTCTACAAATTTCTGTTAAGCTTTAGAAGAGAACATATTGTATTACCAAATAAAATTGTTTAAAATCAACAAAGTGTATTTTAAGGATCTGTGTGATTTTTATAGTGACTACTAAAAATCATGTTTCTAAATGTGTATTCATTGTGATTTTTGACATAGAAAATGCACATTTTCAGCACATAGTTCTTCAGAGAATAGCATTTTCTTTCACAACATAAATTTCAAATATAGATAACGGTTAGTCAGAGGAAGAGAGGAAAAGTGTTAGAAATGAATGCAATTATAATTGTTAATAAATGAACATTTGAAGGAAATCATACATCTTCAAGATTCATAAAAATTTCCAGTATAGCTGCTTGGTTTTCTATCATTAACTTGAAACTGTATGCTGTTGGCTTTATAAACATCTGAAGTTACTTAACCCTTAGTCACTTAAATATGTATCCAAAAGTTATAATGCTGAAGTGAATAACTGAGAATCAATTGATCCTAATATTCTAAAATTCAATTTCATTCAATAATGTTAGCCTGTGGCTATTCTAAAATTGGCAAAATAGCTTTACCAACTGTTTCCTAAAATACTTTTGGACCTGATTTAATACAAAACATAATAAAACAAAAGAGCAACAAAAATATCCACAATTCAAAATGATAAACTGAAATGTCCTGGCTTATTTTTATTAGCTGATCTTCCATTATGTTTTACTGATCTTTTGGCAAAACTGTTTGAACTATCTAAAGGTTATACCCAGCAAGCAATATGCATTTTGCCTACCTGTCCTAGAAAAGCTTTGAAAAAAAAAAATCCTCCTAATTCCTCCAATTAAAATGTCAAAGGCATGCACAAAACAGTTTGGCTGGTACACACGGTGATAAGGAAACACAGGCTTAGTTTAATTCATTCTTCTAAAGTGCCAACTGACAAGCTTACATTGAATTCAGTCCAGGCTAAAAAGTATAATTGATGTCAGCTCAAATTCTCAGCCAAAGACAAACACTGAATCTGTTCTGCTGGCTTTGTTTGGGTTTCAGGTGCGAGGCCCCTGCCATATGGTATCCTGGGGGCAGAGTTTTTGTTATGGTGTATGTGTGTATGTGTGTGTGCTTTTTAATATTGCAAACATCCTTCAAATTGCAAAGCAAACAAAGAAAATGCAATCCACTCATTGCCTAGATCCATTGTGGACCACCAACTGCTGAGTACTATTAAAGTTACATAGAACATTAGACAAATAGGAGTTCCTGTCCAAGATACTGCTTCACCAATGAATTCTTTATTTGCCCTTAACATCCTGTTTTCCTTTCACCAACAAATGGCTGTGCATTTATAATGAATGAATTGACACTGTATTATTAATATAAAATTTAAGATACTGTGCAGCAGACCAATATGCCTTTTCCAAGTTTTGCACAGTGTTTATTAAATCATCATTGCCTATGAGAGTAGAACTGTTTTGTATATGTAAAAAATACTTGGTTTAAAAATACCAAATCGTTTGGCCTGAATGGTAAATGAATGGATGGTTGTGGAAGAAGCTATCAAAGAATTAAAAATATGGGCATCTCCTTCATGATCAATATATCTAGTACTATTGTCAATGTCTTTGAGAAATTTCACATTTTCTCACATTGTTTATGTGATTACAGTCCTAGTTATCAAGACCCTATTGGGATTCAGCACTACATAAGACCTTATGGGGAACATAGACATAAGACAAAATCAAGAAACAGAGTTCTCATGTCTAAAAGGAGTACATAGTTCATATGTATGTTGTTCAAACAGTGGATACCAGAGTCGGAATATAATCTATAAATATATGTAGCACAGGATTAAAAGCCCAGGGATGTAAGTAAACCTGGGAAGTTCCATAAAGGAGGTGGGGATTGCTACCATTTTGAGGCATGAAGAAATTTACATAGGACATTTAATAACAGAGAACGTTATTCCAGGTAAGAGTAATCGTATGTAGAAAAATAAAGAAGTGAGAAGAACATGCTGGGGTATTATCATTGTGGACACCAATATGACTAAACGGGGGGAACAGGGAACACTGTTAGATAATTGAGCTGGCAGTATTTATTACAACCTATTTTCAAGTCCTTTGGATTTAATGGAGTAGGGAATGTTTCTGTCTACAGTCCCTGAAAATGTCTGGTTATACGAGAAAGTTGAGTTCTGTAGGAAGGAAAGCTCTGTTCAATATGTGAGAAAATTTTGAAAGATTTCATTTAATCGCATCATCTAATTTTAAGCATTTTGATAGACAATAGCAAATTTCTAGATCCTCGAATTAATATAGGGTGGGCTTCACCCTCTATAAACACTTGCCACACATTCATAGTGATATGATTTAATTTTTGTGACATTTCCATCACTATTGTGAGTCTTAGCAAGTAATCCTGAACTGTAATTTATACCTACCCTTTTTGCCATAACCTATACTATAATGGGTATGCAATTAACAAACCTATCCCCAAATAACAAATAAGTTAATTGACCCCATGGAGGAAATAAGACACAAAGATTTAGGTGTTAAATTTCTCCTGCCAACATTTTAGAAAGGCATTTTTTTCAAGATAACTGCAGGTAAGAGAGTCTTCTCTTGTCATTGTACACCCAAGAGTTCAAAGACTGATTAAAATAATTTTTGCACATGTATGAGTTTCATCATTCAATACCCAGCTCACAAGAGAGTCTTAGTTGTATTCAACTAAGTCACTCTGCTTTTAAAATTATATTAAAAGTCAAGTTCCTTCTAAATAGTATGACTTCCTAATGAGTCCACTTCTCAGCACTTCTCCAGCTGACACTAAGATCTATGTTTCAAGTATCTTAACTTATAAATCGGAAGAGTTCATTGATTAGCACTCTCACTCACAAGCACTGTTTGGGTGGGAGTTCGAGACAGAGGATTTCAACTGATTTTTAAAATGTTGCTCTATCAATATGGAGCTAAGCTCTCCAGCCTGTTTGGTTAAACGCCCCTCTGAAAGGTCAGAGCTGGCCAATTTGTTCTGTCAGATATTGTACCTGACCTTTGTATTTTTGCTCCCACTTTTGCTACTCCTGCCTCCTAGACACACAGTTGCCATTTATTTACAGGGAGCACAGTAGTGGCCATGCTGTTAATCATTAAAACAAGGTTTTGTTGCAGATTTATGGATGTCCTGATGCCTGAAGTGGTGGTTTTGGCATAGGAGACTCATTACGTGCTCGGTACGTGAAGTTTTTCCTTGTTGGTCATCCAAGTCTTTAATGCAGTGGTCCTCAGCCTTGGCTCCATGTTGGAATCACTGGGGAACTTTAATATAAATCAACATCCAGACCCTACCTAAAGCAATTAAATCTGAATCTCTGGTCTTGGAACCCAGATGTCAGCATCTTGTTAAGGTTTTCCGGTGATACCAATGCATAGCCAAGACTGAGAGGCTTTGGGCAAAGGGGTGCTCTATCCTATCAGATTCTTGTCTGAAAGCGCAAAGGAACAATTTGACTTCTTCAAATCTCTGTTTCTCTTCCTGAAAGTTGAATTGGATCACAGTCATATGTCTCTAATTTGTGACATTTTTTTTAAAGATTTATTTATGCATACAAGCTGGGATGTAGGCCAGAGGTGTATGGTGGGGGTGAGAGAATTCTCTCATTCTCATAGAGAGTGGGGAGCAAAACAGGCAGAGAGACTGAAATACACTGCTAAGGGAAGCAGCGGGGGAGACAAGAGAGGTCTTCCGTGCCATGCCGGAAGCTCCCTGGCAGTGTATCAAACTCTTGCTTCCGTGGCTGCCGATATTTTCACAGTGCTGAGACTTAACCTGTTGTGCCACCAGGGAGGTCCCTCTAATTTGTGAAATGTTTTATGACAATGTGCTGCATCCACTTGTTCCTTGAATTATCTTAACTCAGTTCTCTACTTTGGACTCAAGAGAGTAAGAGAAAGGAAGATACAGCTTGTGAATAGGATGCAACTGTACTTTTGTAAAAGAGAGAAGCCCCAAAACAAATTAAATTAAGGAAAAGAATATACTTAATGCTCCCTGTATCTGAAATGTTCTGGAAGTAGGATGAGGTCAAAAGGTGACTTGGTTTCCTGCCATCTCTTGGCCCTTCTTCTATTGTGCTGGCTTCATTCTCAGATCCTATTATTTTGCATTGCTTTCAATTTCAGACTAACATTATCTTAAGTTACAAGTCAGGTCCTGTTTAAGCTCTGGCCTTCATTCTAGCTGACTAACTAGGATTCTGTGCTCCTGCACTCACCACAAAACCAATCATGAGAGACATGGTTTGGGGTACAAAATTAAACCCGTGTTTCACACTTCTTCTATGGAGTCAGGGAGGGACCCTATCAGGGTCACATTACCTGAAATTAAAGGTAGGTAGTTTCTACCAAAACTCATGAGAGACAATCAGCACTGGGTTCCAAAAACAAGCAAACAAATGTCTACTATAGTATGGCTGTGCCATACAGTGTGCCATACTGTATGCCCCAAGGGACATACAATAACTGAGCCTCTATCAAGGATGATTATTTGACAAATGTGGCAGAGTTCCAAGTACACCTAGCTAAGACTGCCTCTTTAATAGCCTTAGGGCAGAAATGAGCCTTCACAATCATTCAATGTTATTTTAGGAAAAGTAGGAATCGATATGGAATCAGTCAACATCAATGTGTCTTCCTTAATGAAAAAGGAATGACTGAACGACATTTTGAAAGCAAAAAGAGATTTAAAAAAACCAGTGGTTTTAATTTATATTATTACCTAAAAAAATTTCACAGGATAATAATCACTCTTTATTCAGTCTGCATAGGATAACCTATAAATAGTTGATGAGATGTTTCTGCCACTCTCATCTTCAGCTGATCAGAACCCCAACAATTTACCTACCAGACAAGATTTCCAAATCTTCTCTCATTTCTTTCCTTCTCCCTTCCTTTGTCTTATTATTCTCATTTATTTTAAGATTTATTTATTTTTGCATACAAGCTGGGGTGCACACCAGAGGTTTGGGGCAGTGAGAAGATTCACCAGAGACAGAGTGGGGAACAGAACAGGCAGATCAACCAAAATACACTGCTGAGGGGAACAGCGGGGAGACAGAAGGGGTCTACTGCGCCATGTGGGAATCTCCCCGGCTGGGCATCGAACTCACGCAGCAGCCGCCAACAGCTCCACAGCGCTGTGTTCAATCCATTGCGCCACCAGGGAGGCCCCATTCTCATGCTCTCCTAACTAAGTGGTGACAGGATTCTTGTGTTGTTCTCCCTGGTTCCATCCTCTTAGTTCTACTTACACTTCACACTACTGCCAGAATGATTTTTCTAGATCTTTAATTAAAACTATCTAATTGTTCTACTTTAAAAAAAATAAACATCTGTCCATTGTTTCTTTGTGCCAAGGCACGGTTAAAACTTCTTACCATGTCATGAATGTCTTTGCAGGGATAGCTTTAAATATAAGTCATGGATATCATCTTAACCATCCTCTCTCATGCCTCATCTCTGCCCTGCCATACATATCTTGTTTTTCACCACCCTAAGGCTTCCTTCAACATACCACTTCTGTTCTTGCTCACATAAGTTTGCATATGACATTCTTCCAGAATAGCAAAGAATATAAGAATTAACATTTGTTGAACACATTCAGTTTTCTGAGCATGTGATTTGTACAGCATTGCAAAGATATAGGAATTATTGTGTCTATTTTGTATGCTAAGAAACAGAATAGAAGAAAATGGCCCAGGCACATGGCCATGACTGAAAATGCTGCCTGGCATAAAAACTTTGTCATTTCTCTGTATGGGATGCCTTGCACTTAGTTTTTTTTGCATTAAAAAATTCTCACTTGGATTTTAAATCTCACTTAAGTTTGGATCTTTTCCAAAACCATCATACAGAAGAATGAATCCATCTCCTAGAATATGACAACACTGTGGGAATGAGCCTAGAATTTCTGTCTGGGGGACTTCAGCGTTAATCCATTTGGAAAGAAAGCGCACAGAGGGCAAGCAAGGAGATTTTGAATCTTTGCTTACAGGTGTATTATTTCAACTCTATGTTTTCTGCTGATAAGGATGATGGTATGTTAATGCCCCATGCAACCTACACATTGACATTGTAGTACGTTCCCTCTTATGTTACAAGTAGTATTCTAATTTCCAAATAATTTATCTACCTGCCAGACCAAAAAAAAAAAAATGAGCTCCTTAAGGCTTTGCACAATATCTTATTCATCTTTCTTTATAGAATCCTGCCTCTATGTAAGTCCTCAGCAAGTGTAGTATGGACAAGAGGAAAACTGAATGAAATGGTCATTTCCTGCGATAATAACTCTTCGGAATATTTTCATTGAACTTCATCAGAAACCAGTTTGGAAGTTTGATGTTTTCAATTTTCAAGAGCTAAGACTCTGTCTGTTACTGTCATGCATGGCTATTTTAGTAATTAGGTTTTAATGCATTTAAACAAATAGGTCACTTTAATACCCAAAGTCGATGATCCGTTCATCTAAGTGAATGCCATAATTTGCTTCTGAAGAGATAGCTTCACAGTTAATTCACCTCAATCTTGGTAATGGCTGTATTTATATTACTACGATTCCATTGAAACTAAGAATTATTTTAAATTTTAGTTTCTAGGTAGTTTGGATTAAAATAGTAATCGCAAATCATGAATTTATGAAGAAAGCATGTCCTATATATTCTTATCACCGTGAGACTTGATCAAGAATGGGCTGTCTTAAATGTAAAAGCCAAGAACCCAATACATTTTGCCATATTTTGAAGGAAAACTTTAACAGAGGCCAATGCAGCTCAGTGTTTCTTCATACACTCAATGAAATAAGACAGGAGGCAAGCAAAATATTTTAATTCTCTCACTAATACAATAAGGACAACAGCAATGGCTATGAGTCTCTATCTGCAAAACACTGGGTTATTTGCGTGAATCATCACATCTAATTCTCACAAAGGTACACCAAGATAGGTAAGTACCTCCTATCTCTACAGCTGAGGACACCCACCAAGGCTCAAAACATTTACATAATTGCCTAAAATAAAGGAATAATATTCGAAGTGACGTGTGTCTTCTATAATTTATCTGATATCATCTTGCTCTTCTAACTATAGATTTAGCGTAGTTATTGCTGACATACGTAATTCTTTTTTAAAAAGTTAACTAAGATAACTTTTCACTGCTCTTAAACTGTTAACAAAGGTAACAGCACCATTTAGAATCATAGACATTCAGAGAACTTCACTTAATCTTTTAATGCCTTAATTAACTATATAAAATTACTTTGAGGATTAAAGGACGGAATTAATATGAGGCACCCAGACTGGTTCAATGCTTATCATAAGCACTCTGTAACCCCGAAATAATGATGATGGTGGTGGTGGCATTGGCTGTGATGATGACTTAGTCAAACTTACTTATTTTTCAATGACTCAATAAAAATTAACTCAAGAGAAGTCAAATGTCAAGGACCCATGGAGAAATGGTGGTAAAGCTTATTTTCATTTCTGTTACTTTTACATAGAGACTGCTTGATGATACATTATTAAAAATGTCACTGTATATCTTGGCATGGAGGTAAAAGACAAACAAAGGGAGATGATCTTGAGGTCCCAGGTGATAAAATGCCTAGGTGGATTTCACAAAACAGGAGTATCCACATTGCCTGGGACCTGATAGAAATGCAGAATCTTGGTCCTGTCCCCAGCCTTGCTGAATCAAACTCTGCATTTTAACAAGATCCTCAGTGATTCATAATGCCATTAAAGTTAAAGGAGCACTTATAAAAGATCCTTTCTCTGAAAGGAAAATGAAGAGATTAGGAGTATGGAAGGAGGGTGAGAGAGATCAGGTTTCCACCCCGTCTCCAGAATTTTCTCGCAATGGGATTTTGGACAAGTTCTCAGAGGAATTAAAGGTTGTATTTTATCTGGAGCACCAAACACATCATGGCTATTCCAACTCTTCTCATAATTAAGACAGACAAGACTTAATTCAGTCAAGGAGCAGACTTTAAGAAACAAATAACAATAAGTTTGGGGCATGGATCCAACATTTCCATCTTCCCAATGAGAGTAAACAGATTTACAGAGAGAAGTTTTAAGGGTAATTATGAAGCATATAACTTTTGGCTACAAAATTATATCTATATTTGTATATATGCTTACTTGTAATTTTATGTGTGTGTATTTATGGTGTGCACGTATATGAAATATAAGTGTAAGTATATGTGTGTATATACAGGATTTCTCAGCCGTGTATAAAATGTTGATCATTTATCATCATTCCCAAAGTTCCTATTAAAGAGGAAAACATTTTGGACTTTGTCCACTAACCATGGCTATATTCTTAATTGACCATAAATCAGATTATGTAGAAATGTACATTTTTCATTTGTTGAGTAGAGACCTAACTCAGTGTTAATGCTTATTTTATTAGTTTTCAGTGTATTTTAAAAGTGGAATCTTGATGAGATGACCTCTTTCCTAGTGTTTTGAAAACAGCCTGGTCAAGCAAAAAATGAAATAAAACCAAATGAGTTACGTATGGCCCATATCACAGCAGAAGACAATGTTTACCCAAAAGATGATGTGGTACTCATGAGTTTTAGGAGAGAGGAACTTCTCTTCAGCAAAGAAATAAAAGTATTTTACTAGCAGGAATTTACAAATGCCCTTAAATTCCCAGAGTTTCATTTCCTATATATTTGTAAAATAATAGTATTATGATGGCCAGTAATGAAGTGGCATTTTGAGACATATTTTTGGAATATGGAGCATAATCTATCTTATCAAATACCCCTTGATCAATCTGATTAATTTGAGTCTGGACCAAATGTGAGCCCCTTGATAGAGATCTATGAAGTCGCCATTTTATAAATGAAGACAGAAGGGTCTTCCTCTACCAGCCCTATCTGGCAGCATCTGGCAAATCCATTACCATCAAAAGATCAGTGATCAGGAGGAGAAAATAGCACACAAAACAAAAACAGGCAACCATAAATCAGAGACATTCTGCAGGGGAGAGGGAGGGAGAGGGGCCAAAACAGGGGAGAAAAGAGCACAAGGGACTCTGGTGATAGTTCACGGGTGAATTGGTGGTGGGAAACCTACAGGGAATACACAATAATGTAAAAGATGTAAATAAAATAAATATTAATTTTTTTAAAAAGATCAAAATACATGTTCCTTAATTTAGTGTGGGTTTGGTGTTATATACGAAAAGTGTGTGGTCCTAAGACCCTCTAAGAAGGGTCTTAGCTTGAACTGGATAACAGGAGGAGGATATTTCAGAATTATTTTTCCCCCTGGCATAGCTTTCTCCCTATATGAATAATAATATCCTCTTCATCTAATTGCTTCTCTCAAAATAATATGCAGCTTATAAGTGGTGACTGTAATTAGCAGGTTCCAATCTGTATTTTTCATTCTCTCATGCTGGCCTTCACGTATTCTATGTACAATCAGCCACTAAGGTTAATGCCTAGTTGTCAACACCTAATCCTAGTTTCTATGATGAACAAAACCTAAGGCCGCATAGACAGATTGATTTTGGTGGTTTAAAATTAATTCGACCTTTTCTTTCAGGTTACAAAGAAGCCCGGGTTGTGACAAAGATCTACTGACCTATTTCTCAACAAATTGTTCACCAATAAAGCTTAGGACTTAATTTTTAGTCATTACAGTAACCTCTCCTTACATTTATTATCAGCTCACACATGAACCCTAAGGAATTGCGTCTCAGCACTGATTTTTTTGTCACTCCAGAGATCCTTGAAATATTATATTTGATAACCATCCTAAAACCTGATTAAATTGCCTGAGATAAGAGCCTTTTTGCTCACAGCTCAGTCAGTCAGATAAGTCCACCGGAATAGTTAAGAGTGAACCAGAGTGACTTCTATCATCCATGGATAATCAAGGCCAAGAGGAATCTCATCTTTCTGATTTTTGAGGTTAATATATATCAGATTTCTCCCTCTCATCATAACAACAACACATAAGCATCAGGAAACAATTCCTTCACTTTTATAATATTGCATTATTTTTTCTGAAAAGGTTTTTAATTTAAACTAGTCTTAATAGTTGAAAAGGTCACGACCTTGAATGTGCTATTACAATATGGAATCAAAGCATTTCCTGCAATGGACACAGCTTTTAGTAATTTCAATACATCAGGAAAATAGTCTATTTTCCACATTAATGTTTACACCCTCTATATCCTACATCCCGCTCTCATCTGCAACTATCTTACTCCTGAGAGATTCCAAGAGTCTTCTCTTTCTGCTTTCTTACTCTTTCCCATCAGTTCCTCAGTTCACTAAGTTCATTCATTCACTCTATTTTCTGGTATCCGCCACAGCCCGCTGCAAAGTTCCAGGGCTGAGTCACAATTTTTGTCTCAACCTTATAAGCAAGATGACAGGAGAGAATTGATCACAAGACTGGTAGAGGTGTAAAGGTGCCACGTGGTTAGTGCCTGGCAGGGAAGCTCTGAGGTCTTGAGGGGGAAGGAGTGGAGGAGGGTAGTGGTGGATTCGACCTGGTCCTACAAGTCAGGTCTGGGGGCCGCAGCGCGGAGAGCCGCTAGGGCTGAGAGTTAAATATATACACAATGGAATACTATTCAGCATGGAAAGAAGATAAACACATGCAATTTGCAGCGACATGGATGGAATTAGA
>PVIJ01000268.1:0-164350 GCA_004024925.1 Scalopus aquaticus
AAAAATATATATTATAAAAAAAAAGAAAAAAAAAAAAGAGTGATGACAAAGAAAGAACTACAAATGCAGCAGGGGTCCTGGCATCCTCAGGGAGACTGGGAACAGCCAATCCTAAAATCTCTTCCCCAAGGAAGAGAAAGCCATTGAAGGGGAAGAGTGAGCCCAGCTGACAGGCAGCTTTCCCCGCCAGGCTGAAGTGATCACAGCATCAGAATCGATGTTCAGGGCATTAGCCAAAAGAGTCCACATGGCGCAGACACCGCATAGCTTGACCCATGCAAAGCTGTTCAGGGCAGTGGAGTGTTCTACTGTTTTGGACCTCATCCATTTTCCTGCTCCGTCCCAAGGACCAAGACTTGAACCAACAGTAGGAGTCCTTGGTGCCACTCACGAGAGAGCCAGAGTGATTCGGGGCCAATAATAAAAATAATAACACGTCACAGTAATAATCATACACGTAAGATCTCCCTATGTGCTAGAGATTATGCTAGTTCTATTAAGTTATGCAATCCTCTCCCAAATCCTAAGAGGTGCTGATTCTTGATATTCCCATTTAAAGTGTAACAGCAGGGTCCAGAGCAGATAGGCAGCTTGCTGAGGTCACTCAAGTCAAGTCCACATTTTCTGGCTACAAGGTAAGACTGTTCACTACTTTGCCTGATAATCCCTAAAGAAACTGGAACCCACAGATGAGTGAGAAAAGCAAAACTTCCCCAACCTTTTGGTCAAAGGGTCAGAGCTTGACTCTCCAGAGTGGTCTTGTGACATTGGCCTACAAGCTGTAACTGTGCCAGTCTCTGTGGTATCTTGCACTCAATTTTTTCTCACCCCTGGGCCTTTTCACAGGCTGCTCCCTTTGCCTAGAACATTGCCTTCCCCATTAATCCCCTCATGGCTTAACTAAATCCACTGGCTTACTGTTATTTGCTCCACAAGGCCCCAGCAGATGCTCCTTTTGGGAGCAGTCACAGCCCCTTGTACAGTCCCACCACAGGACTCAGCCCTTTGCCAAGGCTGCAAGCCCCACAAAGGCAGAGACATGCCTTCGTGCCTGTTCCTACAGCCCAGCCCGGAGCCTGGCATGTCACCAGTGCAAGGTAAATGTGTGGCAAAAAGCAGTTGGATGCTGGCACAGGTTCAGCCACCCAGAGTCTGGAGCCCTTCACAGCCCACACACAGAGAACCGCACCCAGTGCTGCAGGAGCAAGAAGGTGGGGAGTCTCTGTAATGGCGTGGGATAAGCCAGGCCTCAAGATGGAGTGCCCAGAGCAAGAGCTGCTAAGCTGAGATCCATGCATGGGTAGACTTTTGAAGGCACAAGGGAAAGGGAATGGGAATGGCATTCCAGACAGAAAGAACAGCATGTACAAAGGCTCAGAGGGGTGGAAAAGGCAAGGCTAGACACTGGGAGTGAATGCCAAGAGAGGCCCTGGGAGATGAGGCCTAGAAGGGAGACAGGGCCAGTCAGCTGAGGAGCACCTGGTCTGGAGAGCAGAAGGCCAAACTTTATGGTAAAGAGCACATGGTGCTGGTCTCAGTTCTGCCAATTACAGCTGTGTGACCTCAAGCAAGTTACTTAACCTCTCTGTGTTTCAGTGTTTCCCTGGTTATTGAGAGGATTAAATGAGATGATACAGAAGAGCACTTAACACAAAACCTGGCATGGAGCAAATGTTCCCTACATGTCAGCTATTGCAACTCAGGCATTCATATTCACTCACTCACCCATTCACCCTCTCCCCCAGTGTCTGTCAAGTATCATGGTTTGGGACTTTCCTTAAGGATTTCCTCCACCTAGTCAAGGGAAGACTATCCTTCAGATTCCCAACATGGGCACAAGTACTTCAACAAACTACCACAAACCTAGTGGCTTAAAACAACAGTTTTGCTGTTACCGTTCTGGAGGTCAGAAATCAAGTCCATTTCATGGGGCTAAAGTAAAGCATTGGTTATGCTGGTTTCTTTTGGAGGTTCTAGGAGAGAATCCCTTTCACCTTCAAGAGGTGCCTAACACGCCGAGACTCATGGCCCCTTTCTGCATTTTCAAAAATGCAGCATAGAATTTTCTCTCAGTTCTGATCTACACATCTTCCTCACACCTGCCCACTGCCTTGAGCCCTTCTGCCTCCCTCTCACAGGGAATATCAAGACAACATTAGGCCCATCCACAAAATCCAGGATAATCTTGCCATCTACAGATCTTTACTAAATCACATTTGTAAAGTCCTTTACATTGGGTATAGTGACAGATCCGTGTGTTCTGGGGATTAGAACACACACATTCTTGGGGATGGAGAGCATTATTCTCCCTACCCTACCCCAGTACAGGATCCTGGCCCTCTGGTTACCTGAGGTCTCAGGAAAGAAAGATTAGGTTGTCAATCTTCACCTAGGACACAGCTATGGCAGACATTTTCCCTTTCAGAATAATGGACACTTAGATCAAGGTCAACGCTCTTTTCTTAGTTGACAGAATTGAGGCCTGGAAGTGACATAGCTCAGGTCAAATCCTAGGGAGGTTGGGCCTCTCTTCTGCTGAGACAAGCTGCTCGGTTATCAGGTATCTTTATATGGGTTCCCAGCCACCAGTTTTTCTCTCTCCAACCTAACCTCAACCCAGCCCCAGGGATCTTATTAAAACAACACTGACCCCTCCCACAGCTGTGTGAAATCCTTCAAGGATCCTGTATCCTCCAGGATAAAATCCAAACTCCCTGCTCCAGCAACTGTGACCTTCTGACCAGACTCTTCTGACCCCATTCTCAGCTTCCTCTCCCATGTCTGTCCCCACCTCCACAAGCCAGAGTCATTTCCTAAGGATAGCATTATCTTCATCATCTTCATCACCAACCATTTTGATAATAAAATCCATAGCTTCCTCTTACCAAATGCAAATAATTATACTTGGGAATGTGCTAACACTCAGTAGCTTTGCAAATGTTTTTCTCCTAACTGGAATTCCCAGCTCTTTCTCTCACCAGTTGGCCTAATACTCTAGGCTTTCAGAGACAGCACTAAGGCCACCCCACCCTCCAGGCAGGATTAAACTCGCCCTTCTCTACGTGGCCATGGAACATGCTTCTTGCCTCCATTGCAGCAACCATTCTCTACTTCCTGTCCACCACGTATCCCACCTCGAACTCCTTGAGGGTGCCAACCTCTTACTCATTGAGGCATCCCTAACACCTAAGCATTTGACATGGTGCAAATTAAATGCTCAGTAAAATGTGGAGAAAAGAACGAATCACAATCTTCTTCCATGCTATTTACTTCTCTTTATCAAAGTCTGCTCTCAGCAACTCATCTTTGTGGAATTACTGGTTTCTGAGAATAGCTCTGGGGAAGAGCCTTTGGGGGATTCTGCCTGATGGGGATGCAGGACCTCAAGTCAGAAGGGAGGTAGGAAGCCGTATTCTAAGTGCTTCAGATGTCTTTACTCATTTGATCTCTACAGTACCCTCCATGGGAGAGTTTGTTATTACACCAATTTTACAGATGAGGAAACCAAGGCATTAAGAGATTAAGACCTGCCCCAAATCTCAAAGCCATTAAACTGGATGATGGGACTAGGGTTTGAATGTGAACATCTTGCTTCCAGGGCACCTGCATACTCCACTACCCTACTCCACTACCTCGTGTTTATGAGGCATCGCTGCGAAAGAGGAGCAACAGGTGCTCTAGATGCAGTACTGATGAATCCTCTAGCAACCTGAGATGCATTATTGATCATGCCTATAGAAATTAGTGCAATCTGGGCCTCCCTGATGGCGCAGTGGTTGAGCGCTGCGCTGTGGAGCTGTCAGCAGCACGTGATGCGAGTTTCGATGCCCAGCCGGGGAGAATCCCACATGGTGCGGCAGACCTCTCTTGCCTCACCCGCTGCTCCCCTCAGCAGTGTATTTCTGATCTGCCTGTTCTGCTCCCCACTCTGTCTCTGGTGAACCCTCTCGCTGCCCCTCACCTCTGGCCTGTACCCCAGCTTGTATGTATAAACAAATAAATCTTAAAAAAAAAATTAGTGCAATCTAGGCTAAGATTTCACTTTTTTTGTATTTATTAAGGAGTCTCTGGTCAAAGTGCAAATGTTGACTTTGATCTTCTTTCAAGGCTCAATGTAGGGAATGGTCAATAAAGAGTAAACCAGTCCTAAGAACAATGCTGGTTTCCAACTGTCAGGGGCTCAGGTCCCATTGCACCAGCTCAGACCCTGGGATCCTGGATGGTAGTCTGGACATCTCAAGATTAAGGCCAAGAAGCCAGTGGTGGAGAGTCCTTCTCTGAGGTGGGTGGAGGGAAAAGAAATGGGTTTGGCATCAGTTGTCTTAATCTCAATAACATCACCTCTTCTCCTAGGCCCTTACTAGCTAGATGACTTTCTACAAATAGTTCAAAGTTCTGTGTCTTAAGGTCCAATATGTAAAATGGGGGAGATACTATCTCCTCTGCAGAACTATTATAAGGATTAAATGAAATGGGTATGTGAAGTTCCTAGGAAAGGCCTGGTATATTATCATGATAATAACTTTTATATTCAAAATAATAACAGGATCACAGAAGGCATATCCCCAAGGGTCACAGTGCCCTTTCTACTTGAACTCTTCTTTTCATGGTTTCTGTTTTCATTGTTGGCTCTATGTTGTATCAGGATGACACCGGGAGTACAGGTTGTCTATGAAGCTGCAACAGACAGGTCAAAAGGAGGAAGGGAGGAGTTCTGGAGCCCTCGGTGGCTTTTTATGCTTTTTAATGGTCTTCTGTAGGAAGGCAATCAGGTACAGGGCGGGGAACGGGGCCGAGGGGCTGGGATGCTGGCAGGCCTCCCAGCCCCCGGCAAACCTTCACTCTCTCAGGCTCTGTGGCGATGTCCCATGGCCTCTGCTGCACCCCAAATAGAAGGTCCCCTGCTCCACACTGTATTCTCTGCTGCTTCTGCTGCTGCTTCCTCTGCTTATAAGCCCAGTCTCTGGCCCAGGTGTGCTCACTCACACATGCCCACACTCTACTCCAGGTGCCCACCATCAGGCATGCTCATAGTCCTGCAGAAGTTCATTATTGAGGGGAGGGTGGAAAAAACTGACAATTCTCCTTTACCCTACACTCTAGCACTTTAGTTCCTGTGGTTTGAAACATGTTGAGTTGCATCCCCATGTTTCTGGACCCCTCCTCTTTCCAATACTAGCTCAATAACCTTCTCTAGAACCAGAGGCCAGTCCAGTGCCTAGTGCTGCAGTGATGTTCTACAGATGCAGTTGAATGGCTGTGTCATGCTCTCTCCAAACAACATCCTTCTTAATTCATCCTTTTCCAGCATAAAAATTCGCCAATGCTGAGATAAATCCAAATGCCTTGCCATGCAAATATAAGGCCTTCTGCCAGCAGCCCTCATGTGGCCCCACCTGCTCAGATGACTAATCATCCCCATCGTTACCTCCTGTATCCTTCATAATTCTCATCATTTGGATGCCTTTGTTCATTCTGTTCCTGGTGCTTGGAATGCCTTTCCATCCCTTCCAGACCCACTCAGCAAATACTTATCATCTTTCAAAACACTTAATTCATTCCACAGATACGTAGTGAATGTTCACAATATGCCAAGTGCTATTCTTGCCACTGAGGCTATATCACGAAACAAAGTAGAAGTCTCTGATCACATGATGTCTACAATCCACCAACAACCTGGTGGCAGAGGCATCGAATCTGATTAGAGATGGAGTGGGAGGGAATGGCTTATAGCTCCAGCAACCCCCTCTAAGAAGCCTTGCCCCAGCCCTCCCTCCATTCGCTGGCAGCACTGACCACCTCCTTCCTGGGCACCCTTCACATCAGGACATAAGGAAGGACCTGTTCATGTGTGTGTTTGTCAGTGATAGCCAGGACTGTGTTGTTTCTATGCCATGGCATCTGAAGTTTGTTCACTGGAATGAGGAAAAGATGGACAGGGGAAGGAGGGAAGGAGGGAGAGAAGAAGGAAAGAGATTTCTGAGAGGTAGAACAGGTAAGTTTCAGAGAGGAGATGGAGCTGGAAGGTAGTGAGCTTGCAGATCCCTCCTGTAGACAGATTAAATCTACCCCTTCCACAAACACACGCCGTTCACACCCTAAACACAGTTGGCACTTTTCCACTGGACTGACTCTTTAACATTTAGAGTACATCTAAAATCACTTGATAACTTTCAGCCTACCTTTCCAGTAGCCCTGAGAGACCAGTCAGCCTTACCAAAAAGTTGAAACCACTGAGAAGGGCATGGGAGGGCAAGATGAAACTTAACCCTTGACCTTTTACATAGACAGGACCTCAGTGGTATTATTAGCCCCCTTTCTGGCTAAAAAGACTGGAGGTCAGAGGTTAAGTAATGTGCCCACAGTAACCAACAAGTGATAGAGTGTGGATTGACACTCAGATCATCTGGCCCCGGAAACTCTGCAGTGGCCTAATTTCAATCCAGGTTTTAGGATATGGACCAGGGCTTCTCAATCTTGGTACTATTGACACTGGGTTGGGCAATTTGTGTTGTGGGTGCTACACTGCACATTCTAGGGGGTTTAACAGCATCCATGGTCTCTACCCACCAGATGCCAGTAGCATCTCCACATTCCCATCCCCCTCACCCCCAACACACAGGTTATAATAACCAAAAACTCTGAATGACCTCCCTGGTGGCACAGAGGTTAAAGTCTCAGCACTAACACGCTATCACCAGCCACTGTAGCCTGAGTTTGATCCTGGCCAGGGAGCTGACCCACATGGCGCAGCAGACCTCTCCTGCCTCGCCCACTGCTCCCCTTCAGTCAATCCAACTGTTGTGCTCTCCACTCTGTCTCTGGTGAATCCTCTCACTCCCCACACCTCTGGCCTACACCCCAGTTCTCGTATGCATAAACAAATAAATCTTTTTTTAAAAAAGGTATGAAGACATTGCACAGTGTCACCTGGTGGGAAAATCTCTCCATTGGTCTACTCCCATGGGGCAACTTAGCCAAGCTGTGTGCCCCTCTGAGAATGACTATCCGCCACCTTCAAGCAGTCTGGGTGAGTGGTCTCCAAGAGCTTAGTGACTCTTTGGGAGCAGGTAGCAATTTTTAGGTAGATTACTTTTAAGTTTCTACTTAATTCATGAATACTTAATTTTCTCCAAGATAAGAAATTAATCTTTAGTAGTATTTGCTATAATTTGCTTATTTTTATATATAGAAGAGACGACTGGGACTATGGATCATTCCACAACTCCCCGCAGATTTTATAGTCTTGTGCCTGGAAATGCCAATTCAAGCCCAGTGGTTACTCCCCACACCTCATGTCTTAGATTCCTCGGTGCTCCATGCAATCCAGCAGGGCTTGTTGGCCTCTACATGCTGTGTCCCTAGTATCTGGCACATGTGAAATTTCTCTTGAATTGGTTGAATAAATAAACTAGTTCCCACACCCGTTTCGTGTTCTATCTTTCTGTCAACCTTGATTTGTGCTTTCCTTGGGAAATGCAAAATGCAAAGCTACTGCTCCAAAAGGTAGGTGCTCGTTACAGTTCACTGAAGGAATGAGCGATGAATGAAGGCAGTTTCTGCTTTGGGGTCAAGTCTCAGTCAGATTTCACAAAAATCACCTAAATGCTGAGAAAAGGCACTCTCAAAGGACCCTTCAAAATCTGTATCATGATCTATAATTGGATGGTGGTCAGTTGCTCTGCCACCCTCGCCCCCATAGATTGAAATCTCTGCAAAGCCAGGATGTGTCCTTTCTGCTCACTGCTCACTGTCATCTCTCCAGTCCCCTGCGCTGTCTGGTACACAGTGCACTTACTGCACATACCCCAATAGCACATGACTCCACAAGGTAAGACATCAGCCAGCAGTCCCACCCCTACCTTTTAGAGCCGAGTCTCTGGGGAAGGAAGTGATTTGGCCAGGGTCTCTTAGTCAGCCAGGGTCGGAGCCAGGTCTACTGTCAACCCAGTTTCTCTCTCCCTCCCCTCCCTTCATCAGGAAGCCTGAGGACTGATGAACTCCAGGTGTCCAGAATGCCAGGAGCATTTCACCCCAAGCAAAAGGACAGGAAACGTCTCAACAATTCCCTGTGGAGACTATAAGGAAACTAAATAGGAGAGAGACAATCAGCGGGGCGGGGGAGGCGGAGGGAGGGAAGGAAAATCGCACAAAATGGAATAGAAAAGAACACAAGGGACCATGGAGATGGATCACGGGTGAATTGGTTGTGGGCTACCCAAGGGGAATACAAAATGTAAAAGACATAAATAACAATAAAAATATATATTTAAAAAAAAACCAAAAAACAATTCCCTGTGGAAATCAGTAGGAGAAAAATGGCAGTGGGGAGGAATCTGATCTTCCAGAAGGCATCAAGGTCAAATGGGAACTTGCACCAGTCCCCACCTTCTACCTACCCTGACTCAGTAGGTAATGACAGAAAGTGCTTTGCAAATGAACAGGTGTCTCAGAAGGAGAAACCAATTAGCACACCCCAGCCCCAGGCTCACCAAAACTGCGCAGCAGGTCATCCACCCACCCACTCATCCAACTGTTTCCACCAACACAGTGAGTAGTGGTCAGCAGCCAGGCTCTGTCACTTGCTACTTGGGTGATTTGGGGCAAAATTCTTAATTTGCTATGCCTGCGGACACCATGCAAAATGGGCATAATAATGTTACTTATCTCACAGGGTTGTTGTAAGAATTTGGAGCTGATACACATCATTGACCTTGAGCAGTGCCCAGAATCAGTGTACCCTCTGGAAGTGTGGGTGTCTACTACTCTGCACTAGGCAGTAGGGATATACCTTCCTGTCTCTACTAGGATCTCTCTTGCAATTAAGAATGCCTGCCTGTGCTCCCAGCAGACACCCACTCCTCCACTGGGCGCCAGATCCCACCCCTCATCCACTCACCCAGCAAGTCTCTCCTTCTCACCAGCATCATCAATTTTTGCCTCTGGACTTGATCATTCTCACTGGCAAACCAACATGCTATTCTCTCTCTGCCTCTCCCTCTCACACACACACCCTTCTCTTGAGCCCACATCCTCCTCCAACTACCACTTAGCCCTTCCTTATATCAAAGTTCCTGAAAAGAGCTAAATACATGCTCCACTGCTAATAGCCCCAATCGTAAAGTCAACAGTGACCCCCCCATACCATAAATCCTTCACCATAAATCCAACAGTCACACCTCAGTCTTAACGAAGCAGGCCGTAGGATTTGACTCATCACGCCTTTCCTCCTCAGTGAAGCTCTTTTCACACTCAGCTTTTAGGATAAACCTTTTGATTCCCTTCCTACCTCAGTGGCTTCTCTCTGGTCGCCCCTGAGGTCCCTCCCCACCTTCTCAAACACTTTGCACCGAGACTCAGGCTCAGGCCCTGGTCCTCTTCTGGAACTACCATCACCCCTTGGTGATCCCCTGAAACCTCTGGCTTCCAATACTAAGCGTGGCTGGTTTCAAGCCCTACCTCTCCCCCGCCTGCCTGACACTTCCACCTGGATATGTTTAGGAGCCTCACGATAAACCTGTTGACAGAAATCAATTTCCTCCCTCCTACCTTTCCCAATACCCTCCACTTGCTTCTCACCACCTTTCTCATCTCAGTCAACAGCAGCTCAAGCTTTCCATGCACTTGGTTCAAAAGCTCTTAGACTCCTCTCTTTGACTCCTCTTTTTTTCACAGTACCCTTCCAATCTTCCAGCAGATACTGCTGCTCTACCTTCAAGAGACGTTGAGAGGCTGACCACGCCTCCCACCTCTGCCACCCATCCACTCGACCTGGATGGTCACCAAGTCTTCCTCACGGGCCTCCCTGCTTCCACGTATGTTCCCCTTTGCTGTTTTCAGCAGCATCCCGGGGAAACCCTGTTAGTACATGAGTCAGATCCTATCCCTCAGAGATCAAAATCCTCCACTGGTTCTTGTCACCATCAGAATAGACATCGGGGCAGCACAAAGTCCACAAGGTCCTGGGCGATCCATCTCCTTCCCAGGCATCCCACACCTGCCTTCCTATTGCCCTCCCCTTCCTGTGCCCTCCAGACTGCTCCTTGCTGCTTCTGAGACATGCCCAAGGCGTCTTCTTCCCATCTTTGCTCCAAGTCACCTCCTCAGCCCATCAATTCGTGCATCTTTAGCCCACAGCACTCTCTCCCCTGTTCTGCTCTAATTTTCTCTCTCGCTCTAGCCCCCACCTTACACACTGGGAGCTTCCTTCATTTGCTTCTCCGTCAGCCCTCCTTGAAAAGTGAGCTCTATGCCAGCAGGGGGTTAGGACAGTTTTTTATAGCTGCTAATTGCACATAATCAATGTGTGGTCAGTGTCTAGTAAGTGAGTGAATTTTCTATTGACTTTGTCTTGCTCTGTTCATTGTGACGGAAGTTGCTGCCTCTTCTCCATGTGCCTTCCCCCTGGTGTCCAGCAGACTTGCTATAGTCTCTCAGGAGGATATGTCAGGTAAATGAAGGAAAAGTGGACCCTGCTCTCTCACAGCAGAGCACGGACGGGCCCACATCAATCATGTTCTCCCAGGAGCCTTCACCCTGATGGACTTCTCAGAGACCATCTTCCAAGTCAGGCCATGCATGTGGGTTTTTACTTGGAAGATGTGACCCCCATTCTTCTCCTTGTGGGACTGCCTGCCCACAAGCCTAGTGCCTACTCCCTTCTAATGACCATCTGGATGTCTTCCCTCCTCCCCAAGGCCCTCTGTGATACCTCATCCTACCATGTTCTCTCTGACTCTCAGTAACCTTTCCACTTCCAGCCTCACCCTGCCATGTACCCAGTGAGTCAAAAGGAGGGACTCTCACACCTCCAGACAGGGCGGAGGCTGCTCCCTGGGTAAGGAATGTCCTTTCTCCAGCTGCCTGCTTGGAGAACACATCCGGAAGTCACTCTTCAGCTTCTGCTTTTGGGCAGAGTAAGGTCTGCCTGGCACTCCATTAAGGTGGGACGTGATGGAAACGCAGGGAAATTCTCCTCTGATGGTTTCTGTCTCCTTAGGGAGGTGGAAAATAGGTCTTCAGCCGAAAGTGGTGATGGGGAAAAAAGTGCTGTAATTTGAAGGATAGAGGAGAAAGTTTGGAAAAGTTGAGAATGAGAGACTGATCAGAAGAGAAAACTGTGGTAGCTTACTGGGCAACACTTAGTGTGTTTGGCAACATGTACTGTGTTTGGATGTTTTTCTCAGGCCATGGTTCCATGCACAGGTGTGGCAGCAGAGTAGGTGGAGAATCACCTTTAACCAGGGTTGGGGCTATGCCCAGCCGTGTAATGAGTCAAGTGGGAACAAGAGAAATTG
Source organism: Scalopus aquaticus (assembly GCA_004024925.1). Taxonomy (NCBI): domain Eukaryota; kingdom Metazoa; phylum Chordata; class Mammalia; order Eulipotyphla; family Talpidae; genus Scalopus; species Scalopus aquaticus. Next base: position 11,298 of record PVIJ01000268.1, read on the forward strand.
TATGTCAGGGAGTGACTACAATGAAAATGACAATACAAGACTTAAAAACAGAGTGTACTAAGGAAGCCCAGTGGCCCTAAGGCTTGAGTTTGCTAGGAAAGGTCTGACAACAGAGTTGAGATTGCGACTGTCTCAGAGCATCTTTTCTAGAAAGTTCCCACCCACTTCCAGTTTGGACCAGTCATTCCTTCCTATCTGTTCTCACAGGAGCCTATACTTACCCCTACTGAATGTTAGTACTTGATTTACTTGCATGTTTTCCTACTGCAGGGGAACAGGACTGCACGGTGTCTCATATTTTTTTGTATTCCAGTGTCAGATCCCCAAAAAGCCCACTAAGCAACCATTCACTGATGGATTGAATGCATTTATTTGGCAGAACCCAGACCAAGTTCTATAGAATAATAAACCCTCATGTCTGTGTGACAATTTTCAGTTTGTAAAGCAATTTCACAGCCATGATCTAATTTCAACCTTCCAACAACCCTACAAGATAGCAACTCATGGGCCTTCCTGGCGGCGCAGTGGTTGAGCGCTGCGCTGTGGCGCTGTTAGCAGCGCGATGCGAGTTCGACGCCCAGCCGGGGAGAATCCCGCATGGTGTAGCAGACCTCTCCTGCCTGCCCGCTGCTCCCCTCAGCAGTGTATTTCTGAGCTCTCTGTTCTGCTCCCCACTCTGTCTCTGGTGAACCCTCTCGCCACCCCACGCCTCTGGCCTGTACCCCAGCTTGTATGTATAAATAAATAAATCTTAAAAAAAAAAAAAAGAAAGAAATCTGTGGACCCTGTATTTAAAAAAAAAAAAAAGATAGCAACTCATTCACTCATTCAACTGAGTAGGAGCCCTTCCTTGGTGTCAGGCACTTTCTTAGGTACTGGAAGGCAGGAGCAAAGAGAAAAAACTAAAATCCCTGCCTTTAAAGAGCTTGCATTCCTGAAGAAGGTATTACCATACCTGGTTTTTTTGCATGGACAGACTGAGGTTAGTTCAGGGAGGCTAAGCAACCTGGCCAAGAACACAGGACTGGCCCATAAAAAGACTGAATTAGGATGCAGGACGATGTGACTCCAAGCACAGGGAGTACATTTTCCACACTAGGTTACCTCAGGGATCATGGGCTCATCCTGAGGTATCTTATTTTTTTTCCCCTAACTTAACAACAAATAAAAGGAAACTTGGCAGAAATCCACACCCTGGGAATACTTTGGAACTCTTTCCCTTGTCTGGTGTGTGTGTTTAACAAAGATGTGAGAAATACCTGCCAGTTCTCTTCTTGCCAGAACCAATGACAGAAGCCACACAGCATTGTGAGTACAGCGTCTGCTTGTGTGCAAACCCGCAGGCATTTTTAGCAACTTTGGGGAACATAAAGAAAGCTGTTGGTTTTGTTTGCACATATTTTTCGCCTCTGCAGAAGGCTTCTCACCAAGCTGCAGCCTCAGAGATGCCTTTTATTTGATCTTAAGACATTCAATGTCTTCATAACTCAGTAGCTGAGCTACGGTGGGCAAATTACTTCACCTGCCCTTGGCTTCCTCTCTTGGAAAATGCATCTGACAATAAAGGTCCTTACCTCTCAGGGTGGTTGTGTAGACTAAATGAGACCCTGTGGAAATACCAGTTGGCTTGGGAAGCTTTGTGCCAGGGAGAAGGGCTGTGTTCAAGCATAATAGAGGTGCTTGGTGGGAAGGGGACTTCAAGAGATTTTGACTGGAATCATCCCCACCTAGGCTATAGAGCCTTTAGCAAGTAACTTAATCATCCCCATTCTTCCAGCCGCAGCCTCCCTCATCAAGGGGCAAGAGCCTCCTATCTATCTCTATCCATACCTACATCCATGCATATGTTACATATGTAATATATACACACAATATGTGTAATATACACATATAACACAGAATATATACATAACACATACATGCATACTCATGACAAGGATTGTTGTAAATATTAGAAGTAATGTTTGCGTAGAGTGTGGCACCAAGCCTGCATAAGTAATCATCCAGTAAATGGCACAAGGTGTTCATTACTATTATTATTATTATTATTATTATTATTATTATTATTATTATCATTATCATTATTATTATTACCACCACTGTTATTACTATACTAATAGCAAATATTAAGGTCAACAAGGATTTAAAGAGTTTAGGATTTTAGCCTGTAAATTCCTTCAGGCAAGTATGCATCTTATGCATTCCTGTATATACAACACCCAAAACTCTATGCCTTAATAACTGACTGCTAGTAAAGTCTGGAGAACTGGACTGGATGACAGAGAAGAGATTAAAGCCGTCTGTGTTTAGCTTGGGTTTGAACAAGGGCACATGTCGACTATACATTTGCCATTGTCTCTTCTACACTTCCAAGGCAGATATTATTATTAATATTATCCAGATTTTTTAAATTAGGAAGCTGATGCTCCACAAATGACTTGCCCAACTTCACACAGTTGGTGGGTGACAAAGCGAGAACAGGAACCCAGAAGTGACACTTCTAGCCCACACCCTTAACCTCCGCCCTGAACGGCCAGGGAGAGCTCTGGTTTAAGGTTGCCCACTTTGGACCTAGTTCGTTCCTGGCCCTCTGTTTGTTTCTGATGTTCCCAGAGGGAAGAGTAAATGTCTTCTCTATGTGCATTCTGCCTGGCCAGCCTGTGTTATTGTCTGGGTGTTCACTTGTGTTTTAGTGTTCTCCCAGAAGCAGGCGCTGAAAGTGAAAAGGGAGACTGACATGTGGTCATCCCTTCCTGATCAGTGCCTTCCAGGGCCTTTTGCCCCGACCATGAAGGGGCACACATGCTGGCCCCCACAGCTGCAGGGGAAGAAGTATGGAGTGGACCAACAGTACTTTTCATACAGCACTTCATTCCATACTCACAACACTCAAAGACAGGACGTAAGATCCACATTAAGCAGATGAGTGACCACAGTGTCAGAAATGTTAGGTGACTGTCCCAGGTCTCCTAGTAAGCAGTGGCCCAGATCTTCTGACTCCAGAGTCCACGTTTTCTATACTAGTTCATACATGCATTTTGTTCTGTCTAATTTTTGTTTTAACCCATGGGAAGTGTACACAAACTAGTATTACCAGCAAACTGTGACTTCAGCTATCACATGTGAAATTCCTGTTATTCTTATTAAATGCCACGGTGCCTTCCTTCAGAAGAACAAGATTTCTCCCAGCCTGGTTCTCCTAGCACCTGAGGCACCAGTAAGACTCATCAAAAATGCAGATTCCAAGGCCCCATCCCCCAGAGCCACAGAACCAGAATTGCTACCTTTCCAGCTTATTTCAAAGCATGCTCAAGTTTGAGAACCTCTGCCTTTGAGGGGTCAATCATCCAACAAGCACTGGATGATGAAGAGAGAAGGATATTTTCAACAAGCAAACCTCAGACATACAGTGAACTTGAAAAGCCATCTTGTGTGTCAGGATTAAGGAAAGGCAGAGGAAGATTGGAGGGAAGGTATCCAAGACACTGGGAGCCCCAAATGCAGTGTAAATGGGGAGTTTAGGCCTGAAAGAGTAAGTCTCAATCCAGGAGGTCTGGTACAGCTGCCAAGGGGATCCCCAGCAGTAGGAAAAGCATCAGGGCATCAAGTCGCACAGCAGGTGAAGGGAACAGGCAGCAAAGAAGGAAGCAGAGACCAGTTCTGGCTTTTTGGAAAACTGGCTGGAAGAAAAGGCCGGAACCAGACTCTCATGGAGATATAAGGCAAGATATTCAGGAGGCAAAAGACCTGCTTGAAAGTCTAAGTCTGAGGGTCAGCAGGGAGCTAGGACCAGGGGGACCTGGTGCGAACAGCTGAGTGAGAGCCAAAGGACATGGCCAGTGCAGCGTCCAGGGGAGGAAGTCAAAGGGCTCCAGCAGTGGGAGGTGCAGGCTGTGGTGTGGGAGTCAGGCACACAAGCGCCACTTGTGTGGGCCATCAGTGCCTGGCTCAGCCACTCTTTAGAGCCTACCGTTCCTGAAGCACTGGGACTGGATTGTGACGCTGGTGCCACCAGGAGCCTTGTGACCTTGGTCAGACCTCTGCATGACTCTGGGTCTTCCTCTTTCCTCTGATACACAAAGGAACATACTTGGTGATCCAAAGTCTCTATCTGCTCCTCAATCTAGCTCCTGGGGAGATAATTTTTGTGAAAATTATCAATAACTGTCTATGAACCAGGCAGCTCTATACATGTTTATCTTGCTACTTGCTACCTGTTCAGCCTCTGCCCATCTTCCTTGAAAGCTCTAACACAAACAAGAGGCAGGTCTCCAGGGAATTTCAAACCGGGGTTCCTCCCCCAACCCTGCCCCCTTTGGATGCTTCAAAGAGTTAGCTTTCAAGAGTTAGGCTATGAAATGCTTATTTTAGCATTCTGAAATAAGAACATGTCTTATATATTGCATTTTAGAATCTATGAAATAATATGGACAAATCATCAATAACTAGAACTATCACTGTCTAACCAGAGCCAGTTGTATCCTCTAACACATTCTTCAATACTTTTAGGATAGCCAACGATGACGCCAGCATGGTGGAGAATCAGAACCACATTTTCTGTTCGCAGAATACTATTTATAATCTGTTGGATGAATGGATGTACCCAAAGGGCCCTGAGGTTCATTCCAAATCCAAGAGTCCAGAGTCCTTGACATTATATCTGCTACCATAACGCTACCAACCACCAGAGTGTCCTGTTCTCTGAATCTGTGATTTCTCATCCTCTACAAGATGAAATCCAGTCACTCAACATCTGATCTAACTCAAGTCATCTACTGAGACTAGAATCATCCAGAACAACCTAAAATTCTCAGAACCATATTACTTCCCACTTCTAGTTTTTTTAATGTGCTTTCTCTTCTACCTGAAATTCCCTTTTTCCTGCCTTCCCATCTTTTCACCTTTCTCTGTGCTGGGGGCATTGGATAAAGCAGGGCAAATGGAATGGACAAGGCTGCTGCTCACAGACAACCGAAAGCCTGTCAGAGGAGACAGGTAAGCAAGTAATGACAAGTAATGACAGGGCATTCAGGGAGTGCCGAGATCAGGGAACAGTGTGAGCCGCTCCTCATACTGGCTGCTGGCAAAACCCTACTCTTCGCCTCAGATATAACATAGCAACCCCTTCCCTAAAATCCCTCCCCTTGGGCTAACTACCTCATCAGTGGGCTCCCAACCCGTGGCAGCACCTCTCATTCTGAGTCTGTTGACCCCTGACCCCGCTTCTAGACCATAAGCCCCGTGAAGGCAGAAGTGGTTCTTATAACTCTAGCACAATGGCATGGACCTAATAGGGACTCAATGGCTTCTGAATAGTGAAGAATTAATAAAGGATCTACAGATAATTTGATAAACTCTCCACAGGAGAAGTCTTACAAGAGATTTACATAGCTACTTGCACTTAGTACCTGTCTTCTCTCTTCAGCCCTATTATCTGCTTCTATAAAATGCATTTGGATTACCAATGATTTTTTAACTCTTAATTTCTCTTTTTAAAAATACTTCACTTTATTTAATTTTATTTTTAGCATAGAACCCTGTCTTCAAGAGAAATCTTACTCAGAAGCCCAAATACAATGCAAATAAGAGCTGTGCTTCTCTGAAGTGAGAGGTGGATCTGAATCCTCAAAGTTAACACACCCACCTACCCCTGGGAAGAGTGCAGCTTGATAGCCTCTTGCCCTCTCACCTCTAACCTGAGTCAGGCTGTAACTAACCACCTTCACCAGATACTCTACCAGGAGATAGTGTTTAAGTGCCTAAGATGTACCCCGGCACCGGGACTTTAAAAAAATTATCTCATTTCCTCTTTTGTTTCTTGCCATCCCTTTCTCTTTGCCCCAAATTCTTCATTTTGAAGCTAAAAATAATCTTGTATTGTTGTGAGCCACCTTAAATACTCTTGGAAAATGAGGCAGAGTTATAAATAGATACAAATATAAAGCGGGGTGTTTTTTAATCTGCACAACAAACCTGTGGGATTGGTTTTAGTAATTGTTTCATAACTGAGATCAGTGGGGCTTGGACCGGAAGTGAGGTTGCCCAAGACCATTCCAGGAAGTCAGCCACTACAATCCCACCTCCCACCTGGAGGGACCTTCCCACACCCCAGCACCACACTCACTAAGAGGTATATGCTTACTAATTTATTTAATCTCTACAAAAACCCAGGAGACAGATACTGTTGCCATAGCCATGGCCCAGCTGAGAACACAGGGGATTACAGAGGTGAAGTAGTTTGTCCCAGACATACAATCAACAAACACCAAGCCTGATCGTGAACCTTGTCTGTGTGATGCCCAAGCCTGTGCTGCTACCCCACATGGAGCACACACTCCTGCCTCCAAGGCCCTGCTTTTTACATCCTTACTTCCTTTGAAGGTTATGTCCCTGCCCTCCTGGGCAGGATGGTGGGGGCAGTGGGTGAGGGTGGCGGGTAGAATAGGGGGGTGCTGTAAAATCAGGAACAACATGTTGCATTGCAGAAGCACAGACCATGACCACTGGGCAAACCAGACCTCCTGAAGACAAATCTGGATTTCCTGAGACTAGACTTGTGAAATTTGGCAAGTTACTTAATCTCTCTGTATCTTGATTTTTCTCAGCCACAAAACAGGAATTACAATAATAACAATGTCAGAAGTATTGTCATAAGGCATGAAAACTCTTAGTATAGCATAGATTAAGTATTCTGTAACTGTTAGCTTTTATCACATGTATGTAAAATGCCCAGCAATTAAATAGCAACTCTAATTACATTATTACTGTCTCTGTTTCTCTCTGTCTCAGGGAATCCCACATTTCTGTGGAGCTTCTGGCCATGGGGAGTTACAAAGTGGCTACAGAACTGATCCAAGGGGGGATTTTAATAGGGTTCATACTCTCTCAGGCTTTTGTTCCATCCCAACTTAGAGACCTACTTTATGCCAGGCCCTGCTTGAGACTGAGGGTCCAGAGACATCAAAGAGGCACAGGGTCTTCCTGTATGTGTGAGATAAAATATTCCTCACATATTATTATTCATTTTTACTTTTCATAAAAGTCGAGTGCATTGGCCCCTCATCCACACACAGTACTGAGTCACCATCACCACACTCTGTACCCAACTCTCCTCATCATCACTCCTCATAGTCTCCAGAACTCTGCACTTGCTAAAAAATAAGTCCCCTTTCCCATTCCCCCTCCCCAGCCCCTGGTAACCTCTACTCTACTTTTTATATCTAACTACATTTACATTTTTTAGTGTGGTAAAATATACAATATTAAACTCATTATTTTAAACATTTTACATACACAGTTCAGTGGTCTTGGAACATTCAACACATCATTGTACAACTATCACCAACCATCTCCAGAACTTTCGTTGTTCAAACTGCAACTGTACCCATTAAACAATAAACCCCCCACTCTCCTCTCCCTACAGTCCCTGGTAACCTCCATTCTACTTTCTGTCTCCAGGAATGTCACCAGTCAGGGATCCTCAGATCAGGGAGTCACACAATATTTGTCTTTTTATGACCAGCTTATTTCACTTAGCACCATGCCTTCAAGATTCATCCACGCTGTATACATGTCAGTGTCAGAATTTCTTTGCTCCTTAAGGCTGAATAATATTCCATTGCAAATGTGGAGCAAAATACGCTTATCCATCCATCCATCGCTGGACACCATGGCTTCCATCTTCAACCCTTGTGAATACTGTTGCTCTGAGTCTGAGTGTGCAGGTCTCCTGAACTTCAGCTGCTTTGACAGTGCTTTGAACTGTGGGGGAGGACATGGGGATTCACCCACAAGTGACCCTCAGTGAACCTCAATTTCCTCATCTGTCAAAGGGGGCTAATGTGACCAGTTGTGGTAAATTAAAGTCGCCTGACTTGGGGAGGTGCCTGATGCACTATAAACACTCCGAAAATGGTAGCTTTGACTGCTGCTGTTAGGCAGGACGTGTCTGGAGGAGAGGCCTTGGAAATTAGGCGGTCAGCTTTGGCTTTGTCACGAGTGTCCTGGCAAGAAGGCCTGAAGAACTTCCTTTTCCAGACGAGGAAACAGACTCAGAGATGTCCAGGGACTGAGAATGGTAGAGGCAGGCCTGGAACAAGGCTCCCTGGGCCTTTTTACTAGAATCCAGTGAGCAGGGATGATGTAAAACCCCAGGGGAGGGCAGGCATGGCATGCAAAAATTCCCTCAAATGTCTGCAGACTTGGCTTAGGAAAACAAGCACACTTGTCCCAGATGGGCTTGCTGTCAGAAGAAGAGCTGGGAAGGCAAAAGGGAGGAGAGCTGTGAAGGTGGATGCAGAGGGCACCGCCTGAGCAAAAGCCAAGAGGTGGGAGGTGCAGTGTCTGCGGGAGAAAGGGAGGCGGCGTCTATGGGGAGCAAAAGGCAGCATACATACGTGGGAGGGTGGGGTAGGGTTACCGAGGGCACCATGCAGCCCATCCCAGTCCAGTTCCAGGGCCGGAAGGCTCCCAGGTACTGCCCGGGGGTGTGTTTCAGGGAGATTAGTCAGACGGATGGAACAGGTGCTTGCCTTGTGACAGTTCCCTGCCTTCAAACCACAGTTGATACTGTCAAAACTATAAAGTAGATATGTGTTTGACCAACATCATAACATCATGTACAGAGTTCAAAAAGTCAGCTGGCTCTATCAGGTCCATTCCTCAGTCCCTCCCCATTGCCCTCCTCCCCATCTTACTGCCCAGAAGCAGCCAATGACCAATACTTCTTCCAATATTTAACTCAGTATTTCTGAATGTTTAAGCATCTCTTTCTTCATTTTCAATTTGAGATAATGTCCTGTTGACTTGCTGTGACGGAGGAGAAGGATCTCACCCTCTTCCTTGTAGATATACTTCACCTCCTCCCAACTTCTGATGTTACAACATCGGAAATGGTAGTCAGAGTCTGCATTTATAGGATTGTGATCATGTAAATTATAGCTGAACCATATCATATTCTGGTAAGACTTCCACTTTTGTACAATCAATAATTAAAGGCTCCTTTTAAAATTCTACTTTCCATGGGAATATAAGTCTCTTCTCAGAATATCAGGCAATCATCCATCTTTTCATCTTCCTTTCTTCTGGAGGAAGAAAGGCACCAGTGCTGGAGGCACCAGTGCTCCTGTTCAAACCCAGACACTAGTTCTCAGCCAGTTGCAGAGGTATAGCTGTGCCCACCTGGCTTTCCAGGGGCCTCTGATACCAGAGTCAGTTGCATCTTGTTCTAGTCATCATTCAGCTATAGATTTTATTCAGAAAATACTGACTGTGAGCTTTCTAACATCTCAAAGATGTCCAATGCCAGAGGCTGGCAATGCAGGGATGAATTAGATGCGGCCCAACCTTCAAAGGGGTCTGAGTTGAGGAGTAGAAACAAGTGAGTGCTGGGCCAGAGGGGAATTCTGGGATTCATGGGGAGGAAGGATCAGATAAGAAGCCATTGGAAGGGCCAACATGGAAGACTTCCTGGGAGAGGTGAGGCTAATGAGTCTTAACTTGTCAGAAGGAATTTTCTACGCATTTTGGGAAGGGCATTCCGGGTAGGAAAGCATCCTGTACACAGTCACGGGAACATAATGACATGTAAGTAATTAGTGATGATCACGTGGGAGGGGCAAGGCACATCAGGGGAAGGCAGGGTCTGCGTGCCAGGCTAAGGGACCTGAGGGACACGGGAAGCCACAGAAAGATCTTAAGGAGAGACGACATAATCAAGTCTGCATTTTTAAAAGGACAGGATGGCTGCAGGGTGTCAGATAGATTAGACAAGACAGTCTTGTAAGGGGGACACTGAGGTCTAGTAAAGGGTTACAGGGGTGTGAATGAACACTGGCACTTAGGGGGAGGCATGGGGCTCAAGAGACTTTAAAGAGACTGAAAGGACTGGACTCAGGGACAAGAGGATGTGGGAAAGTTCACTGATAATTCCCAGGTGTTCAGGAAAAGGATGTTTCAATTCAACACATGTCCGCTGGGAACTGGAAGGTTGGAAAGAAGGGTATTTGATTGATTATTGGGGTGTTTGATGGAGGGGGGAGAGAGGTGCTGAGACAAAGGATGCCCAGACTTTGAGGGAACAGATCTAGGGCCTGGGGCTCTCAGATTAGAGGGTAGAAGCAAGAGGAAAAGGCCAGGGATCAGAAGGGATGGTACAGTGTGACTAGTAGAGCATGTGCTCTGGAGTCAGGCAGGCCTTGGTTCGATTGCCAATTCCACCCCTTCCTACCAAGTCCCTGTTTCCCCATCTGCAAATGGGAACCATGATACTACTGACCCAGTGGGGTGGTGGTGAGAATTAAATGAGACTCTGGCTATAAAGTGCTAGGACATACTATGCTTCATTTTGTGACTTCCTATCATTTGTCTTCAGGACCAGGACAGCTTCAAAAAGCAGGTGGGCACAGAGCTGACCCTGAAAGCAGAGGCAGGGCCTGGCTGCCTAGGATTACGACCTGCACAGGCACACTAAATCCTACTCAGAGTCCCATACTTGTTTTAATACCCGCTTGACATTTACAATAATTTTTGAATAAGGGACCCTACATTTTCATTTTACACTGCAGCCTACAATTTATGTAGCAGAGCTGTGAGCAGGAGACCATCAGGTAGAAAGAACAGGTACTTTTGAAACAAAGGGCCTTTCCCATGCGAAGTCATGTGGGAACTGGAAACTCAGCTGCCCCTGAGAAGTCAGGAGAGGCAGGATGCTTCTAGCTAGTGACTCCAGTGCAGGGGCAAGTGGTAGAAGCTCAAAGTGGAAAACAATGAGGGGTCTCAAAGGCAACATTACAGGTTTGGATGCTATATGCTGTAGACATGAGAGCCTTCCAGAGTTTGCCAATTTGTGAGTGGTGAGTTCTGGTGATAGTTCAGGAGAACACTGTGCACTGTGGAGGCAGGAGACTTGAAAGGTGTGATCTCCACTGTACAGATGAAGAAACTGAGACCCACTGGGGGTGATGTGAGCAGGGCTACAGTACGGATCCAGGCATCTTAGCCTCTGTGGCACCCTAGCTCCATAAATGTAAACATAAACACATATGGACAGTTACATTTTGCAAAAATGGAGACATAAACATAAGCATAATACCAAACAGAAATAAGTACATACAATTACACTTTACAAAAATGTGAATATAAATATATGGATGTGATCATGCATTATGAAAATAAAATATCAATATCAACATCAATGTATATATAATTATACTTTACAAATTTAAATGTAGATATAAATACAAATGCATGTATATAATTATTCTTTACAACTGCTTGGTCTAAAGGCAAACACATGAATGTAATAGACTCAGACATTTTCTTGGACCTGAGGTCTGGTGGCACCTCCTGCATTGAATGGGAAAGTTGCCTGGAGCTGGAGGTGGGTTACTCAGCTCCAGAACCCGTGCGCCTTCCTGGAAGGGGTGGGCAGTCCTCCTCTCCTCAGGAAAATGCCAGCTAGTCCCTAAGGCTGGGACCTGCTGTGTCTCCAAGGACTTCCCATCCTACTCTCCTAAGGAGGGAGGGGCTGAGTGAGTGACAGGTGAAGGAGAGACAGTTACATAGATCCCTGGCTCTGGAGGACAACCAAGTCTCTGTGTCTGCAGACATCCGTGATGATGTTCCTGGTGCCACCCCCAGCATCAGCCCTGGGGACTGGGCTGCCCGCCGACCCCACCCATAGGCGGGTGGGAAGGCTGAGTCAGTCGCAGCTGCTGTGGATGCCATCTGGAGAGGAGAAACACCTTGTCTGTCTGTCTGTCTGTCTGTCTGGGATTTGAGAGAAACATGCCCGGAGGTGGAGGAAGCATGCAGGCCTTTCTTTGTGTCAGCTGCTCTTGTAGCCAGGAAAATGGGTGATGTCCCTGCTTCACCTTCTTCCTGAGGCTTCCCTTATAGATTCCTCCATGTCCTTCTCTTTCTTACCTCCACATATTCAGCATGGCGACAGGATGACTTGCTTCACAAAATTTCTCCAATCTTCACACCTTCCAAGCTTTGGCCACTGGGTATATACTACCCAGGTAGGCAGGTAAGAGACAGCACAGTAAATGCCCTCGTCTGGCTATCCTTTTAGGTCTCCATCTTGCCTCATCTTCAAGTCATAGTTCTCCAGGTCCAGAGCCCTCCCTACTAAGTATCTGTAATGGGAGGATGGATGGATGAAGGTTCAACCTTTCTGAGAAGTCACTCCTATGTCTGCATTCCAATCCCTATGGTCAGGAGACAGGATCCAACTGCCTCTAAAATAGGAGGGAGATCAAAACTTGCAGATATGGAAAAAAGTTATCGAGAAAATTCCTGCCTGATCACTTCTATTTTCCCTGTGAAGGATAAGGGTTTGATGGGAAGATAAAGAATGACAACTGGAATTGCTATTACACAGATGGGAAAGAGATTCAACTGGAGAGTCGCAGACACATGACAAGGTGGTGTCATGGTCCCTCATTTTGGTGATAAGAGTAATAGCTCCTGTTTCTGGAGCTCTAAGTCTGGTGCCCAACTTACAAGACCTCCTTTCATCTTCACATCTACCAAGGCAACAGGTATCTCAGTCAAGATCAGTCAGGTCAGGTTGCAGAAATTAAAGAAGAAATTCCAGGGCTTCCCCGGTGGCACAATGGGTTAAGCCCAGCACTTTGAAGCTATCAGCGGACACTGCAGCACGAGTTCAATCCCCAGCCAGGGAGCTTCCCACAAGGCACAGCAGACCTCTCCTGCCTCGCCCGCTGCTCCCCTCAGCAGTGTACTCCAGTCAATCTGCCTGTTCTGCTCCCCACTCTGTCTCTGGTGAGTCCTCTCACCACCCCACACCTCTGGCCTATACCCCAGCTTGTATGCATAAATAAATAAATCTTTGAAAAAAAAGAAATTTCAATGGCTTACAGGCACAGAGATCTACTTCTTGCTCTTGTTAAATGGCCATCTGTCAATGGCAGGAGAGGAGGCAGACTGCAAGACTACGAAGCCAAGACGGTCTAAATGGCTGGGAAGGAATGGAGGGAGGGGTTCAGATCTGGTGAAGGTCAAAAAGCCAGTGTGGTAAGAAGCTCTGAGAGACAAGAGAGTGGGACCTTGCTCTCTGAGATTCAGGTTGAGCCAGTAGCAGCTGGCATGAGTCTCAAGCATGGGCAGCTGGAGCAGAGCAAAGGTTACAGGCCTTGATCTGAGGAGTCAAAGGTCCTGACTGAGGAGCCACACTCCATTCCCTGCAGAGAATGGGCATCCAGGCAAGACCATCACAGCCACCGGCTATGTATACGGCAGCTTCCTGCGCTGTACATTATACAAGGGGATGAGATCTGGAAAAAAGGCCTTTTAGGCGTCAAACATAGAAATATAAAAGATAAGACCTCCACAAAAGGCATGGGGTGGTGGTGGAGAAACATGTGCCATGGAAGAATCACCTGAAAGTCATAAGTGACCACAATTTGGAGGACTGGAGATGCAAACTTCCAAGAAGCAGGGAACTTCCAAAATTTCCACTCAGTGATGGTGACAGTTCCCAGTTCTTGAGAGTTTTGTTTAAGAAGGCACTGGTGGAAACTCTTCAGGGGTGTAGAGACCTCACTTCTCCCAGCACACCCTAAAGGCAGAGATCATGTTTTTCCCATCTCACAACGTAGCAGAATAGCAGAACTCGGACAAGGCTGCACACCAGTGAGTATCAGAGTGTGATCTGGCCCTAGAGCCCACACTTTTGAGGTTTCCAACAAGAGCAATGTGAGCATCCCTGGGGGGTTTGGAAAACAAGAGTGCTGAGCCCCTCCTCTAGTGGGTGGGGAGGAGGGAAGTTGAGAGTGTGCGTTGCTCAGAAGTTCCCAAGTCATCCTTAGGAAGTGGGTTCCACACTTCATGATGCCCCACAACACACACACCCCTTAACTACTCAGGACATAGCAGAGATAGCACCTCTCCCTATGTGGCTACCAAATGCCTAGCAGCAGGGGTGGGTGGGTGAGTGTGTGTGTGTGTGTGTGTGTGTGTGTGTGTGTGTGTGTGTGTGTCACAGAGGGCAAAAGATTGTGTCTCGAAAGAAGACTAGGGGATAAGGAAGAAGTTCTCTCTTGTTTATTGACCCTGAGAAAAAGGGTCCATCTCTGTAGGGAAGACAAGGGCTGCAGGTCCCACCCAAGGCCCAGAGCAGAGGCATGCAGGGCAGCCAGCTTAAAGAAGAGTGTATCTGGCACACTGTGGGGCTGTGCAGGGCCCAGGACGGGCAGAGAAGGCGGCAGCCAAGGGAAAAAATGTTCAGAGTGGGGCTGGTGGGAGGTTAATAAAGAAGTGGTTGTCTGAAGATGGTCATTTAGGAGAGAGGTGCAGACAGGAGGGCACTGGAGGCCTTCTGGAAGTTGAGTTCCTATCTGCTTCTGGAGCCTCTCAGGGGTCAGTGATAACAAACAAGATAGGAGCCAGTATCCAAATGAAGGTTAAAGAGTTTGAGGCTGTTTGAGTGAGTCAAATCAGATATCAGCCTCTGAAGAGCCAGCCTTTAAACTTTTTAAGTCAACTGTCACCAAAATGACCGACTCTTTGCCTCCTGAAGAAAACCTTCAGCTCTTCTCACTTGCTGCCTTCTTGTGAGTGTGTGGGGCACTTCGGTTCCCCAGCTGCCATCTCTCCTGCAGCTTAGGGTCCAGCTTAATTAAGAGTGCTGTGGTCAATTGGTCTCGATCACCTCTCTAATTGGGCACCAGCTGTGTTTTCTCTTGACAAGGACTCCTTTATGAAACTTCTAAAACGTATTCCACAAGAAAACATAACAGCTTCAGGGTTATATGATCATAAAATCAGGAAAACTTGTTTGTGACAGAAATGAAGAGTACATCTCTCACTACATTCTATAAAGTTTTTTTGAAAAGTTTGGAGGGAGGATATCGAACAGCAAATTCTCCATTTGTTTTATGTTCTAGATCTGAATGTTGATTGTGGTTTATACCAAGTTTTTCATAATCACAGGTGTTGGTGCATAAAGACTGGGAAAATTTCCTGGCAGAACTGTGAGACTTAGGAACTTGAACCATGAATGACTCCATTGATGAACAGCCACCAGTGATTGACAGAATGACTATTAATAGCTAATATTAGCTGAGCCCTTCATATAGACTTTACCTTATGCCAAGCATTTGCAATGGATTGTCTCGCTGAAACTTGGTAAGAGACTTATGAGATGGACACATATGTTCTCCCATTTTTACAGATCAAGAAACTGAGGCCCAAGGCAGTGAAATAATTCATGCTCAGGGTCACAGGGCTCATCCTTAAGTGTCTGAAATGGAATTGAATCCAGGGCCATCTCGCACCAAAATTCCTTTCTGCCTCTCACTGACTAAACAATGCAATACCTGTGGAACTAAAGTGTTGCTTACAACATGTACAATATCAACAACGTCCCTAGCATTTGTATTGTTTCATAGCTACTAAATTCTTTTACATTTGCTATCTCAAGCTAGGCCAGCCCTGCAAGAGAAACAAAGCAGTTACTAGAATCTTAGATTATTTTCTCCAGCACATGCCAACAATCCAAAAAGAGTCAGACCTTCTGATTCTTACCTCAAATCCACCACTCTCTACCCCTGTCCAAACATTGTGCTTCTCCTTGAGGCAGTCAAATGGTTGTACTTTTGCCAACCATTCATTCAGTTAGTCATTCACCCTTCATTTAGTCTTCGTCACATTACACTGTCATGTTGCTATCCTGATATTTACTTAGTAGCTGTCTGTCTCTCCTTCTTGGGCTGTAGCTCCATAATAGCAGGAACCTGTGCTTCTTGTCCATGGTTTTACTTCCAGCTCCCAAAAAAGTGTCTAGAGCTTAAGTATTTACTGTTCAATTTATTCAAACAAATATTAATTAAATTAATCCATATTTGTTGAAGAGCCACTAAATGCCAGGCACTGAAGCAGACAGACAAGATTTCCCTTCTCCATGGAGCTAATAGTCTAACGAGGGGGGACTAAGACATAAGGAAATGAATAAGATAACTGCTCCCTGAGATTTGTGCACTGTGGGCACTTAGAAAAGGATAGGGCAGGAAGTGTCAGTCACTCAGTTCTTGTCCTAGAGCTGCTCACGTGCTAGTGGGGCAGGCCAAGCAGCCAACAGGCAGTTCCCATCTTGTGGGAGTAGTGGGGCTTCGCAAACTCACAGGCAGTGCGTTTAACTCAGAGAGTGAGGGCTGGGGCAGGGCTGGGGCATGGCAGGCTTTCAGAAGAGGTGGCACCTGACTGGTTTTTAAAGACAAACAGGAGTTATCTAGGAAAGGGGTGGGGTCAGTTCCAAGCCTGTGCAAGGACAGGTGGCTGGAAGCCAAATGGCACAGTGCTAGGGGTGACTGAGCTGAGAGTGTGCAGTGGGAAGAGAGGTGAGAGAGGCACGCATGGAAGAGGTCCAGAAGTACCAGCTATGATGGTTCATTTTACATGTCAACTTAGCTAGGCTCTTCTCCTCAGTTATTCAAACAAACATACACCCAAGTGTTGCTGTGAGGGTCTTTTGCAGATATGGTGAACACCTACAATTGATTGACTTGATAATCTAGGTGAGCTTCATCTACTTTATTGAAAGACCTTGAGAGCAAAACTGAGGTTTCTCTGAGGAGGAAGAAATTCTGCCTGTAGACTGCAGTGTCAGTTCCTACTCAAGAGTTTCCAGCCTCCTGCACTACAAAATTTGGGACTTTCCCACCCAGACCCCACAAACATGGAAGCCAATTCATTAATAAATTCATTAAAATTAATCTCTTGATAAAGACAGGCAGAGCAACAGGTAGATATACATTTGATTGATAGACAGGCAGAGAGATACTCCTAATCTCCTATTATTGGTTCTCTGATAGATCCCTGACTAATACACAACTAGTCATCTAAGTGGACTTCATCTTTAAGGTAATGGGAGGCTTTAAGCAAAGAAGTAGCATAATCAGATTGTGTTTCCATGACCACAATAAACTGGATTAGGAGTCAGTGTGGAAGCTGGTAGACCACATCAGAGGCACTTGCCTAAACTAAATCATGGCAGTAAGAAGGGCCTATAAAGACAGACCAATTTAAATGATATTATGAAAGCAGAATTGACAAGACTTGGCAAGAGAAGGAAGCAACCATGAGACCCAGGTCATCGGACATTTTTGTTAGATGAAATGTAAATGAAAGCAAGGACTCTGTTACGTTCCCTGATGTCCTTTTTGCTCCTAAAACAGGATTTGGCACCCAGAAGCTATTCACTGTACTTATTGCATGAATGGTGATACAATTCTCTGAGATCTGGACCACAGGTTGGATGATTAGGCAGTGAGGATGAGGGATGTGTGAGCACAGTTTGTGGATGTCAAGTTTGAAGTCGCAATCTGACAACCAGGAAGAGAGGTCCAGAGGCTAGCTGTAGAGGGGACTGGGTGCAGGAGAGTTTTGGGACAGAGACTGAGTGATGAGTTCTGAATTTAAGGAGGGTACTTGAGGCCAGGGGACAAGAAACCCCTACAGAGTGTGGAGTGAGGAGAAAGGAGACTACGGATTGAATCTTGGAGAAAAAGCAATACTTAAGGACTGAAGCAGGAAAAGGACTCCTCAAAGGAGAATGAGAAGAGGAGGAAAAATCAAGAGAACACAGTAGCAATCAATAAGCAAGCAAGGTGGTCTACAGCTGCCAACTGGTCAAGTGTTATTAAGACTTATAATAGTGACCTTAGCAACCAGCAGGTTGTTTTCTGTTTCTATGAGTTTTGTTTTTCAGATTCCACACATGAGTACAATCATATGGTATTTGTCTTTCTCTGTCTGACCTACTTCAGTTAACATAATAACCTCAAAGTTCTTCCATGTTGTTTTTAAAATGGCAAGACTTCATCTTTTTTATGACCAACTAGTAGTCCTTTGTCATCAGCTTTTTGTTGCTTAACAATGTTTTGGTCAATAATGGACCACATATATTACAGTGGTCCCAGTAGGCACTGCCATAAAACCTACATGTGCAGTAGGTTATACAATCTAGGCTTGTGTAATTATATTCCATGACGTTCACATAGTTATGAAATTGCCTAACAACACATTTCTCAAGACATAGTCTGGTTGTTAAGTTAAGCATGACTGTATATAGATTACATCTTCTTTATCCATTCATTCAACGATGGACACTTATGTTGTTTCCATATCTTGGCTATTGTGAATAATGCTGTAATGAACATAGGGGTACATGTAGCTTTCTGAATTAGTGTTTTGATCTACAAATTACCAGTTATAAAATAAATAAATCATAGGGATATAATGCACAGGCAATAATAATGTATTGGAAATTTGAAATCTGTACTCTATGGTGACAGATGGTAACTAGACTTGTAATCATTACACAGTGTATACAAATGACAAATAGTTGTGTTGGGCACCTGAAACTAATACAGCTTTGTATGTCAAATGTACTTCATTTGAAAAAAAAAGTGACCTTGGCCGGGACAACTGCAGTTGGGGTAGAGGAGACAGAATTCAGACTGGAGATATTTGAGGAAGACATGGAAGTGAAGTAGGGGAGGCATAGTCTCCAGTGGTCTCTCCTAATCTCTTTCAAAGAATTCATGAAATATTCCCAGCCCATATTAAAGGGCATGAAACTGAGGCACAGAGACATGAAGTTGGTTAAAAGTCACCACGTAGTCAAAGGAGGCTGTGCTCCGGGACACAGCTGTTCCGACCACACACTACCTTTTATGACTCGGCAGGAGACAGACTTTGAAAAGAATGGCTGTACAGGGTGGGGCCCAGCCCTGTCCAGGCTGATTGCTGCGACGTGCAGGGCAAGAGACTCCAGGGCAGGCAAGAACATTTTCTCAAGGGGAACCACCTTCCCTTGAAACAGCTTGTTCTGCTGAGTTGACAGGAGAGAGGGATGGGGACTCCTCAGTCCTGGGCTGGGTGCCAAACACGGCGCAAAGGCGGAAGGCGCCGGGAGGCCAGGTCTGACTGCAGCCTCCCACGGCCTGCTCAGCCTTCTCAGAGGACTGGAAGGAGACTGCTTGTGTTGGATTTGTTTGTTTTTAACCTATACTGGGTGAGCACTCACTATGGATGAGGCTCTGTAGTCTCCATCTCACATACTTGCACTTACTTAATCTTCACAGTGCTCTTTGAGAAATGTATGCTGATTGTCCTTGTAAAACTAAGAGCCATAGAGGTTAAGTCCCTGGGCCAAGGCTCACAGCTAGCTCTGTAGGTGGGAGAACAGAGATGCTTAACTTTTAAATCTGTGGGGTGGATGACTAGTTAGCCCTGGAGTGGGGTTCAAATCATCAGCAGGGTTGGGGGTGAGGATAAAGTCAGGTTTTCCTCTCCAGTCCTGGGATCTTAGCTAAAAGGCATCAACACACTGAGATTCTGTTTCCTCATCTGTAAAACGGGAGTAAAGTTTCCCACCTCCTAGGGCAATAATGAGGATAAAGGAAATGGGAAGTGTCTCACAGCTGAGGTGCTCCATTAATGATATTTCTCTTACCCTTTTCTTTTCTTTGGGAGAAACTCTGACTTGAACCTATAGACTAGAAGATGGGGGCAAGGGCACTGAACTCTGAATGAGACCAACCAGGAATCAAATGCTGCTTCTGAAACCTACTAGTTACTGGATTTTAAACAACTCAGCTTTCCTTATTAGGGCCCCAACTGTAAAATGTGGGGAGATCAGTTTAGTCCAAGGTGGCCCTTGTGGAATCTGCTTTGAGTCAAGCAGACTCCATCTTGTCTCTAGACTGCCAGCGTGGGACTTCTAGGTGAAAAATTAAACACCCTGATTCAGTCATTTGATGGTTATGAAAAACAAAATCATTTGCTGAGAGCGACAGCAGACCCCTTCCTGCAGAAGTCTCTCTGAAGAATTTCTGCCTACTAATCACAGACAAATGGACTTGGAAACCAGCGCAAAAAGTGTCACTACAATAGACCTTGCCTCCGACCAACTCTCTTCTAGACTCTTTGAAGCTCCCCTATGTCCTGACCCAGCTGGTATACACCTTGGGACCGCTCCTCTGTCACACACCCGGAGCATGGTTCGAACTCTCCAATGAACACCTTCCTGATTCTATTAAAGTTTCATTATTTTTTTTAGGCAACACCCTCAAGTCCCCAAAAACCCTGTCCCTTGTGCAGATATCACCATGACCTTCATTTTCACTGAGCCAGGGAAATAGCTGAGAACCCCTTTCAAAATAAACTTCCTATAACTTGGCTATAATTCTGTCAGTAGCTCATTATGCATGGGTTAAATTACCAGGTGTCAAGAACGCACTTGCTGAAATGCACAGCCCCGTGATAAAGATAACATATTAATCTTGGCACATATTTGCATCACTAAGGGCAATGGCTTACAGGAGCTCCAGAACACACAGGTAAGTTTGTCAATGTTATTATCTCTTACATTTTAGATTTTCTTTTCTTTTAAGCAGGACCGACTTTAGACAAATGAGATTGGGACAGAAAGTAGATCTGTGTGTCCACAAAGACAAGAAAATGGGCAGTTACTATGAGGGAATCACCATTAATCCTGATATATAGATGAAAATATAGTGCTAAAATCTGAACCTACTAAGTGACTTGTTTATGGTTGCAGGTAGTAAGCGGCAGAGCTGAGAATCGAACCCAAGCATGTCTGTTTCTAAAGCTGGTAACTATGCCATGAAGGCAAAATCCATTTATTTAATCTGAAAATGATTATCGGATGCCTACTCTGCCTCAGGCACTGTTTTCAGGACTGAGAACTCAGTAGTGAACAAAATCTTCTACACACCTGTCCTCAGGGAGCTTACAGCCTAGAGTTCCACTCATGGGTACATGTTTTGTGCCTGCACTTAACCAGCACGGGAGACAGACACAATGTCAGAGACTCACTTGTGCAGAAACATACACTGAATCTTAACTCCATGGCTTCTTATTAGGTGAAGGAAGCTATGCTGCCGCTTTGCTCTTCAGTTTTCTTAGCTGAAACATGAAAATAATAATAGCTATTTCCAGGGGGGTTCTGTGAGGTTTAAAAATATATTTTTATTTAGCATGTAGCACTGGATATTATAAATACCCAGGAAGTCATAATTAGTATTATTAATTCTGTATCCTCAACAACTCTATGAAGTCAGTACTATCTTTTCCATTTTACCTAGAAGGAATTGAAATCTTAGAGAGTTTAAGTCTCAGAGGTTATGCCACCTATCCTAGGTCACACTGCTAGTCAGCAACAGAACTGATATTCAAATCAGAACTATTTGACTCCATTACCCAAATGCAACACTGGCCACATGTTTTCCAAACTCACAATTGGACTAGCTGCAGGACAACAGAAAACCATGTTCCTCTTTGGCGTCTTATGCAACAAACCATATGGACCCTCCGGCTCTTACATAACAGGCCCAATGCTAAAGAGAGGAAGTTTAACAACAACACAAAAAACAGATCACATTCACAACAGACCACCATATGTTCTCCCGTTCCCTGACAGCAGCCGTCCCAACTCCTACTCGGGCGCCCACAGAAATCTTCTGGACGAAAACAGTTTTATTTCTAAGTGACTCAAACGATTGATGCCTTTATAAGAAGAAAGGGGGAAAGGGAGTCAGCATTTCTTCCAAGGAAATAAATCTTGTAAATGCTCAGAAATGTTCAGACTCCATCCCTCAACTGGTGCTTGGAACTGGTGGGCTTCTCCAAAAGTATAATGGTCTCCAAACTAAACAGCCCGGATCCTTTAGGAATCTCAAATTTGCTGTAGGATTTTTGGAAGTGGCCATCTGAAACTAAACCCACTTTAGAAGGATGATTGGACCTGTAGATAAGGGGAAGGGGTTCTGCAGGTAACTAAACTAGCCATCATCTTCCTACTCTATACTTTTTACCTAGTCTGCTGTCTCCTTCTCTCCCTTCCAGCCGTTTTCCTGTCCTGACTTCACAGTAGTCCTGCTGATAACATCACTCCAAATTCCTTACAGGTCCCGTGGACTTGTGGGTTCTGCCTTCTCACCCCACTCTGCCTTACTCTTCTGCCTGCCCTCCAAGTTCCAGGCTTGCTGGCATGGGTGCCATTCCTCATAGTTTTACACAGTTTCATTCCCCTTCCACTCACTCTTCATATTTCAAACCTCAACCACATGGGGCTACTGGACCCTTGAAACATGGCTATAGAGACTGAGGAATTAAATGTTTATTTTTATTTGTTTTACTTATCTTAAAATAAATTTAGATTCTCAGGTTGCAAAGGAATTTTTCTTCCCATGTTTTCCTCCTATACTTTATGCATTCACTTTTTATATCAGAACACATTTGGGATTTATCCAAATAAGTATGGATACCCAATAGGTAAAGTTGTATATCCAAATGTTTACCGGTGACACTGTATTACCTAAAGATTGCCATATCAATATATATCCCATGCTTAATGCTCTTCTTACAATGTGACATTGAGTGTCCAACATGGAGAGGTGGTACTGGATAGAACTTTGTGACTTGCTGGACTGAGAGACTATGAAGGTAGTAGCCCATGTGCCTTCTGAGGCTAGGTCACAACAGACATGGCATTGTCCCCCTTGGTCTCCTGGATCACTCATTCTGAGGAAAGCAAGCCACCAAGCTAGAAGGACCCCCATGTAGGGAGGAATTACAGACCTCAGCGAACAGCCAACACCAATTTGTCACTCATGTGAGTGGACCACCTTGAAAGTAGATACTCCAGCCCCAGGTAAGCCTTTAGAGAACCACAACATGAACTAATATCTGATTGAAATTGCATTAAGACCCCCCCCAGCGAGGCCCAGCTATGCCTTTCCAGAAATCCTGACACCCTCCAGTACTGATATTCCTACTTTGTCTATGTATTAGTTTATTTTTTAAAGGAATTTTAAATCAGCTTGTCTAGTTAAAAACAAAAGTGGCACTTTTGTAGATAAAATCTTATGTGATAAATTTATAAAATAACAGGGAAATTTATATATTCATGAAATTGTACCTTGTTATACAGAAATAAGATGTAATTTCCCATTTAAGTTCTACTGTGATGTTCAGGAGTATTTTAAACTTTTCTTTGTATTCAGCAGCATATTTCTTATACAGTCTACACTTAGGTATTTTATATTTTGGTTAATGTTATAAGTAGAATTTATCTTGCATTATACCAACTATTCTAGCTAATTGTGATACGTATATGTGAAAACTATTAATTTCGGTATATTAATTTTATATCCCACGTCCTTAGTGAATAAACCATTTTATTATTGTGGTTTTTAGTTGATTCTCTTGGTTTTAGCAGATATACAACTATATTAGCTGCAAACTGAGATGGTTTTATTTTCTTCTTTCTAATACTTATGCCTCAAATTTTTGATTAATCTTTTTACGTCGACCAACACCTCTAGTATAATGTAGAGTCATTCTCTAGTGAGGATATCTCTAAAGGCTACATCTGGTCACATGTGGCTCTTGGACCCTTGAAATGTGGCTATTGAGACTAAGGACTTCAATTTTTTATTTTCTTAGTTTTAATTAATTTAAATTTAAATAGCTGTTTTTGGATATTGACTACATATTTCACAACAGAGGACTAGAATTTCTTCACATATTATTAGCTTTTGGGTTGAGATAGACATTTAACACATGTAAAATATTCAAAAAATCCTATTTTATTGGCTTTTTAAATTAAAAACATGGAATATTGTAAAAATCTTTTTTCAAAATCTATAGAGATGATGAAGTGGTTTTCTTCTTCTCTCTGTTGATATCATGAATTATATTGAACCATCCTTGCAATGGATAAAACCCAACTTATTCATAATGTATTATTCTTTTAAAACACTGCTCCATTCTGTTTGTTAATATTTCACCGAGGATTTTGAATCAATACTAAGTATCTTTTGTACAATCTTTGCTAAGTTTTGATATCAGTGAAACATCACTTTCCAAAATTAAAAAAAAAAAGGAAAGAATGAGGACTTGAAAGCTTTTCTTTTTATTCTATCACCTGACACAGTATAAATAGCAATGTCATTATTTGCCTTTGAAAGTTTTGTAGGAGGGCCTCCCCGGTGGCACAGCAGTTAAGCGCTGTGCTGTGGAGCTGTCGGCAGCGGCGACGTCACCGGAGTTCAACGCCAGGCGAGGGAGATTCCCACATGGCACAGCAGACCTCTCCTGCCTTGCCCGCTGCTCCCCTCAGCAGTGTATTTCTGCCAATCTGCCTGTTCTGCTCCCCACTCTGTCTCTAGTGAACCCTCTCGCCGCCCCACACCTCTGACCTATGCCCCAGCTTTTATGAATAAATAAATAAATCTTTAAAAAAAAAAAAAGTTATGTAGGAATTTCTGGTGAAACTCTCCAGGGATGAAATTTGGTGAAACTCTCCAGAAATACAGCATTGACTACTTTATTTCTACTACACAACTCAATCTTTTTAGATTTTCTATATCTTTTAAGCTTTGTTTTGATAAACTGCATTTTCCTCAAATGTTATCCAAGTTTTTAAAAAATTCTCTATAAAGAAAAGCCATACAATCATTTTAATTTAATGTTTCTTGATTTTATCGTTATGTTTCTTATTTTAGTAATTATAATTTCTCCTCTCCTTTTTTTCATTGATTAGATGATCTAGTGATTCATTACATTAATTTTTTAAAAATATGCAGCCATTATATTTAATTTTTCTGCTTTCTAATTTATTTTTTCATTTTTCTCTTCGTTAATTTATTCCTTCTGCTTTCCAACAATTTAGTTGGCTATTCTTTCTTTTTCTAAATTCTTGACATACGTTTGGCCTATTGATTCCTATACATTTTAATTGATGTAGGTATTGAGGTATAATTTTCTGCTGAAACTGCCTTTTTAATATCCCAGGGTTTTAATATGTAATATTTCCACTAATGTTGCTTTAAAAAATCTGTCTAAATTTAAAGTTATTTAGCTGAGGACATAGGTCTCTAAATTAATTTTTCAAATCCTATCACGAATTTCTAGTTTACTGCTTTGTGAAAAGAATATCATAAGTATTTCTGCATTTTAGAAGTTTTGAGTTTTATGCATCTTATATATAAATTTTAGAGAGCATTAAATAAACATTTGAAAAATATAAAACATAGTTTCCATTTTTAGGGTTCATATTTTGAAACATGCTGATTAATTATCTACTAGTTCATTACTAATTAGTTCATTAAGCAATGGCACAATTTTGTGTGCTTGTTTACCTCTCCCTCCTGAACAACACCAATTTTAGTCAACAACATTATCTTTCTTGGTATGTGTGTTTGCATGTAATTAGACTTATATTTTTATAATTAATATATGTAATTAAGCTTATATTTCTATTACTTGAATGTTCAGTTTTTTCCCCATTTTATTGTGTCTTTTGTTTAATTTCCTAATAGGATAAGGGGAAATAATATTGATTTCTACAGACACATTCACATCAAAGTCCCCAAAGCATCAATTTAGGAGATAGTAACATGCATCTGAGTCCTGGTTACCCTAATCACCAGCTCCATTGTGACTTTGGGGTAGCTAATTAACTTATCAAAGCTTCAGTATCCTAGTTTTTAAGGTAGGATAATAGTATCTATCTTTTAAGGTTGTGATGAGACTGCAACAATATGATGAATGTGAAATGCTTAACATAAAGTATAATGCTAGAAATACATAAAAAGTACTTCATATTCTATATTGCTATTATTAATAAAGATTAGAAATCAACAAGCAAACATTTATATAATGTATATCACACACCAGGTATTATGTTAGTTACCTTATATCTCTCATTTCATTTAATCTTTACAATGAATTGGTGGCAAATGCATTGCTCCCCTATCAGAGACGAAGGAGAGAAGGATATAATAGGTTAAGAATGTAACCAAAGTTATACTGGTAGAATTAAGATCTGAATATGCTATAACGATGTCAAGTTCAGAGCTCTCACCACTACTCCACAGTTGCCTTTATTTTATGAACTCTGCCCTGCTAATGAAAAAGCATGCATGTGTGTGTGTGCGCTCATACACATACACATGTGTGTACTCACTTTATTCTGAGAACAAACTTGGCCTTACAGCTCAGTATATAGACAGGATACACCTGGACGAATATAATTTGCCTGTTTTTCCAAACTTTAGGCTCAGAGTCTGGCTTGCAGACAAAGTACAAATGGAAATCTTCCTGGACTCAGGCCAAGAAGAGAAGAAAGGCTGGG
Source organism: Scalopus aquaticus (assembly GCA_004024925.1). Taxonomy (NCBI): domain Eukaryota; kingdom Metazoa; phylum Chordata; class Mammalia; order Eulipotyphla; family Talpidae; genus Scalopus; species Scalopus aquaticus. The sequence goes on from PVIJ01000268.1 coordinate 37,489, forward strand.
AAAGGCTTGCCCACAGCCTATGGTAGCACGGAGTAACCCAGCCTTGATCGACACTTGGAGATTAGTTGGAGGAATCATGTATTGACACCCACTGGCCTGTCCAGACCTTTACAAAGTTCTTTAACATCCAATCCCTCTTGAACTTTTCACTGCAGCAAATGTTGGCTTAGAGAGGTTAATATCTTGTTCACAAGGCCACAGAGCTAATTTGTGATAGGGCCTAGACAATAGTCCCAGATCTTCTAGACACTTGTCCAGTGTATTGCTCACATTATGTCTTTGGCTTCATGGGTTGCATTTACCTTGTATAGTCCTGATTACATCCCATAGATGCATAAGAGGAGTATAAGATTTACAAGAGGAGAATCAATATTTAATTGGACATGTCCATCTCCTCAGCACTATACCATGAACTGCAACACAAAAAGACATGAGTTGGTCCTTGTTCTCAATACTCATTCATTTCCTTATTCTTTGATTCATTGGAAGCATTTACTAAGTGCCAGACCCTGTTGGGAGCTGAAAAAAATTCTTTGATGAACTCACTACGTAATAAATGAGACAGATTTAAAAGTCAATGGTGCCAATGCAGTGGGAGAAGCTAAAATAAGGATATTTGGGGGTGGAACAGTTATACTATTGACAGTACATCACTTTGCTTGTGGGATTGAGGAAGGTGTCCCCCAAAGAAATTGAATGTGGAAGTCTTCTAAGGGAGTAGGATTTGATATCAACAGCAGCAGAAGTGAACTTGTTGCATTCAGAGCTTCTCAGTTCACTTGAGGTCAAGGAGAGATGAGCGCAAAACTGAGAGCTATGCAGTAGTCATGCAGAGCCAAAGTTTAGACTTTAACCTATAGAGGATGGGAAGACATCCTAAAAATTTAGCAGAAAAGTAGTCATTTATGCTCAGATTTGATTAGAAGTCTCACTGTGGTACATGTAGGAAGAATGGACACATAGGGAGTGGGACCAGGTTGGTCAAGGTTAGGAGTGAAGGAGGATACCAGTGGGATTGGAGAGGATTGCTCCAGTGAACCCCTACTCACATTTTAAGGTTAAACATAGATGGCAGTTCAAAAAAATTACCTTCAGTTTGGTTAGAAGCTCTACCTCAGACACCCTAAAACTTTTCTTCCATACCTTCAAGAAGAGACCCAGTTCAATGAGTTGACAGTAATGGCTTGGTAGCCAGCTTTTTAAGCCATTGCATCCTGTTTCCATTGCTAATTAGTTTTATGAGCTTGAACAAGTTGCCTATTCACTCTGTGCCTTGGTTTCCTTATCTATAAAGTAAAAATAATATTACCTATCACCTAAGGTTACTGTGATGATTAAATGATTTAATGTATATAAAGCATGTAGAACAGTGTCTAGCAGTAATTAGGCATGCAATAAAAGGGGGATTTTATTGTCAGGACACCCGTTCACTGTAGGGGTGTTGTGTGTTTATGGGTGTGCTTGACCCGTCGATGAACTCCTGGGGACAGGTCTCCTTACCCATCAGAGAGCCTGGGACAGGCCAGGCTCTCAATGAATAGTTGTTGAATGAATTGGAGATGATAGTGAAGACATACTCAAGAGATATTTAGGAGTTAAACTGTGCATCACTGGGAGACTGATTGGACTGTACATTAGGAAGAATGTCAATTAGGAAAGCAAAACCACCGTGAGATTCTAAACCAGGACAGGAAAATGGTGACAGTATGGCTGAGTTAGGACCTTTGAGAGGAGTTGGCTCAGACAGAGAAGTGAATATCCTACCTCAGACTAAATCTATGGCAACTAAAGATTCTGAGGTCTGAGTTTATATTCCATATACAGTTCATGTAGCCTGCATGTCTACAGCTAGCACAGTATCTAAAACAGTAAGCTGGTAAATACTTGAATGAATGGATGCACTCTTTTTGTAGAAGCCATGTATTATGGCTGCTTTTCTGTGCAATAGTAAAGGAGAAGAGAAAGAAAGAAGACAAGAAAGTCATCATGAAAGACTGAAGCAGGCAGAACTAGTACCAATATTTGAAGTGAATGAACATAGGAACCATTGTCCTTCTTTCTCCCTTTTTCTACACATCAGGATATTTTCTATGATCTCCATCTTTGTAACAAGCTCTTGCAAACTGAAAGGAAGGCTGACCAAAACTACCCACCAGGAAGTTTTGCAAAGCCCAACCCAAAAAAAAAAAAAAGTGATATCAAGGAATCTAGGAAGATAGGAAAATGCCTGGGGACAGGGGCCGGTCACACAGGCTCCTCTCCACAGGATTCTGATTTCAATAGCCATCGCTACTCCTCTGAAACAGGTTTCTTAGTCAGGCTACTTGTGGGCTGGCATTCAAGCATTAGGGCCAAAAGAATTATCTGCCTCATTTACATTTAAAATTAACAAACTCTTCATCAGTGCAAGTTGGGTGGTAGAACAATAATAATAATGCCTATAATTTATTGAATGTTAGAAATTGCTGACTACTCTACTTATGCTATTTATTTAAACCTCACCAAATCCTACAAGAAACATATTGTTATCCTCATTTGAATGGTGGCAAAACTAAACCTCAGAGAGGTTAAGTAGCTCACCAAGGTCACTCAGCAAGTACTGGGGGAATGAGTCAGCATGCCTGACTCCAAGCCCATAAACTCAAGCCTTATCCATGCACAATTGTTCTCCTTGATTCCTTTGCATTTGGGCCTGGACATAGCTTAATTTCATCCAAGTAAACCTAGCTTAAACTTGGGAGTCCCATTCTACCTCTGGGTCTGACAAGATAAAAATGTCCCTGCTCAATGATTTTTGCTGGTTCAAAAGAATTAAAAGGGCATTGTGCAGGGATCACGGGCATGGAATCAGAGAACAGGGTCCAATGACTGGCCACGAGGCTTCTGTTAGATCACGTCAATGCTTTGGGTCTCAGTTTGTTAGTGTTACATGCACAATCACAGCCCCCACCCCCTTGGAATATAAAATAAAATAAAAGATTTAGCTTAATAATCTCTCAAATATTTTACAAAACTGGGTTTTTTTTCTGTTTTTTTCAACATTTGTATCCTTTCTAATGAAAGCTTTTCTAGCTAGAAATTAATGTGTGCTTACTAAAGGAAAAACGTACTCGTTGAAGAAAAGCAATATATATTTGTTAAAGAAGGATACAGAAAAAGAAAAAGGAAAAAAGTGTATTTTAATGCAAATGGCATTACTATTCAAACTGAATTTAAATAACTATTAAAGAGGCTTTAATATTAAATACAACAATAAAAGGTCAAGTTTGGACATTTTCTCATTTTTCTAAATATTTCTTAACTCCTCCTTTTGAAAACTTTTGAATTTCTTATCATTTAGTGTTCAGATACAAAGACTTAACAAATTCTTATGAAGCCTTTCGATGACTGACAATAAAAGAAAACAAAATTAAAACTCTCGGGGAACATATTTTTCCAAAACACTTCACTCCACAATCTCTTTTTTTTTTAAGATTTATTTATTTATGCATAGAAGAACTGGGGTGTAGCCCAATCCCAATTATATGAGAATACCTTAGCATCCAAAGTTCTGTCCCCAAGAAGCACACTGTGGATTAAGGAACCAACCAGATCGAGAGAGATGAGAGAACAGGCTTCTCTCTTCAGTCCACCCTGTTGTAATCTTCTCCTGAAGACTTCCCTTAAAGGATTTTATAATCTCCTGCCCCTCAGTCCTCTAACCAAATCATGTCTCCCTGATGTCCAAGTCCAAAGTCATGAAGCTAACATTAAAATGACAGCTTTAGCCTTTTCAGGTATTCAGGATATTTCATAATGAACTGTCTTGAGAGCTAATATGCCCCTTGTCCCCAGCAGCATTTGAAAAGACATTCTATAGAGAGGACTTGCAGACAGTAGTGAATGGGAATCTTCCAAATAAGGATTCTACCCCGTCGCATTACTTAGAATCTCCAAGTTTCTGTTTTCTCAGCCACAGAAGGAAGATCATGGTAATAACCTTTATAAAGTTCTCAACTGAAACAGGATAATGATGGCACTTGGTTCAATGCCAGGCACGTAAAACACTGGGAGCCATCATGGTTAGTACAATCTGTCATTGGTTGAGCTGCTTGTTTCCAAAGATGAACCCACTGCGCATTTCTGCACAAGGAAAAGTCCTCCAGGCAATTATGAATACCACTGAAAGTTACCCTTCAAAGGTCCTCTGGTCTTATGGCAGAAGGATAAATCCCTTCAGAGAGAAGAATAGACAGGCCCAAGCTCACACATTAAGACAGACGTGGGAGGGAGAACTTAGGACTCCTGATGCCTGTCCTATGCTGTTAACTCTGTAATGTCCTTTTTAAGTTTTGTTTACTGTTAATAAGCAAAATTTAGAACTTTAGTGATCCTGTTTTCATTCATTAGATATACCTAGTACTTACAGAGTCACAGTAGTATTGATTGATAATGATAATGATAATTGATAATGATAGATTGATAGATCATAGGTAGGTAAGTAAGCAGGTAGGTAGGTAGACAGACTGACTCATTTAATCCTTAACAGCAACCTCAGAAGGCTGATCTTCTTGCCAACTCTACTATATGGATGATGAAAGGGAGGTAGAGAGAAGTTAAGTCATTTAACCAAACCTCATAGCCAGCAAGTACTAAAGACAAGATTTGAACCTGGGCAGGGCTGTGGGGCTTCTAAACCTGCGTGCCTACTCACAACACCTTACTGACATCTCAGAGCAAAACCATGTGGTGTGCTGGCCTCAGAGAGGGACTCTCCCAAGAGGAAAGACAGCCCCCACAAGGCACAGCCAGCACAAGCTACAGGCTTGAAAGGGACCAGAAGAACAAAAAAGGGAGGACTTAGTTTGTTTCTGTGTTCAACTTCTTGGGGGGATGGGGAAATTTAGGAAAATCACCTGTAGATGACCTTTATCCAATTTCCTGAGTTTACTCATCTTCCTCCCTTCAATGGAGAAAGAACAAGGGAAGGGAGGCCATTCCCTGCACATGGAGGTATCTTGCTGAGGCAGGCAGGTGTGACGTGGCTAGGACCTAAGGGCAACCATGGAGGAGCCAGCCAGAGAGAGGGAAGCCAGGACTCCAGGCACTAGCTCAGTGTGTGCGCTCTCAAGTTATTTAACCTCCGGGAATCTCAATTTCCTCATCTGTAGAATGGGTATAATAACACCTGCCTTATAAAGCTGTTTGAATATTAAATGAGATCATGTGTATACATTTCCCAACCCAGTGTTACTCCTCTTTCTTTATTTATGTCTCATAAAACTGTTTCCCTCAGTAAAACATTTTAATTGAGTCTATTTTTTCACACTTATGTTCACAGTAGCATTCATAACAATCTAAGTGTCATTATTAGTCATTCATAATAACAATATAATTAATAATAATGTTAATTGCCATCAATTGAGGGCACTAAGTGCTTAATATGTATAATCTATGTTTATCTAATCTACTCCTCAGAACTTATCTTAAAGATAGGTATCATCATTATCCCCATTTTATAGATGAGGATAATGAGGCTCGGAGAGATTGAGAAAATTTTTACACAAAGGTCACCAACTAGGAAGAGGCAGGACTGGTATTCAGACTCTGATGTGTCTGTCCAGAAAAATGTCCCGACAGAGAATGCCCTATGTTCAGAGTTCATGTTGGTCTTGGCAATGTCCCTCAGCCTCTTTCTCAGAAAGAAAACAAACATTCTAAGAGGTTTGCTAACACGTTGGAACACGAACACCCTAGTGAGGGAGAGAAGAGGCAGGCTGAAGCAGGAAGATGGATCCATATTTGGAGGGTGGGGTGAGGGCCACCCCATTCAGCCTTTTTGCCTGAGCCTAGATGTCCTGGAGGAAGCCTGGCTTGAAATGGACCCTTGATTAGCCCCAAAGTCAAGATATCTTGGCGGGTCTGTGAGTGCCTCCTGGAGCTTGCGCTTGGGGTGGTTTGGGTCGTCTGGGGGTCCTGCACGCCCTTTGAAGACTGGAGACTGCCAGGATGCAGCGCTCCCACGTGGGTGGCTCCCAGGCAGCAGGGAGTTAATCTGCTATCTGTTGGGAAGGCTTCCAGAACCCTCCTCCCTGTTTGCTCAGGGCCTGGCTCTTCAGAAACTGAAACCAGCAGCACACCAGGTCCCGCCAGCTCTCTGGGATCCTGCCCGGCTTTACCTTCTATGGGCAGACCAGGACGGCTGGGCGGAGCAGAGTCTGGGCAGGGCCAAGGGAAAACGTGGCTACTGCAGGGCTCCCCTCTGCCCTCCCTGCGCCTCCACAGGGGTGACTCCAGCTTCAGCCAGCCTCAGGGGACCCGCTCGGGAGCCCTGGGGAAGCAGTGGGAGGAAGAGCAGCCGGCATGGTGGGAAGAAGTGGGCTTGACTCCAACTCTGTCTCTCAGCACCTCAGAGACACTGAGTAAACCACTAAACCTCTGAGTTTCGATTTCTTTCACTGTAAAATGAGGATAAATTATGCGTAGTCCTGGGATTCAGCAACAGTGCCTGGCATAAGTGCTCTCTCTTTTGGTGTCCTTGCTATTGTTATTGCCTTTGCTGTTACACTGGGTTGGGCAGCCTGCCTTGTAAGGTAGTGGGCTCAGTGTTCAAGCAAAGCTGGATGAGACGGAAAAACAAAAAATGAGAACAGGAAGGGACTCAAACTTGCCATGTCCTTAATACAGACCAGTTCCTTCAGAGTTACCTGGGAACCTCAAGCACCATTGCAGACTCACTCAATCAAAATCCCTAAAAGGCAAACTCTTGGAACAGTACAGCTTAATTTTGTAAACCACTGATCTAGGTTGATAATCCCCACATTTTTCATCTTCAAAAGACCCTCATATTATTCCCTCCTACCCAATTATAGTTGCATGGTAGGAAATATTTTGTTGACCAATGTAGATTTATTAACTCACTATCTATATTTACTGTCTAAAGAAATTATCCAAGACATAGAGTTTATTCAATAGTTGTTCATTCAACAGACAATTTATGGAGTAACTACTATGTGCCAGGCAAGGTGCTGGGTGCTGGGTGGTGGTGGAAAAGAAGGTGGACAAGAGCTGTGTCCTCATGGACCCTCCAGTTTGGAAAGGAAAAGAGGAATAGGAGCAAGGATTCAAATACCAACGTTGAAGCCAAGAAAATCTTACTGAGCATAAAATGTCTAATATTCCTGCAGTGAGTAGATATAGCTCCAGTCATAAAGATAGAGGTCCCGTCTCAACACACACACACACACACACACACACACACACACACACACACACCCCACAGGCACACATCACATTATTACTTCATGAATCCCAAGAATCCAGGGTCCTTAGATCTAAGAATATCTAAGGAATATCTAAGGAAAAAAGGAAGGAAGACTTTTTGAAACTAATTCCTATTTATGTGGTCAGTCTCATCGCCTACCACGCATGTGAAGAGTTACTGTCAGGTAATCCCAAACACTAGGAGCAGCGTGACAAAGAGCGCAGGCTCCAAAGCCAGACCACCTGCAACTGAATTCCTACTGAATTACTTATAGTTATGTGATCACAGGCAAGACCTCTATGTGCATAGATTTATTCTTCTGTAAAACAGTCTGGATATAGTACCTGCTCCACAGAGTTGGAATTCTACAGGCAGTACTTAAATAAGGAGACACTCAAAATCTGAGAGGATGTCATGCTATATCCCTTTAGGCCCTTGCGCTCTTGCTCTGGAGTATTCCCCTCTTTCTCTACCTGGGAACAAATAGTCATTATTGCAATGCCTCCTCCCTTCTAACTTTACTTCACCAAGCAATTTGATGCTTTTCTCTGTGTTCCTTTGTATCTTCCTCTGACAGCATCACTCACACCAAAATCAGGTTTCTTGTGGGTTAGGTGTTAGCTTCCTTCACTAAACTATTATTTCTTAAAGGACAGAGGCCGTATTTTATACTTTTTTTTTTTTAATCTCAAAACAGTTCCTTGGAGAAAATAAGCACTTGCCACTATCTGCTAAATTAATGAATGAATGAAGCAACAAGCCCAGGATCACAGAGTTCAAATCTAGGGTCTGCATTTACTTTACTGTGGGAAAATTACTTTCCTGAGCTTCTGGTTTTTCCACTGGAAAACAGATTTGATACTAACAATATCTAGGCCATGGAGTTGGAAGGGTTAAACAGGTAATGTTCAAAATAGAAGACTGCATTCAAGAGCATAACTTTTAGAATCAGATTGAATTCAAGACTCAAATCTGTACTGATGAGCTCTATGATCTTTGACAAGTTCTTAACCTTTCTGTGCTAGAGAAACACACCTTAAACCAAAAGAGAACACTTTATACCCTGAGTGGACTACACAAAGAACTGAAAAAGATGGTCTTTGTACAGCCCCTGGTGCTGGGCACAGAGGTGTTCAGTAAATAAATATTAGTTCCCTCCCCAACCTACTCTAAACCTGTAGGCTCTGGACTCTGAATACCCAAAACAGCTGTTCAAATGCCACATTTTGTTTCTAGTGACTCATGTCGCTTAAGTCAGAGTGGGAAAGTCAACTCCACAACTAAGCTTCCTTTGGAGTGCTGAGTGAGATGGAGGGAACGGCGCAGACTGGTTTATTTAATTCATAAAGAAATTTTTGAAAAGGGTCAGTTTAAAATCAACAAACATGCCAAGGAAATTGAAAAGCGAGAGCTAAGCCACAATTTCATATGTGGGTTTTTTATATCATTAGAATATTCCCTTAGGTAAAGGCATGAATAATGGCATCATCCAAACCCAAATTAAGGTTTTAAAAGCTATCGCTGCAATGATCAGAACTGTTTTTGGAACAAATTAAGCACTTAATCAGGGTGCAAAATCATGACAATTCCTGAATTTCCTACTGCTTTATCACAATGTTCTAATAAACTCATTATTCAAAAATTTCCAAAGATCACCTATCTTTTACTAAGCCAAAGGGTACAGAAGAAAAGGAAATATTTTCATTTTGGCTCTAGAATTCCATCACATTCCTGCATGAAAGCCCTGAAACGGCCTTCTTTTTATGGGATTTGGAAGATGTTAAAAGAAGGATGCCCACTGTCAGTGGCCTGTCCAGCATGAATTTGGCAGTTCAGTCCAGAGAGGAAATCAGATGGCAGAGACCCCAATGGGACCCAAAGGGATGAGCTGCACTGTGTGGGAATGAGAAGGGCAGGGATCTTATTAGCAAATCCTGCTGCCTGCCAAGCAGGGTGTGTGTCTGAATTTCTGAAGAAAAGAGAGAATTGCAGCTGTTAGTTTTAATCTCAGGCCTCCAAGTATTGCGTGAAAAGGAGAGGAGTCTGTTGCTTCCTAGTTCCAAAACTCCCACCTGCACCTTCTAATCTTTCTTAACCCTAACACATACCTGTCCACATCTTGAGCCAGGTCAAACACCTGTTCTAAAAATTGAGCTCTCTCATTTAGGGAAGAATCTCTCTCTTCTTCCACATGTGCCAGTGGAATTTTGTGTCCCTATTTTAAGACTTCTCTCTGAGTTCTTCAATGATATGCCTGACAGCCTCGTTCATTCTTCCCCACCCCCTTATCTTCCTTGTTAATAGCTTTATGGTGGTATCGTTGACATTCAATAAACTTTAGGTATTTGAAGTGCGCCAGTCAGTACAAGGACCTGTGAAACCATCACCATCACTGAGATAGTGAACACATCCATCATCCCAAAGCCAGTGGTTTCTTCCTGCCCTCTTAAAGATCTTCTTCCTGCCTCCCTTCTCTAAACAACTCCCAATCTGCCTGCTGTTTCTGTAGATCAGCTTGTGTATTCTAGAGCCTTTTATGTCAATGGAATGGTATCGTATGTACCCTTTTTTGATGGGCTCTGTTCCCTGAGCACAATAATGTTGAGATTCATGCATTCCACCTTCACTCTTCTCCAGGATGTGGGTCTCCCTAGGCAGGAATGGGGCTTACCCCAGACCCAGAGCTCTATGTTGGGCACAAAGAAATACCCAGGGCGGAGGACAAGGACACTGTAATGTGATGGGTGACCTCAGAACTGGCCTCAGAAAGTATGTGGCTCTCAACCCAAACTCAACCACTGCCAGCTAGGCAGCGAGGGGTGAGTCACTTATACTCCAAGCCTCAGTTTCCTCTTTTACAAATTAGAGATGATGATAAATCCCCCTTCTTGCTGGAGAGTTGTGTGAGACTCCACTGAGCTGGGAATACAGTGCTCTGTAAACTGTGAAAGGTCAGTCCTGGGCAGGGGATTAGGCCAGGATGAAACCAGCCACACACTGGGAAGTGCCCCAGCTCCCAAGGCTATTTAAAGGCCACCCTGTCATACAGGGAAGGTGCATGGATTGGTGATTCCTCACAGAAGTGGCCAATAGGGCTATGCTTGGTGGCCTTTAATTCTGGCCCAGTCACCAAAATGTCAAGGATTCTTTTTCCTCAACCCCAGCTCCCCCACCCCTTCCTCTGCAGGGGCTGTGTTTATGTACAAGGCCTCCCTCCCTCAGAGAGCTACATGTGACCTGAGGATTCCTCTCTGGCCTAGAGCCAGATAATAAAGGCAGCCCATCTGCTGGGGGCCCCAAGGGCAGCAGGAACAGGCACAGAGGGAGGAGGAGAGGACAGGAAAGCCTGCCAGGGCTGGCGGTGGCTTCCTTTGGCCAGGGCTGACAAAGAGGGCTGAGTGGGGAGAAAAGAAGGAAGTACTTGTCTCTAGTTTAAAACCAATTTGACCTATAAAATCACACCAGATTTGAGGAAGCTTCCTATCTCCTCCCTTCACCCCCAACCCCGAACTGTATTTTTTATTTGCTGTTGCAAGAGAGGTGAGGTGAAATGAAAGGGTCCAACAAAGGAGACTGGAAGTCTCCCACAGTCACCCATTTCTTGTGTGAGCTTGATGAAACCACTTTCCCTCTCTGGGCTTCAGTGAATTAGCTATCTCTTGTTGAACACCCGCTCTGTGTCAGTCACTACACTGCACTTTCTAGGTGCTTTTTAAATGTGACCCTCAAAGCTACAGTATATATTGGCAAGTATACTTCCTCTTATTCGGCAGTGGCTGACAGTGAAGTAAGATGCCCTAGGTATCTGGGTAAGAGGAAGTAAGATCACCTAGGATTTGAGCCAAAATCTGAACTCAGTGTTTTCTGACAACAGAAACCATGTTCTTTTGAGGACTTGAGGACAGGATTCTCAACAGTGAACTTAGAAAGAAATGATTGTCTGATCGATCATGCGCTGTTAAACAAGTAAGAGAGAGAGAGATTTTTTCCTTAAATCTCTTAAATTCTGTGATCAATTTAATATGGAGAACGCTTCATAGAGTGTCCCTGTTGCAAAACCCACAATGCACTTCTGTTCTGGGAAGGTTCTGAGAAGTCTTGGAGTAAAGGAGTTTCCTTTTTTATTTAATCCATCTAGCTTTAAGAATTCCCTAAAGTATGAGAGGCTGATACCCAGCAGTCTGGTCTGCTCTTGCACAAATACAATGGTTTGAACAGCACTGCCCAACAAAAAGACACTGCAAGCCATATGTGTGATTCTAAATTTTCTAGGAACCACAGGAAAAAGATAAAAAGAAATAGGATAAATTGATTTTTAATATATATTAACAAACCCAGTGAATCAATAAATCAGTATCTGTAAAGACATGATTCATTAGATATTTGTGTTCTGTATTTTTATTAAGTGTTTGCAATCCAGACTAGCCATATTTCAGGGATTCAAAAGCCTCATGTGGTGGCTATCTACCAAAACAGATAGCACAGGGTTAGAAGATTCTTCTTTAGGCCTGGCCAAGGTCTTCCTGCCTGTGCCTTTTCCCCTACGATCCCTGGGCTCAAGGGCATCATCTACTGATGCATAACTCAAGTCACCAACTCCAAGGATGAGTTCTGTTTCATTATGTCCTTACATATGCCCATCCAGCTGTGATCTGCTGAGGTCTGGCTTCCCTTTATAAAGGGCTTTCAAACTAAAAGTGCTGTATATGTGAAAGGCTCATTCTCCTAATCCCTAGTTAGAAGATTTGGATCAGCCAGGACTTTTAGTTGTCTCATCACATGGTTATTTCGTATTGGACCTACAGGTAGCTGCTAATTAGTGTCTAGCCTACAGCAACTCCTTTCTACACCCTGAGCCTCAGTTTCTCACCTGTCAAATAAAAGATTTGAGTTCCTGTGATCCAAACTCTTTCTGCCTCTTCTTATCCATGACATTCTCTTTGCCTACCTACTAACTATTCCCTTAACTACATCTTAAAGTTAGAATGCAGGGATAGTTTTATCTTCCCATATATCATAGTAAGTATTTTTCTGAATGCTTACTACGTGTTAGGCACTGTGCTAAGAGTCTTATATACAGCATCTCATTTAATTCTCTCCACACCCCAGTGAAGTAAACACTATTATTATTCCATTTTATAATTGTGGAAACTGAGGCATTGAGTGGTTGAGTCATAGGTCATATACCTAGTAAAGGGAACAGCTGGAGATTCCAGCCCAGCCCAGGGGCCTTCTCTGGGTTTCTGATCTCAGACTGGTAATGTGCTGGACGTGAGCTAGGCCCTGGCCTCCCATTACTGAAGAGGGAACAAGGGCCCAGGGAAACTGCATTTTTATCTTTTGCTGCTGTTATTGCTAAAACTCAGCATATCCTACTTCTGTTTTTCAGAGGAAGAAAATATTAGTCTACTCTCCTGGCTAAGGAAATCCTACTCTTCACAAGTCTACTCTCTTCCATCCCCTTGACCTGACAGGAAAGAGGCCGAAGCCCTGGGAAGGCTCTGCAGGAGACCCGGGGAGCTCAGCATGCCCTGTCTAGGCTAGGGCTATTTTTAGAGCTGGCTGCACTGTTTACAAGGAAGCCAGTCCCCTGAGCCTGTCCTCTCTCTACAGAACACTGCCACCAGCCCCACCCGCTGCCCAGGCTCCAATGGCCCTTCCTTCCTCTCTCCTGCTGCTCCTTTCCTGCCTCTATCGGCACATGGACACCATCAGCACGTGGGTGCACTGTCATTACTGCCGTCAGCAACCACCAAGCAAAGCCCAGGGCACTGAAAACCACTGGGGAGGGCCAACTGTGACTGGGTGCTGGAAAAAACAAAAAGCTGTTATCAGTTGAGGCGAACACCCTGGCAACCAGCAATGGACTAGAAAGGCCACCAATGGCTGCTTCTCCCCTGAAACTGTTGCAGAGGCTCCTCTCCTGGGTCATCTGAAAGCGAAAGCCTGAAGACTTGGAAGAAGATGGGTGTGGTAGCAAGAGAGTTGACCAAAGAGGCTCGGCTCTGTCTCAGCTCTCACTGTGGTGCCAGATGCTCTTAGCTGTGACAAGTCTCTCACCCTCCCCAGCCTCCCTTTCTGCAACAGAATGAGTTAGTTTTGAATGTGGGGGCTCTGCGTTCAGTGACTGAATGACTAAGCCTCTTGGTAAGAAAACTGAAGCCCATCTCAGGGGTTGGAGGTGGGTAGTAAATAGGATAGAGGGGTGAAGCCCCTGGCATACAGCAGGCACTAACCACAGAGGGCTGTTGCTGATCATTCCCTTGTCTCCAGCACTTTTACACAGTGTCCGACACAAAGTAGGTATTCAAAAAGGGGTATTGCCTTTTATTCTCATAGCTCAGGGTTCTTTCACCAGCAAGTTTATAGAAAACCTCTTCTCCAACTATGAGCTTTTTTATAGGGCATTTTATTCCTTTTGCCCATCTCTGTGTCCCTGTCGCCCTTAAAGCAGAAGTCGGAAGCTCTGTCTCTGAGTCACAGTCCTGTGGCTTCCCAGGTAGGCTGCACATCTGTAACCTACTGCCCCCCCCACACACACACACACACCTGTTCTTGAGACATATCGTCCAGGCCCATAGTGACTGGAGCTGGCCCAGGTAAGCCAGTTTTCTCCGAGTCTGAGCCCAGGATGGTGGAACTGGTGGGAAGCTAGACCCAGGCAGCCCAGTCCCCACCTAAGCTTCCCCAGATGTGGGTGTAGAGATCACAAGGTCTCCAAGCTTCTCAGAGGAAATGCCCTCCCTCCTCCTATGGACAGCCCAGACTTCTCCAGAGGCCGTAAGAGGTTCAGGGATTGTTATTAGAGGTGGCTAATCCCACCATCCTTCCTGCCCCCTCCTCCCCTCCCCCTCTTGTTTCCCACTTCCCCTCCCAGCCCTTTTCCTTCCCCCTCCTCCACTTCCTCCTCCTCCTCTTCCTCATACCCATTCTCCTCCTCCCACTCTACCCCACAGCTGTGTTTCTGACTTGATAACAATCTACTGCATTCCTAACAGGGAAAGTCCCAACACAGGAGACAGGGGTTGACTTTCTCTGTGGCCTCCTGCATCTCCTCATCCGCCCATCTCAGTCCTTCCACAAAGCTGTCCTGGTGGCCTCTGATGATGCAGGCAGGGGGGCAACAGCTCAGAGGCATGGCCAGGTGTTTTCACGAGTGGCCAGTTAGCCTGGTGGAAGGGACCAGAATGCACACCCGATTGGTTGGAAAGTTGCATATTAAAAAGATGTCAGCTTTGACCACCTTCTCTTCTCTCTCAAAGTCTTGCATTCACACTTTTTCTAATATTGTTTTACTGTCATTCTATGAAATCTTAAATAGAAGGTGGCACTTTTTAGAATGTAATTATGGGAAGAAGCACCTTTTCCTCATCCTCTCACCTGCAGGGTAAGGTAGCATGTTGATTTGAGTGTAGAGTTCAGGTTCACGCAAGAAAGAATGTCATGAAAGGACGCTAGAGACATGATTTGAGACAAACCATGCCAGCGACCACCCGGAAACCATGCCCTCCTCCCATTCTGCATCTGGGGCTCATTGCTGCAAGAATGGAGACCTCCTGGGAAACAGTGACAATTCTCATCCCATCAAACCTCGTTTATCTCTAATCCTCCCTTTAAGTCACCTTTGGCTTTATAAACCTGACAGGTTTCAAGGGGCTGTGCTCATGCTCAGTCCTCTTCTTCCTCATCCATTTTCTGTGCCTTACTAACTTCCGTGCCTTACATACACACACACACGCACACACACACACACACACACAAACACACACACACATTGTTACAAAGCTTAAATAAATAAGACACTGTGGAAGGAAGCCCTTTGGAAAGTACAGGCAGTTCTCCATCTCTCCTCTCCCTAGGCTGCTATTCCTATTCCACAGGGGGAAATCCTCACCCGGAAAGCCGTGTTCACACTGGCACAGGTCCCAGGGTGTGCGCCCCCACTGAGCTCGGTCTCTCCCTTTCCATTTCCCTTGTTGACTTCCAGTGTGACTGTTGTTGGCTTGCAGATGGACAGTCAGTTCTCTATGCCTTGCCCAGCTGCCAGGCTCAAGTCCTACCTTAGCTCCCTGGGAGACAAGTCCACTTGGGCTCTGTGACTGATATAAGGACCAGAGGGGCCCAGAGGGGACTGCGGATTCCAGGTATCTAGAGCAGTTGGAGAGGGGTTCGTATACTCAGACTGCAGCTCAGATATACATGTCTACAAAGGCCCTTCAGCAAAATGAAGAAGTGAAACTGGTGAAGTGATCTGAGCCAAGAAAGGGGGGCAATAAGGGAGGAGAGAGGACACCCAGGAAGAGCAGGCAGCCTCTGCAAAGGCACAGAAATGTGAGCAAGAAGGTTTTGAGTCCATGGCAGTCCTGCTCTGCAGCAGAGTTGCACTTTCGCTTTGTCCCCCATCCTCTGCCAACCCCCCATGGATTACTAGGTCTATAATTCTAAGTCTTCCGTGTTCCCATTATCCATAGTCTCTTCTCTAACCCTCCACCACTGCCTGAAACACAGTCTTTATGGACTAGACTCAACTAAAAGAATTTCCTAATTGGACTCCTTGACTTCAGTCCCCTACTCCTGCTGATCCATCCACCTCACAGTTGACAAACCATCTTTCTGACATACAAATCTGATGTGGTAAGTCTCTCTTTTGCTTAAATCTTTCAAAGATACCACACCTCCTGCTAGGTCAATTCTGTGGCTTAGAAACCATAATCTGACCCCATCATCTAACTCTCCTGCCGCATTTTTCACCCAAACCTACATGAAACCTGTGTTCTCGCGACACTACACTTCAGTTCCCCTGAGAGAGACACTATTTCATGCTGCCTGGAGTCCTTCCCCTCACCCCTCCCCTTCACACCTTTTCCCTGGATTCAAAACATAGATAAGAAGTGACCTCCTTTAAAAAGGGTTCCTTTAATCCCCCTTTGTGCCCCCAGACCCCACCTTACATGTAATTCTAGCACAGAGGTTTTTGACATAACCTAAGAAGTCAGGAGCTCCCCATGTGAACTCATGTGGCAGGCGGGGAAGGGAAATTCCATCTTTATGTTCATACCTCTACCTGAAATTTAACATCTCCTTCAATTATGAAAATAGATTCAAATCACAGTGATAGCAGCAACACCTGGAATTTATCATCAACAGAAATCACAAACATTTCCATAGCACCATAAAGTTACTGCATATTTTCTCACAAATTGTCTACACTCATTGATACTCTGAAATTTGAATAGCTCATAGACCTACATATTTGATTATTTAATGTGCAAAAGATATCTAATTACCAACTTATTTTTCCATCTATTTTATTAATTCTTTTAAAAAATAATTGACTTCTTTTGCAATCATATGAATTTTACTTTCGCATTTTAAAATGTTATTCTGAGAAGAGCTCCCTGGGCCTCAGCATAGGGCAAGTGGCATCGAAGGAAAGATAGAAAGGAGCAGGGTAGTCAATCTGGGGGGTATCTGGAGGGTCCCAGAAAGAAGAAAGAGTAGATGCTCTTTGATCAAATGTACGCCCTCCCTGCCTGCTTCCCTCCCTTCCTTCCTTCCTTCCTTCCTTCCTTCCTTCCTTCCTTTTACTCTTCACTTAATTCTTCATTCAAAAAAGTATTTTTAGTAGAATATAAGGGACCATGCACTGTACTAAGCCTTGCAGGTGAAAAGAGTTTCTTGCTTTTAAGTTGTTCAGACTCTGTTGACAGAGATGGACAAGATAAACCAACAATTCCAAGGAGGGTGTTACAGGTTTTTGCCTGAGAAAGAACATTTCATTGTAGAAAGCCCTCCAGCAACCTGGTGAAGCCCATGAGCTCTTCTCAGAATAATATCTTAATAATAGTCCAAAACTTACACCTCCTTCAACATCCCCTATTTCATGACTTCCTCACAACTTAGTGAGGTCACGCCCAACTTTATGAATGAAGATACAAATCTCAGGGAAGGGGAATAAGCTAGTAAATGTCACTCAGCTGACAGAGCAGAGTTTTGAGTCTCAATCTCTTCAGTCAAAAACCTGTGCTTTCTCCACACAGACCTGGAAAATCATCCAAGAGGGAACTGAGTCTGCAGGACAGATGCCCATCGCCAGCATCAAGATGGTGGTCATCATCTTCTCCTCCCCATCCTCATCATCCTTCCTCTTCCTCCTCCTCTTCTCTTCTTCCTCCTCCCTCTTACTCATTTTTATGGCTAAAATGGTTAAATTTTAACAAGCACTCATTCTATGCCAGACACCTTTCTAAGAACTCTATGCCTATTTTAACTCTTTCTTCATCACTACCTTATGGGACAGGATGAACTACTGTTCCTGATATATAGATAAGGAAACTGAGGCACTATTAAATAACTTCCTTAGTCCTAATTGATAGTAAATAAAGGTCCAAGATTCAAACCCACAAACCTGTCTCAGAACCTATAATCTTAACCACTTTATCTTCTGCCTCAAAGACCATATTCACCTCCTCCAATTCTTGAAGCCTGCTAGAGACTTCACAATTTAGCATTCTTTATGTTCCAGACACTATACCAGGTACTAAGGAGAACACTTCAAAAAAACATTAACAAAGTTACTGCCTTCTAGATGTGACCAATCTAGAAAGGAAGATTGGATGAGAAATCAGTAAAAATAATTTAGGAGATACAGCACAAGTTTCTAGAGGACAGGGAATTTGAGCTGGATCTTGTGAAAGAACAAAGGTTCAAGGGAGAAAGAGGCTCCAGGGAAAAGCTACAGCTGTATCACATGTGCCATCTCATCCAGGTGTAGTAGTAGATCTGTGTTACGGGCACGTCAAATCCATGAGTGTGTCTGGAGGACAGAGGGTACAGATTAAAGACAGGGGCAAGTCAAAGGAGAATTGGGACCCAGACCCTAAAGAATTTGCTCACTGTTTCGATAGATGATACATTATCAAAAGTTTGGGAAGAAGGAAATAATATAATCTAATCTGTAGTTCAGAAGGATAACTGGATAAGTGTGAAGATGCCCTTGAGAAGGCAAAACTGGTGAATCATTGAGCTTTTGCCATGTAATCAACCATCCATAACTTCATGGCAGTTCTGCAGTCAGCTAGTGGGCTGCTCACATGTCTGGTGGGTGCTGGCTGTTAGCAGGGGCAATGAAGGTGACTAGAGCCCATGTCGCTCATCATCCCAAGTTTCATTGTGTGGGAGGGATTGTGGTGTTACCAAAAACAACAAGAGAGAGTAAACCCCAACACACATGTACTTTTCAAGCCTCACATATATCATGCTGCTAAATGTCTCATTGGCCAGGCACAAATTCAAAAGGCAGAGCAATGGATACCACTTCTTGATGACCAATAATAGCAGTCACTTAGAAAGTGGTGTGCATACAAGGATGGGATGAATTCAGGGCCATTTTGTTAGGAGGCCACTGTAATGAGCCAAGCAAGAAATACCGATTGCTTAACTGAAGGCTTTAAATGGCAGAAGAAATGAAGAGATGATCAGAATATATTTGAGACATGTTCTGGAGGTTATGCTAAAAAGAGAAAATAATGTCCCCAGGTTTTTGGCCAGAGTAACTGGGCATATGGTCCCTTCAATCAGTGAAGGGAACCAATAGGAAGTCAGGTTTGGGAGTTGGAAACACAGTCCAGCTCATATGATAACCCTGGGATCCATGAATATGCAACCGTCTTGAAGAAAGTGCTTCTCCCCTCACTCTCCCTCTACTCTGATCGCATGGGCCAAATACAAAGTGAGGTCACTATATGACTCTGGGTCCCTGACAACAGTGATTGGCCAAATATGGGCATCTTATCCAAAGTGAGCCAGTGAGAATAGCAGCCCCACCCTCCCCTGCCAGCCAGGTCAACCGTGCATAGCTGTGCAGGTTGTGCCCTGTGCGAGATTGACTGTCATGGAAGATAAGTGGAGGTGGGAATTCAGCCCATGCTCTGCTGCACCTGTGAAGCTATAGCCAACCGGAGGGGATGCCCTCTTATAACTCCCACAAAGATACTCTGTGTGATACCAGCTCCAGCAGTTGGTTCAGTCATGGTCCCATGTGCTATACATGGCAAACAGGATTCCCCCATCCATGAGTTATCCTTTTGGAGCATTTGCTGAAGAGACTTTTTTTTCCACCCTGATCCTAAAGCTGTAGAGATGGGAATCTATAGGCATCCCTGTGATATGGAGGACACTGATGAAAGAGAATGAAGCCAATACATCAACAGACTCATAAAAGGGAGGTGGAAAAGAAAGAGAATTGGCAGTATCAGAGCACCCTGATCCAGATAACCCCACTCTTTCTAGTGTTTGGGAGTTTGGTTTCACCTTCAGTTCTCCATTGTTCCTATATTATTCTGATTTAAATCTCCCCTTTGTGCTTAAGCAAGTTTAAGATGAGATTGTTGTTCCTTGTAACCAATACAGTTTTGAACAATGAAGGCAAGAAGTCCATGCATTCAGATTTCATGAGGAGAGGATAAGTATAATAGATATGTCAGAGGTAGAATTGAAAGACTATGGTAACCAATTTGATGAATCATATAAAAGAAAGGGTGTCCAAGGGGAAGTCCCAGGCCTTTGACTTGAGATACTAGAGAGAGAGTAGTATCTTTAGCAAAAAAAAATAGGCAATCCAAAAGGTAAACTCCATGGCACGGGGTGGGGAAGGAGGTGTAAGAAGGGCAAATATATTCTTCCACTTTCATTGAACAATAATTTGGCAACCCCAGGGGCCTCCCCGGTGGCGCAGCGGTTGAGCGCTGCGCTGTGGAGCTGTCGGCAGTGGCGACGCGAGTTCGACGCCCGGCCAGGGAGAATCCCACATGGTGTGGCGGACCTCTCCTGCCTCGCCCGCTGCTCCTCTCAGCAGTGTATTTCTGATCTGTCTGTTCTGCTGCCCGCTCTGTCTCCGGTGAACCCTCTCGCCGCCCCACACCTCTGGCCTGTACCCCAGTTTGTATGTATAAATAAAAAATAAATCTTTAAAAAAAATAAATAAATAATTTGGCAACCCCTACCTAGGTCTGAGGACTCAAAAGTCAGTAAGGTGAGCTCAGGTCGAATAGAATCTGTGGATCATCATTCACTTATTTATTAATTTAAGAGTAGTCATCATCTCTGGGACATGAGCAAAAATCGACAGTGATGTCCAATGGGCAACTGGAATGAGGGCTGTGCTGACATTTTCTATCATAGGCATCATCTCTACGGGGATAATTTTGAAAGTTGTGGGAGAAAGAGCTTGGAGGAGAGAACTCTAGTTCCACAAGCCTTGTCCATCATGCCCCCCAACTTCATCTGTGAGCTGGAACATAATGAAACTTTGTCCTTTGCGGCTGAGAGGCAGATGCAGAAAAGACCAGTATGTAAGACTCCAGACCAGGCCGAGTCTGAGCTCCCTGCAGCCCTACCAGGCAATCCTGTATTTGGATGGCCCATTTAAATGAGTAGGCTGTATTCATGGAGTCTTGGTTCCTGCAGTTACAAAATGAGGCTATAAATGTTCATCACAGCTCTGAGAATAAGAAAGAAAGTAGAACTGAAATCCATGCAACCATAGACATGTAGTGAATACCTACAGGTGCCAGGTACCAGGGTGAAATACTTAAGTGGAAACCAATATTAGGGGGTTCATCTAGGAGGGATATGTGAATTTTTGGAGATAACATAACAGGGTTCCGATTCACTTAGAGCATCTGGTCTCTCTCTGCCCACCACACACCCTTCCCCAGTCCCTACAAAAGGCAATATTTTCTGGCAATTAGAAAAGAAAAACTGCACATTCTGCTGTCCTCTGCAAAGCTATTTTCCAGAGCAGCAGAAAAAGGGCCCACGTGAACCATGCTGTTCTTGGCAGCGGCTACCCCACTCCTCACAGCCAGAGGCTTAAAGCTTTATTTGTGGTTTAAGTTACAAGCAAGGGCGAAAACCCCAGAAAAGGGGGGAGGGAGAAAACATTTTAAAAGTTGAGAAAATTGCCCTGTGTTCTCAAGTTCAGGCAATTTGTCCCAACACCTGAACTCTGTAGATTCCTAGTGGTCTGACTATGGTTTTACATTCTGGGCCTCTGAGGCCAGTGTTGGGTAGGGAGGGAGAAGGTTCTACATTAAGAAAATCAAAAAATTGCTTTTTACAATATATTAAGGAGTACCTTTACTGCTTCAATGGCCACATTGTTGGAAGTTTTGAAAAAACTGCAGGTCTAGGTTTGAGGGTGGTTTTGTTTTGAAGATCGCTACAAAAGCATTTCACAGCCATTTACACAGACGTGTGGGTGTTGTCCTCCAGGATCTGGAATGGAGGACACTGAACATTTTAAGGATAGAGCAGCGCTTTCAGGTCTTCAAGTCCAGGCTCTCTTTACAACAACGATGATAACAAGGCCCAGAGAACACTAGAAACCTGCCTGAAGCAGCACAGCATGTGTATGGTAGGAGCAAGTCTAGACCCCAGGTTCCTGGACTCTGAAGGTCTTTCCGGCAGCCTTTGGGGCGGCCCTGAGGTGACACTGCACCTCAGAAACCACAACTGGCTTCTGCTTCATGTTGACATTTCTGCGGCAGTGACTTTGAAAGCTGCCTTTTATGGTCCTGGCTTTGGAAGGGCAAACACTGCTATCAGTAGAACAACACAGGTGGCTTTTAGAGTTGGGTCCAGGTGGAGCCTGGCAGGAAGGGAGGCCCCTCTGCACGGGCAGACATGACCCAATCACCTGTCTGGGTTCAGAAGGGTGCACAGACTCTCCCTGGAGAGTGGGACAAGAGGCCAGTGTGATAGTGATGGACTTGGCATTGGGGCCAGACAAGACGGTTCCAAGTCCCAACGACCCTATTTGCCAACTGTGTAACCATGACAAGCTCCCTGACCCCGACATAAAACAGGGATAATGCTAGTAGTCTCAGGAGCCACGTGGCAAGTGCTCCAGTGCCATGTTGCTAATGGCTACTGTCTTAGACAGTACGGGTATAGGATTATCACAGAAAGTTCTGTTGGACAAAGCTGGTAAGGGCAACTTGGTTCTGGATCTCGCCTGTCTTAACCACCTGAAAACAGAAGGTTGGCCCAAGTGAGGGCTTGGATTCCTGGCAGAGACACTGGGGCTCCAGGCTCCTCTTTCTCCTCCTTGGGCATTTCTAATACTGCGAGGATTTGGCTTCCCGGCTTGGAGCTTGGCTGAGTGCCCTTCTCATGCTCTCCTGAGCAGAATCCCAGGGCAGAGGATGCGTAAAACCAGAGCTCAGGGGCTGGAGGTTGTCTGACATACATGCTGTTGTTTTTGAAGCCAGAAACCCTTGGATTCAAGTCTTGGTTCACCCATTCAGGTGCTAGTGGCCCTGGGAAAGTCACAGAGCCTCTCTGAGTCTCACTTTCCACATGGTCGCTCTCTGCCTGCCCGGTCATGTCCTGTAAGGGAATGAGGTCGTGGATATAGAAACACTGCAAAGTATACTATTGAGAAGAGGGAACTTCTACAAGTTGGAGAAGGATTTCTTCTTGCTGTCCATTTTTCTTCACTAAAGGGGTATTTAGATGGAGGCAAGGAGTTGCCTCTGAATCTCTATAAAGAGATGTTGTACCGTCCAAAAGTACTTCTGAGGAAGTACTCTTCAGAAGTCTGGAGATTAGAAGAACTGACATCCTACAGACACATTAGAAGTGTAGAAGCATTCCCTGGAGGAAGAGGGGAGGGGGAGGAGAGACAGGAAGCATTCTTTGAACACCTATTGTCTTCTAGATACTGTGACAATCACTTTCATATGGTACTGCAGTTGCTGCTGGAGTGATACCAGTTCTGAGTGCTTTACACATATCCACCCCATTTTTCAGATCAGGAAACTAAGGCACCAAGAAGTTAAAATAAGTTGGCAAGGATGCCCTGACTGAGGTTTCGATTCCAGCTGTCCAAGTCCCAAGGTCAAGGGGGTACCCATTGTACCTCATGGGTCCCACAGTCTCATAGGCTGGATTCCCAGCCTATGACAAGAAAACCAGACAAGAAAACTAAGGGTCAGGAAAACTGAGACCCTTGAGCAGGATCACAGGTGAGAGAACAAAGGTTTGTTGAAGTTTTCTGTTCTTCAAAATGATTTCCTACTTTGGCTATCTTTTTGATGGACAGAAAAGCATTATTCAATTTGTATTTAAATCTAGCTTTCTATTATTTCCTTTCTTGAGTTCATATGTTCCCTTTGGTTTCAGACAGAAGAAATCCACTGTCTTTGTTCATAAGAAAGCTCCGGGAAAAAAGCATCTGCTCAAGCTTAACTCAGTGATAGAGGAGGAGTGGGTCCACTCTCCCAACTTCCTCACCTCTTCTCTTCCTCAGGGAAAAGAGACATAGGTCCTTCAACCTTTATAAGGATGACAATGTCATACCCACATTATGGTTCTGCTCTTTTGGACAGAGTTGGGTTTGACTATGACAATCTGAAAGTGTGGAAGTAGACTTTAACCCCATATTCCAGCTCCAGTCTGACCACACAGGAAGAGCAAGTTCACCTTACTTCGTTGATTCTATGTTCCTAGTGATAAAACCAAAGTTCATGTTATCTATATTATCACTGCCATGTTACTTACTCAAGACTCTCTTACATCCTAATTTCCTGTCCATTAGCATTTCCTCTACTTGGTCTGCTTTCTTGAGACCTCTATTGGTCACATTCTACTGTGATTCTTGAGGGAATCCTTCAGCAAGTAATTTGGGGGCGCCCTCATTTTGGAACTAGAGCACTAGATCCAGTTGGAGACTGGGAAATGCTCTGACCCTTCCAGGGGAACAGGCAGACAGAGGGCTATTTCATAAGGAGTCAGGCCAGTCAGTGAATAGAAGACACCCATGCTCTGGGCGGGGGGTGGGGGTGTAGCAAATACTGCTGTGGCCCTTATATGAGACTCATTTTCAGAAGAGTTGGGAGTCACATTCATTCCTGCATCTATCACTTTAAATAGTGCTTACTAGTTCAGGCTTTAAAGCATGACAGCCTCAGATTCAAAGCCACTTACCAGCCTTGCAACTTCAGGCAAGTCTTTAAGACTCAATTTCTCTCTGTAAAACTGTGAGCACTGCGGTACTTACTTGATTGTGATGTGGAGAGGATGAAAAGAGAAAGCATAAATAAACAGATTACCCCAGTGCCTTGGCATGTAGTAAGAGTTCAGTATTTGTGATTTCTTCATGCCTTTGTTCTCCCATTCAAGTATTTATACAGCAAGTGTTCACTGGAGGTCTGCGGGGGCAGCTGGGTGCTGCAGCAGGAAGAAGGCAGAGCTAATGTGCCTGAGAGCAGGATCCAGTTCTAATAAACGAAGATGTTTCTGGGGAGCAGCTAAATGTCCTATAGGAACTTTGCTCTGGTTCTGGGTTTGGATGCCTGGATACTCCACCCACTTTGCCTGCCCCCCCCCCTCAGCCTCCCATCCCAACACATACACCCCATCTCCTGAACCATCTCTGAGTCTGAAACTTCTCATCTCAGCCTCTGGCACATTTCCTATAAAACAGTTAATAATACCCACTGTGCTGAGTTTTTGTAGATTAACAAACAAATGTAAAGCACACAGCTATGCTTGCCCTTGGCCAATGCTCTATAACTTTTAGCTGCATGCCCCCTTCCCCTCCCTCCACCTGCCAGCACTCTCTTTCTAATACTGGGCTCAATGTTGTAGTCAAAATAGAAATAAGCTATTTGAAGTTTTCTGAAATGAGTTTACAGTTTATGGTGAAAAATAAACACTTGAAACTCCAACCTGGGACAAAGCTATGCCCAGGACAATATGAAAAGATCCGGGAGGGCAAATAAACCACTTTATCTGGTTGGCCCACAGTTTTCTCATCTGTCAAATGGGTGTAATTTATTTCTCCCTCACATAGATAACCCAAGTGAGCGAGTGAATACGAAACGATATACTAGAAAGTTTATTTCTATGTTAGTACTTTGATTTACACATCTGTTTACTCAACAGAACCTGATCTTATTGAAGGAAGGTCTATGTCTTACTCATTCCTCTGACCCCAGCACACTAGCAAAGAGTAGGTCCCAGTCATCAGTGCTGTAACGAACTGATGAATTCGTTACCTAATTTTATTCCCCCACATATTAAAGAGAGGCATCCATTTTTTTAGATGGAGAGAAAACTGTGTACAGAGTTCAAGGAATTACCAATAACCAAGTCAGGCTTTTTCAGACCTGTTCTGATGACCTTTCTACTAGATTCCACAACACTGGGCACTCTGGTTCAAGGAGGGTGGCACTGTTCTGCTACACATGACTCACTCATCTCCACGGGTCACTGAGCCAATGTGTCAGCCTCTCACCTGAGTCATGGGTTGAGGTGAACCTGGAACCTGAGGAGAAAGCAGGACTGTCCTGTTGGACAGATGCACCCAGGGATCCCCCAGGCCAGCTAAGCATACAGTCAGGAAAACACCTCATGTGGAATGAAGATGGGTTGAGTACAGAGATGTCACATTGGGTCGACTCCTGTATCTTGCAATACTGTGCAAAGGACCACACCTAACCAGTCACTGTGCCCAGTGGACTTGAACTCACAGCCATACTTTCCTCTCCATTCTAGTGTCAATATCCTAATTTTAGCCCTGATCATCTTTTGTCTTGATTATGCTCCTAGCATCCATCCTAAGAAGTTAAGTAATCTTCTACAGTCAGCCATTATGACTATGTCATTCTTAAGTTCAAAAAAAATCTATTCTAGTTCCCCAATAGGTAGAGAATGAAGCCAAAACTTCCAGCTTAGCATTCAAGACCCTCTTGATTAAATTTCAACCTACCTTTCCAAGTCTTCTTTCTCTCTCTACTCCCTTGAGTCGCTCACCTTCACCTAATATATGTGTTTTCTACTCCTTGGGGTTGCTACTTGTTTTTCCTCCTCATTGCACTTGCTAATATTCTTTCTTTCCCCTTGAAGGGTCTTCTCTTGTTTTAATCACTCTTTGGATCTGAGCGTAGAAGTTACTTCCGTCAGGAAGCATTCTCTGAACCCCCTGAACCTAAAATGATGGTACTAGTTATGCTTATTGACCATTTATTTGCCCAAGTCATTGGAGTAGTACTTTACATGCTTCTGTTACCTTGATACGTCTAACAATCTCACATGGAAGTCAGTATTATTGCTCCCATTGGAACCGAGACTCAGAAAAGAGAGCTAACCCAAACAACCCAGGGGATTCAAGCATCAGTCTGCCTTGCTCCAAAGTTACTTAGTGATTTTGGTTCTTATTTAGTAAGTTCTTTGCAGACAGTCGGTGACATAAGTCATATGACCTTGGGCAAATCATTTGACCCATTAGCCCATACCTCTATCAGTTCAAAGGAGCTAGATAAAATAATACATATCTCACAGGGTTGCTAGGGGGTTAAAAGACATCATAAAAAAGATAAGAAGTTAATTTTAATGATATATTTCATTTAACCCAGTATACCCAAAATATTAACATTTCAACATGTGATCAATTTAAATTGCTAATGAGATGTCTTGCATTCTCTTTTCTGTACTAAGACTGAAATTCAGTGCATGTTTTCTACCCCCAACACATGTCAAGTCAGACCAGCCTCATTTCAAGTGTTCAGTAGCCACAGATGGCTGGTGAAGTGAATGGTGCAGGTGGAGACTACTTTCAGTGCCCTGGCTGGGTGCCCCCTTAGCACCCCAACCTTACAAGTGAAGAAGTAATCCTTCCTACACAAGTGCCTATTTACTTGACTTATCTGCAAACAATTCCCTTGAGGAGAGGGAATGTGTGGTATCCCCAGGGCCTAACATAGAACCAAAGCACAAAGCAGACACTCAATAAATACGTGTTAAACAAATATTATTCATTTCTCTAACCCCAATACCCAGCCCGGTGCTTGACCCCCAGTAGGTATTTAATAAAGACTTATTAAATTAATGAAGCAATGACCCAGTATTTTAATGGCAAGTGAATTTGCGATTTGCCAGCAGGTGAAAATCAGGCAGTTTATTGCCGAGGAGACAATGGTACCTTTCTAATCCTCAAGTCACACCTGCCGTTAAGTCAAGTTTCCTTCACTGCCTCCTTCCCCCAAACAGAACTGGAGCCAGATGGGAAGCCAGAGGCCTGCTGGCTGATCTTACATTCCGGTAAGATCACACAATGCCTGGCCTGCAGTGATAAGCAAGCCTATCAAGTTCCCACAAACAAAGAAAATGAACTCCCAGCTAAGGCCTAATTTCTCTGTCTCACTTTTTCTCTCAAGATTGACTCAGCACAGGGAAAGGTAAGGGACTCCGAAAAAGTGCCAGCCATTGTGCAACAGAGATCTAGGGAACTTCACAATAATGCCAATAATTGTTATAACAACGGGACAAGTTTGGCAGCACCACTCACCAGCTTGACGACCTCAAGCAACCTGTGTCCCTTTCATGAGCACTAACTTCCTCATCTGGGAGCTGGGAGTGAGGACACAGACTTATCTGGCCATGCAGCCGCCAGGGCCCTGAAGAACAGAGCTGCAGCACATAGCTGTGCTCAGTGAGTGGGAACTTGCATTGTTCTCACAGCCACCTGGCAAGGCTCTCCTGCATGATATTTGCAGAATGAGACTTAGCATCATTTTGGTCTTGAAAATCAGCCACAACTGGGTGATTTTCTTAGAGTTATATAAAGCTTCCCCCCCCCCCCCCCCGCCTTGTGGATAACTAAAACACAAACACTATTTAGAAAGATCTGGGCCAAGTCATCTCTTTGGAGCCTGGTGGCAGGCCAGGAGGCTGGTCACAAAGGCTGCATTCAGCCACAAACAGCAGCCTGATGGGCAGAAGCCTTGTCCCAAACATTCTTGCCTAGGCTTGGGGAGGGGAGGGAGGAAGAGGGAAGTGTTACAGGCCTCCAAATATTTGTTGCTCTATCTCCATAGCAACTGCAGTGGCCATAGTGAAACCTTGAAACTGCACATCGAAACTTGGGAGGTGCTGCAAAGTCAAGCCTGATTGGGAGAAGGCTTTCTCCTGGACCTTTCCCGCCCCTCTCTAACTGAAGAGTTTTCCAGGCTCCTTTCAAATGGCATTGAAGAGTAGCTATTATGCTGGCGGCACACAGCCTACTGTTGCTCCTAGGAAAGATGTGTGTGCAAAGACTCAACCAATTGCTCAGGTCAGGCCTAAGAGACTTACACCAAACTGAGCAGCCTGGTGCTGCCAGCAGAGCTTTTTACAAGCAGGAGGTACTGACCATGGTTCAGTGTGACCTTAGGCAAGTCACTTACATGACTGAGTCTTTTCCTCAGCAACAACAACAACAAAATACAATTAAGTCTAATCCCCAATTCAGTAAACTCTTGCTGAGGTCAACCCTGAACTAGAAGCTTAAAACACATGGCTACTGCCCTCGAGGTACACACACCGACACACCACTGACCAGACAGAGCTGTATCAATTACTGGGTGGATCACACCGTGTGCCCACTGCCTGGCCTCAGTGGAAACCAAACAAACTATACCAGTTTCTTCCCTCCCCTGTTCACACTCCAAATAAAACCGTGAAAGATAAACAGGAGTCTATGTATGTTTATAACATCCTGCTTGTATCCAGGATAAATTTACCAATATGGACATAACTGGAAAGGAATTGATTTTCTACTGATTTTATATATTATGTCTTCATCACCACAAGCTTTCCCAACCCAAATTTCATTGTATTTTCTTACTGCCTGCTGAATTTGGAACAGTAAGAAATAGCATTGTTCCTTCTAGATGGAAGGAGCTTAGGTACAAAGGTGAAGTGATTCACCCTGGGCACAGGGAATCAGAGGCAGAGCAGATTTCAAACACACACTTCCCAGCTTACTCTTTCAGTAAATATTTCCTGAGCAGCTACTAGGTGCCAGCATCGCCTGGACACTGGAGGAATGCCATGAACAAAGCAAACATCTATTGAGGCGAACTTAAATTCTAGAGGAGAGAGACAATTGACGATCATATAAATACATACTGGATCAGGTGGTGGTGAACACTACGAAGAGAACATAAGCGGAGAGCAGAAGGTAGCAGTGTGGGCTACTTTCGAAAGATCTTTGAGCAAGTCCTTTCCAAGGAGACCGAGAACGGCGAGGAGCTAGTGGTTGGATGCTGTGGAAGAGAATCCAAGTAGGAAGGAGAGAAAGCCCTGGGGTCCTGACGGGAGCACACTGGGATGTTTGTGGAACACCCAGAAGACCGGCTGGAGTAGAGAGAGGGAGGGAGAGACTGGGGGAGAATGAAGGGTCCAGGTCAGGAGGGTCTCACAGGGGCTGAACAAACTTCAGATTTGACCTGAGTGACCCTGGAGCCACTGGAGGACACGGGAAAAGCCACAACATGATGAGATGGGCTGAAAGATCCCTCTGGCTCCCATGTAAGTAACAGCCTGAAGAGTGGCAGGGAGGCTGTTGCAACAATCCAGACAGTTGGTAGTTTAGAGTGGGGGTGCAGTTAGGTGGTGAGAGTACGAGACTCGATCTATTTCTCAAGAAGAGGCAACAGCTGATGCTGATGGACTGAAGGTCGGGGGCAAGTGAGAAAAGTCATTGATGACTTTTGGACTGAGTTAGAAGCTGAAGTTGTCATTTCCAGAGATGGGAAATCCTGGGGAATGGGAATAGAAAATACCATGTTTGGTGGATAATGGAGAGTTCACTTTAAAATGTGGTATATTTGAAATGCATATTGGAGATCTAAAAGAAGGCAGTAAAGGCATGCAGAGAAGCAAGCTGGAGTTATTAATGTGCCATTCTTCTGAGCATTCTTTAAAAGTCATGGCCTGGACTAACATCCTCAAGGGACTAAGTGGGGATAGAGGAGAGGACTGACTCTTGGAGCACTCCAATGGCTAGGGCTAATAAAGAGGAAGAGGACCCAGCAAGCAAGCTATGTAGGAGGATTTCACTGAAAGAAGAGAAAAATGCAGCGATGCCAGTCCTGGAAGTTGAGTGAAGGAAGTGTTTTAAGAAAGGGCCAATCAGTGAAAGGTGAGGACTGAGAATTGACTTTCAGATTTATCATCCTTCATCAACTTAACAATGTTGTTTCAGCGCAGTGGTGAGGGTAAAAGACAATGATCGGGTCCAAGAGAGATAAGAGGAAGAAAAAGTGGAGATTTAGAGTAAGTTCAATTTTTTGGAGAGCTTGTCTGGAAGAAGGAGAAGATGAGAGGGAGGGAGAAATTAATAGCATTTGTTTTCAAGATGGGTGACTTTAGAGCATGCTTGCATGCTGATGAGAATGACCTGCTAAAAAGGGATATATTGAGGAGGAAGGAGAAAAAGGGGTCTATTCTAGGGGTAATTCCCTTAAGTCAATGAGAGGAATAGGATTGATTTCAATCCCCGGTGTGTTTTCTACAATAATAACATGGCCCTCCAATTCATAAAATGATACATTTGGGAATAATTTAAACTGCTTTCAAATGCAAACATTTCTTTCAGATCCACAGGATAAGCTGATCAGGAAGTGGCAACATTACTGCCCGGCGGGTCTTGGGGAACCTGCCGTAGTGAACACGATGAGCTCACCACTGCTGCTGCTGGCTTTTTGTGGCGTTCATACACACCTCTAATTGCAGGTCATTTACATGGCAGGCTCCCACGGTAGATGTAAACTCCCCACAGGCAGGGAATGCTCTCTATTCCTTTCTGTAGTCCCATGACTAGCAAATGCTTGCCACAGGTGTATTCACAAACCACTTGGGAAAGAAAGGAGAAGGAATAAAAAGAAAGGTGAGAACTGGATCTCCCTGCCTTGCTCAAACTTCTCAACTTTCAAACAAGACAGGAGCTTAGTATTATTTTATAAATATAACTCTGTGACAGTATGGTAAGAAAATATTTTCTTATCTTAATTAGTGAAAAGAGGAAAGAAATATTTATCCAGTGACCACAAGGTCCTCTTCCCAGGCACAGTAACAACCAACACAATTATGAAAAAGTTTCCTTTGCACAGAGTCATCAGCACTGCCATTCAGTTAGACAGTCATGTAAAGGAAAAGGACTTCTCATATAGTAATGAGCTTGCCATCAGTGAAGGCATGTAAGCCTGGATAATATCTGTGTGGAATCACAGCATATAGTGGGCATCAGACTTTATAATCTATCTCTTAGTTCCAATCCAATTCTGGAAGTCATGAGTCCAAAGTATACTATTCTCTAGCTATATAATAGATACTTAAGTTTCTCATCATTGCAATGTAAGATCATAAAATATTTTATATGAGGAGACATGATTGTATCATCTTAAACATGCAGGTTCTGAAATCAGACTGCCAGGGACAAAATCTTGTTCTACTTATGACCCATACTACAGGCCTCAGTTTCCTCATCTGCAAAACAATAACAATGACAGTACATACCTTGGTTGAAAAACCCATCTAAAGTGAACAACACCTAGCACATAGTAAGTGCTTGATGAATGTTACTATTATTTATTCAGTCAACTATCCCTTATAGAGTGTGTGAACAGCATCCTGGAATATGTTGGAATCTGTTCTGGCCAACGCTTACACATGAAACCAAAGCCAACTCCAGTTAAAAAGACTGGGCTCACCAGACAGAGGCCCTTAGGGACTGAGGTGCTTTGATGGGGATACCAGCGACCCAGACAAACCAGCCCCACTCCTGCTCCACAAGTGCATACCCATCTGCCCTGGTTGGGCAATGTGCAGAAATGTTTATGGCGACCTCATTTGTTTTCCTTTCTGTTACTGCTGCCTTCCAAAGGCCAGGAACTGTTGAAATTAAACCAAAGCAGGGGCCAGGGGAGTAGATGGGGCCTGGGCCAAGGCCAGGAGTAATGAAGTGGAAAATGTTCACACCACAGGCAGCATTACAATGCACCTGTACAAATAGAATGAGACCTGCCCACCCCCTTCCTCCCAGGGGCCCAACTGCCTCAGAGCCTTCTCTTTGCAGCTTCACTCTCTCCCTTGCCTGATCAATGCACAGGCCTACAATGAAGATAAGAAACAGTGATCAGAATGGGGAGGAAGTGAACAAAGAGACACCCTTAGCCCAACTGTTTCCTGAAACTTCTGATGAGTCTTCTAGAGACCTGCTCTCCTAAAACTGGAGAAATGTAAAGCTAATGAGTGTCAACTATGTGCCAGAATTAAAGCATGAAATGTTTACATATCTTGGCTTATCTGACCTATCTAGTACGATTTTCCTCCATTTCACAGACAAGGGAGTCCAAGGAAGCAGAGCTAGCAGGTAGTGGAATCAAGATTTGAATCCAGATAGCACCGTTCTTTCTTTGTAATGAAGTGACTCAGAGCTAGAATGCAGAGTGACTTTCTCAGAACCTTAGAGCTGCTGGGCAGAAACCCAGTGGTCCAGAGTTCTCAGTATGGTGGTCAACACTGCACCTTTGAATGGGTGAGGCAATAAAAGTGAAAGGATTGGCTTTCTGAGAGAGAGGAGTGGGGGCCATAACTCTATCATGATGAAAGATGGCGGACCAAACAAAGACCAGCCTTTGATCAGCGTTTGATCATCACAGTATTGTTTGTAAAGCAGTGTGAGTCTGCGTGAGTCTCCCAATCTGATTGAGAATCAGTTTCCTCACCTCTGAAATGGTAATCCCATGATCACTAAGTGATATGGTCTGTCTGAAAGTCCAAATAGTTGGTGCTTTTCACCTCTCTCAGGTTTTACCTGCAGTCACTCCCAACTTCCTTTTCTTGGAGTAACCAGAAGCTTCCTCTGCACCACAGGGAAAAAGTAAAGGCCAAAAATAGAGGTTATTTATTACCCCTAACATTTACCACAGGGGTTCCCCTTTCATAACCATCTCCTCTTGCAAAAGTTGCTAGCATCGTAAGATGAAGCAGATATAAAAATGCATCCCACAGAGCAAGAGTCTGACAGACACTTGACCAATTTTGAGCTCTTTGCAGACCAATACATGCTAATTTTTAACCCTCTGGTATCATGTCTGTGCTTACAATAAATAGACGTCTATCAACTCTGTTAAGTACTTCAAGCGCTTCTAATATTATGCCCCTAACTTTCTTATTTCCGGTTCTGTGTACAGGCAGCACCAAGTCTGGGCCTCTTCACATACCAGGTGCTTGATTCAGGGATCCAGGACCAATCTGACACAATTCCTCATGGAGCTGTTTAATTGCTTCAAAGAGTTCAGCTTCATCTAAATGAATAGTATGAATTACTTTTGCTGGTGATGTTTTTGTGGTTGCTATGGGTTTTTATGATTATGGTTGTTGTTTTAATCGAGGAGGAAGTCAAAACTACTTAACGCATAAAAATCAGGATTGCCATGTGTTTGTAAAACCCTTTGCACTTTTCCCTACTCAACAAACTTTCGATAGTTCCCCACTAATTGGTAGAATGAACAAGGGATTCAGTGCTCCTGGAAAGACACTGGAATAAATACAATTCATACACTGTGACTTGTGAAACAATAGAAATAGGAATGGAGGGGGCAGATAAGCTTGGTGCAGGGGAGGGGAGTGAGGCTGTTGCCCTGAAATTGTTGATCTGACCTGGGTTTGAAGTCCATCAATAGACTCTCTGGTACTAGCTGTATCTTCCCAGCAATCAAGTAATTCTGGGTGGAAAAAAAGTCCAATCACCCATGATCTGCTCCCCTGTATTTAGCACTTAATTATACTCTTAGAAGGGGCCCCTTATCAGAGGCCATTCAGCATTGTCATTTAAGTCCCATGTGAGTATTTGCATAACAGGAGCTCCAAACATTTGTTGACCTATCTGACCTGAATGATAAAGTCTAGTCCTGCAACTAGAAGACTGAAGCTTCTTAACACTAGAAAGTCATCTTCATTTCAATCTTCATATCTGGGCTTTAATTCCTATGCAGGAGCTGACTCCTATGAAATGCAGATGGTCAATCATCACCCCAGGAGATCTTCCCTGCTCCCTGAAGCTAGCGATTCCTCTGTGCTTCCACTGAACACCAAGCCTCCACAATGGCAGCCACCTCATACTTGCTTGTTTTCTTCTTTGTCTGACCTTCACAGCAAGAGAGCACGACTCAGCCATGTATACTTTCTCCTGTGCCTGCACCATAGAATGTCTTCAGTAGATACACACTGAATGAATGAACAAATGTGTGTTTCCTCTAATGGGGTCGAATTTCCCCAGAAAGGTTTTAAGTAGAAAAACATCATGGTCACCTGCCTCATCCAAAGAGGGCCACAACCTCCTCCAGAAATTACTTGCAGGACCAGTTACTTAATTTGTGGGCTGTAGTGCAAAATGATAATGCCAGGCTTCTTATACAAAATTATAAAAACTGTGCAAATGGCAGCAGCAGAGCATTATGGTTGCATGGACTGCACCGGCCCTGGGTGCAAGTTTCCCATCGTGGGGAGACAGGAACTGGAGGAAACCTTGGTGTGGACATTATCAAGTGGCCTCGAAGTACAAGACTGATCAATAGAATGTTTTATTCTGAGTTAATCAATGACAATCACTCTCCTTGCTCCTACATTTTCCCCAAAGCTAAGAGATAGGACGGAGGCACTCCCTTAGGCTGCCACTGCAAGACTCACTTCCTAGTCCACTAAATTACCTAGAACTGAGCCAATTTCATGGTGCTTGCTCACTATATGTTGCTGATCTATAAAACATTATTTTGCATCATATAACTTTATTTCACAGCATTTCTCCACATGTCACCTCTTTTGACAGAAAAGCATTGTTTTGTCCATTTTACCTGAAAGTAAAGTCAGACTCAGGTAAGTTCTAATGTGGCCAACTCACACAGCTGGTGAACTGCCTTCTAGGTTCTTATGGTACCAAGTCATTTTATGATTTACAATTTAGCAATAAATAAACAAACTCCAGTTCTGTATGAGGCCCCTTCTAGGCCCTGGGATTCCACAGTTCCTGGCCTTAGGACCTCAAGTTTTATTGGAAAAGACTACCAAGTTAGCAAGTTCTATAATACCATGAGATAAGTAGAAAGAAGTAGCACAGAATGTTAAACTCTACCTATAGGGACCAAGAGAAACTATACAGAGAAAGCAACTTCTTAGGTTTTAAAGGATGAAATTGAGTGCTCCTCATCACACAGCTGAACTCAATAGGCACAAGGAAAGGCACAAGCTCCCCTGAGTTCTCAAGGGGATTTTGCTGGGTAAAAGCATTTCACTCAGTTGATTTAGTTCCAATAAAGGGAACCTCAAGCAACAGGGAACCATTTGGAAAGACCAGGTCCCCTTGCAAGTGAACCTAGATTAGGAGAGGACCAGAAGTTAAGAACACCCAGGAGTTCAGTGATAGTCCACAGGTAAGAAGTGTTCTCTAAACATTGGACAACTGTAATGCATTTGCTTTGGACAGCACAGGAACCCCACCAAGTCAGTGGGGCAGGATCTTACACATGGTTCAGAGAGAGCATCACACTGAGCACATCGAGGACCTGTCTTGTGCCATCCACTAGCAGGTATCAGAAAATATGTCACTTGCCTCCTACTTCAAGGCTTTCCAATTGCCCCATGAGGAAGGTAAGAATCCTTTCTAGTAGTCAAGGAAAAGGACCTTTCCATTCTTGAGTGACTTCATCTTTGTACTTCAGTTTACCTCCAGGGAGAACATGACTGATAATGTCTGCTGAATGCCTGATAATCATAATAACCTACCTGAGAAATTACCTGGGGAATTCTAGCTCCGCAACAGATTTCTATCAAACACAAATCCCTGCTGGCCAACATTGCTATAATGAGTTTACATCAGATAGACCTGTATTGCGAAACTAACAAAAGTAGCCACAATAGCATTTATTCTATTATTAGAAGCAGCACAGATATGGAAATGGATGATTGCATTTTAGCTTTGGACTCAGTCACTTATTAGCCGCAAGTGGGTGCCCAGGGTGATTCTGTTTCCATTTCCTTTTATGGCAAATGAGTATAAGGTTACCTACTTTATAGAGTTGTTATGAGACTGAAACAATACGATAGATGTAACTGTAGTGTTTAATTTATAAAATGCTACAGAACCATTGGCTTTTATTTCATTATTGTCTGTGATATTATTCGTTTATAGTCAGAAGAAAATTTTATGTAATTAGAATTATAACCCTAAAACCTTAATACTTGTGAAGGATCCACATTATTTCTAGGAAACAGTCATATTCAGGGGGGATGAGTTTAAAAGTAAATCACTCCACCCATTTTTCAATCAAGTTGCTTGGTTTTCTTGTTGTTCAGTTGTATGAGTTCTTTGTATATTTTGGATAACTAACCCTTTGTCAAATATGTGATTTACAAATATCTTCTCCCGTTCAGTAGGTTGCCTTTTCAATTTGGTGATGGCTTCTTTCACTGTGTATAAGTTTTTCATTTGATTTAGTCCCATTTTGATTTTTGCTTTTGCTTCCCTTGCCATTTTAAGTCAAGTCCACAAACACACAACTGAGGATTATGTTACACAGGCAGTAGCCTATGGTTTCTTCTGTGTATTTTATACTTTAAAGTCTAACTAAAGACCAAAACAAAGGACAAAAATGGGTCGAATGGATTCAGTTTTGAAATGTAGTGCAGGATGAATAATACAGAGGCAGGAACAAGAGGGGAGGTTTGAACAAATATATTCTAATGTACTGATCAAGAGCTTCATTCCCTTAGTTATCTGAATTTTCTATAATAAGTATGTACTTATTTTGAAATACAATTTACAAAGTAAGTAACTCCAACACATGTAAACTGGTAGAATTTTTAGTTGGGACCAGAATTCCCATCGTACATCATTGATGAACAATATAGACACAAAGAAAATATTATAAGATCTGAGGAAAGTTGCCAACATCCCCAAACAGAGGCCAGTCTCTCAGTCCCTTGCCTCCCAAGGAACTTGTATCTAAGAGTTAATAAAAGACTTGAATAAAACACCATAATTTAATATATAAATCATTAAGGCCATTAGCTTGACATAGATAGTGCTACATAGGTGTAGGAAAAAAATTGATCACCATCATCTAGGGAAAGAAAGTCTTCCTGAAAGAATGAACTATGAATCGGACTTAGTAAGGTATATAGATGACCGATACAGCAGTGAAAAGAACATGAACTCTTAGTTCAACAAATGACAGTTGTTGACTTTGGCCAAACAACAGCATTTCCCTTTGAGCCTAAGTTCCCTTGTCTGAAATCAGGAATAAAGCTACCCACAGGGGAAGAACTATTGTTGAGGATACATTGGCAAACAAATGTTTGTTTCAACTGTAGACACAAAAACATTAGTTTCGACCCAATATTCCCACCCTGGTGATTCCAAATGATCTTTCTAAAAATGAATGCTAATAAATCAACCACAGAATATTTATACAACATTCTATGTGTTTTCAACAGGATGCTGAGAGGAACTGAGTACCACAAAACTGCAGTTTTTCTTAAATTCTAAGATGCCGTTAATTTTAAGAAGCACAGCTGATTTAGTAACTTTTAGGTTGAAGAAGGGAAAGAGAAAGTAACGTTACGCACATATGCACGTATCCATTGTCAGATCCATACTGATTTCTGAAATATTAAATTTGAAAGAAAAAGTATATCTTTGAGTTTGAGTGCAAAGAAAACTCTGGAAGTCCTTACCTTTGCATTGCTTCCAACCCACAAGTGTAGACCACATGTTCAAGCGTTCTTGGCCAGTTTTAAGTATTCCTGTAGATATCCACCATTTGGTAACCTGCAGAAGTGCAAATATAAAGTCAAGTCGGATCAACTCAATCTCAGTAACAACATGAATTAAGCCTCTACTTTGTGCCTTCTGTTGAGCTGAGTGCTATGGGAAGAACTGATGCCTTGCTCATCCCTTCTGTCCCCACAACCTCTAGCAGACCAAGGACCATACCAAAGGAGTGACTGGTGCATTGCCAAATGGAGCTGAACTGATTCTACTGTCCAAGTAAAATTCGAATATTCACACCAATGAAATAGAATGAATCATCAGGCAAACGGTCAGCATCACTGCTTCCATTATCTATGGTGAAGGATCAAGTTTTTATTCTCAATCTGTAACCATACTGACACTTCAACGAAGTACAAAATCACATAATTGGATGCCATGGTGATGTCAAATAGCTATAAATTTTCTTATCATTCAATCACATATCTTGGCACAAACCCATAACAGTCTGTATACTAACACCAGGTCACAGACCACACTTTGAGTAGCACTAGTCTATAGAATTCAAAAATCTTTGTTACTAGAAATCTCAGAATTACAGGGAAAATCAGTAAGTTGGCAAGTTTTGTTAAGCACTGAATAATGATGATAAAAACAATTCTTTCAAGAGCTTCCTATATGAAAGATACTCTTGATGATTAGGAATCAGCAAGACACAGCTGAACAGCATCTCTT
Source organism: Scalopus aquaticus (assembly GCA_004024925.1). Lineage (NCBI taxonomy): Eukaryota > Metazoa > Chordata > Mammalia > Eulipotyphla > Talpidae > Scalopus > Scalopus aquaticus. The sequence goes on from PVIJ01000268.1 coordinate 76,065, forward strand.
CTTTGAGGAGATTAATGTTTAGTGGGGGAGACTGTCCAATGCATCACCTTTGTTCTTTTGGTCCATAGCTTGAATGGAGCAAGAGAAGGTACTGGCAGTAAAAACCACAGGGGCTCTGAATCAGACGGGGCCAGGTAGAATCCCTGTGCCATTTACCAACTGTATGAATTAGGGCAAGTGATGTTCACCTCTCAGAGCCCCAGCCACCCTCTTCAGACACAGGAGACCCTCCCTAGCCTGTGGTTATGTGGGTTTTAGATGGATGATGACTTGATATAGAATCAATGTCTGAAAAGACAATTGAGTCATTTTTTTTACAGGTCTAAATCAAGAATACCAGCAGAAAGAAAAGTTCTGATGAGACTCTCTGAGTTGTGAAAGGTCTTAAATAAGTTTCCATCCTGAATATCTGAAGGCCAAGAGATGCTTATCTTGGGGGAGAAACAGTTCAGAAGACAAAGGAGCTGCTTCCATTTTCAAGGGAACCGTTATGTATTAAGGAACATAAGATTTTTTTCTGTGTGGTCCTAAAACCTAGAACCATAGTCAGTATGAAAAATTATAGAGAAGCAAAGATTTCTACAGGAGGAAGTTTATGACAGTTTTCTGAAGATGGACAGGGATAGCTGGGCTGGAGCAAGCTGGCACTGTTGTGTGCAGCCTGTGTTCACTTGTCAAGGTGGCCCTAGCCTCAGAACAAAGATTGATCTAGGAGGGCCTCTAAGTATCTTCTGGACTTGTGTTTATAACTCTAAAATTCTATGAAGCAACTTTCTCACTGTGGGAAAAATTCCTTCAGTTTCCTGTTAATTGGGCATATAAGGTAGTTCATCTGGTGGGGACAGGGGAGGAGAAGATGTCACTCACTCAATCAATCAATCAATCAATCAATCAGAATTACTGAAAATAGCAGGGTGTGCTGAAAAGTGGTCCTAATTGCCCTGATAGTATGTGGCTAGGCCTGTATAGTATATGAAATATCTTAAACTGTCTCACCCACATCCCTGGGAAGTTAAGTATTATTTTAGTACCACCAATTTGCAGAGATAAAGCAGTCTCAGACAGGTCCCTAGGGAGTTCAGCAAAGAACTCATGGCCCATACGTTAAAGACCTGGAACTCAAATCCAATCCACTGATTCCCAACCATCCTGTTCTCCCTGCTCTTTCCCCCAATCTCCGCCCTTCCTTTCCAAGACCAGTGTGTTTATCCCAGTACCATCCCTACCCTGGCACCTACACTGCTTGTAAAGGTCCGATGGGACAAGGCATTTAAAATTCTTTGAACAAGATGGATCACGGGTGAATTGGTGGTGGGCTACCCAAGGGGAATGCAAAATGTAAAAGACATAAATAACAATAAAAATATATTATAAAAAAAAATAAAAAAATAAAATAAAATTCTTTGAACAATTGGAATGCCTTCCTTCCTTCCTCTCCCCCTCCCTTTCTCTCTTCTTCTCTTCTTTCCTTTTTTTTAAGTGTTTACTGAATGTATCTAATGTTCCAGACACTATGATAATCATTTGGGGTGCCAAAGTGCATAATACACAGTCTTTACCATCAAGGACCTGCCAGGCTGGCTATGGATACAGATTAGTTCAGCACGACTCACAAAGAGTGTCTATAGTGAAAAAATTAAAATATTTACACTGAGACAGTCCCGAGGCCGATTCTTTCAAGGTGGGGGAGAGGGATGGTTAGAGAAGGCTTCCTGGAGAAGGTAATGTCTGAACTAGGCTGGGAGATAGCGCTGGAAGGTTTGGGCAAGGAGAGGAGGGTACTCCAGGGAAAGAACAGCACATTACCAATCATGAAGATTTGGAACAGAATGACATATTCAAGGGGCTGGAAGTAAAGCAGTAGAACTGGGGTGTTGGTAAGGACCAGGAGTGGTGAGATTTGTGACTAGAAAGGTCAGAAGGGGTCAACAGGAAGACTAAATTCCAGCAAGGAGTTTTTATCTGGAGTGCTAAAGTGGTTCAGTTCAAGGAGAGATATCATTTGGAGTTTAGAACTAACACTTCGGTACCAGAGTGCAGAACAGATAAGAGAGGAAGGTCATTCTCTGTTCCCCTCTTCCATGTCTGCCGGTCCATTCTTAGTCCTTCTCTGCCCTACTCTGTGCCTGGGAAGGGCTGGCTCCTAATGACCACACATCGGGGCTCCCAGGAACCAGGCTCCTGGGTTCCACAGGAAGCACCAGTAAAAAGAAGGGAGGTGTGTAGAAGAAATAATCTGTGACATTTTTTTTTTTTGCTGTTTTCTCCCTGCTTCTGCACAATCCCTCTGGTATTCCCCCCTGGGCAACCCTTCCTCCAAAGTTCTAGATCTTACTGGGCTTTTATATATTTCTTTCTTCCTCTTTCCCTTCTGTCCTAGAGGTGGTAACAGCCTCCAGGCTTTGCTAGTCTTTGGATGCCTCAGCATCCCTTGTTCATTCTATGATCTCTGCCCCCCCACTTCCCTATGTAGTTCATTCATTTTTAACTCTTCATTTGAACCAGGTGTAGTGAGTTCTGCTCCCTGCCATGACCATGACCCTGGCTGATACAGGAGTCAAGGTTAGAGAGACACCTTTAGACAGGGCATTGCAGTAATCTGAGAGAGGAATGCAGAGGTAGAAGAGACAGCAGAGTAGAGAATCCTTCCAAGGAGGAAGTTGTGGGAGTTGATGTCAGCTTGTGCAGGGTCTCCAAGAAAGGAAAGGCCCTGGGGACTGGGTGGTAGTAGGGCACTTCCCAAAATGGAGAATGCAGGAGGATAAGCAGGTTCCAGTGGATCAATGAGGTACCCATGGAACATGAGGAGAATATGTCCAGGAGACCAGTGGATCGAAGGATCTAGTCTGGAAGTTTAGCCAAGATATCATCACAGAACTAAGAGTTAAGCTTCATGGACAACAGAGAAATGCACTAAATGTGGAACAAGCTCATCCCATTACTGTTGTCTTAATAATTATTGATCTATAAAAAAGCAGAGCTACAGTGACCCAAGATGTCTGTTCAGAAACTGCCTACCTTGTACCTTCACTAGTCCTCCAGCCCCCTTAAAAATAGGGATTTGTTTTTCAAAGCCACAATTTCCCCTGGAGTTTCATTTAGTCATTCCTATTTTTCTCCACCAGATTGTTTGCTGGGAAAAAAGAACAAAAACAGCAACAGATGTCTTTGTTTTGGGGTTTTGCAAAACTCTCTGGTTAAGATAACACTTTCAATTAAAGAAATTATATCATCCAAATACCATATGCCAACAAGCTCTCATTTGCAAAAATCACCTGCTTTCAGAAATTGAAGAGTCCTCTCGAACATCTTAACAGGTCCCCACTCTAGTATCTTCTAGATCCTAAAAACTTCAGTTCAGAAGGCAGTTCAAGAGGTATCTTCTGGTTAGTCCTCAGAGCTTTGCAGACACAGCAGTTCCTCAGTCTTCACTCATGAGTGTGTGTGTGCAAGAGGGCATGAGCACACACATGCACATATGCAGGCATACACACACACATACCTGCTTGCTTGTACACAATCTACACTATTAACTTTATATCAGGCACCGGCATATTTTAGGCAATCAGAAATAACTGTGGAATAAATTAACTTATCCTATCTTTGTTCATCTATTGCTTCCCACTTTCCCAGGTTTCTGTGCCACATGGATGCTAGCACTGAAAGTACAAAGATAATTAAAAAGAATCCCTGTCCTCAGGACACCCACAGTCTAGAAGAGAGACGGGAAAATAAGAACTTCTTAAGGGCAGTTACCAGTCCAAATTCCCTGTGGAGCCCCCTTCTCATACAGGGCCAGGAACTCAACAGTCATTCAGTAAGTGTCTGTTTGTTGAAATGTTTGTTTCAAAATGTTTGTTGAAAGAATTATACCCTACCAAGATAAGCCAGTGCCGTGCTGCAGAAGCACAATGCTAAAGCTGAGTGGGAGTAAGCTGGGAAGGACTCATGGAGCAGTGAGATATGGACCAATTACTGGAAGAAGGTAGGGAGAATGGAGAAGCATGGGGCCTACTAGGCTGAAGAAATCACTTCAACTAATGCATGGAATCATGATTTACGAAGTGACTGTCAGAGTGATCCAGTTTAGATCACATCAACTGAGAGAGGACTCTACATTATGTGAGTCCACTAATGATTACTTAGTGTCTGAGCTCAGGTAGAGACGGGGGAACCACCGCTGTGACAAATATAAAGTGGCATCTCAGCTAGCTCAAACCAATTGTGATATGCTCACCTGACTCCATTATGGATTTTATTAAAAAGTTTCATCTTCCCCATTTGACTGTAAGCAATTTTAGAGTGGGAATTGGAATTCAATATTGATTAAATACTCTGCTGTATGTTCCCTGTTTGCTCATCTAGATCTATTCTTTCCACTCCTCCATCTGTCTCTGTGCCCTGGGAGGGTGATTTTATCAAGGACATGAATTGACTCCCTTGCCCTCTGGCTCCCAATCAGATTCGACCTACAGGGACTCTCAGCAGGATCAGAAAGTAGAAGAGTAAGTAGGGTATTTGTTCCACTGACTCCCTGCCTCAGGTTGCTGTAAATTCGCTGTATTTCTCCACCAAAGATCACAGTTCCTGTAAGTCTCTATATGACTACCTTCTTCTGGTTCCATAACTGCTTCTTCCTCTCACCCTATCAGGTCCTGGGATAGAAAAAGCTCCCTTCTGTTTTAGCCTTAGCATTAACCTTCACTGTTTTCTCTAAGCTTGCTTGTAATTCCTTAAATAATCATTCTCCTCAAATTGCCCAGTTGGAGTGTACTAAGACTCTTACACAAATACCTCCTATGTCAAGCACAATCTGGGATGCTTGCCATACATTTTTCATGTAAACCTGTCAAACAAATCTTCAGGTACTACTAGTATTTTCATTTACAGATAAAAATCTTAAATTCATAAATTTTAGATAACTGGTAAAGGCCATCTTCTAAACGTAGACTCCCCAGTCCCCTTTACAACATAAGTAGCACATGCTAGTTCCTTGCCTGAATGTATGAGTGAACACACAAGTTTGTGAATGCTTGACACTAATATGAGTGTTAGAGAGCATAAGTTTGTGAAATTTAATTATAGTAGGAGAGAATAAAGAGTGAATTGTGGTAGTCAGAATAAACAGAAAATCCTAACCTAACCAACTGAGATTTAACCCATATGCAAGACTCGTTCAACGTCTGAAAATCAATTAATGTAATCCATTACCTAACCAAACTGAAACAGAAAAAGTCATATGATCATATCAAAAAGACTTTGACAAAATTCAACACCCATTCATGATTTAAAAAGAAAAACTCTCAGTAAACTAGAGGAGAAATTTTTCAACTTGATAAAGACTAACTACAAAAATTTCACAACTAACATCACACTTAGTGGTGAAAAACTTGAATTTTCCCACTAAGATCGGATGAAATGAAGGTGTCCCCCTCTCACCACTCATTTTCAACGTAATCTTGGAAATCTTTACTGATGTATAAGGCAAGAAAAGTAAATAACAGCAATGCAGATTATGAAGAAAGGCATAAAACACTATGTTCACAGGTGGCATGACTGTTTAAAGGGAGAGATATTCCATGTTCATGGATAGGAAGACTCAATGGTGTTATGATGTCATTTCTTCCCAACTGTATCTATATACTCAATGAAATTCCAATAAAAATTTTAGCAAGTTATTTTGCGTATACAGACAAAATGATTCTGAAACTTATAATATAAAGAGATAAAAGACCCAGAATAGTTAACACAATATTGAAGAGGAGTAAAGAATTTGGAGAACTGCTGCTATTCAACTCCAAAAGTTATTACAAAGTGACAGTAATCTAAGAGTGTAACATTGGTGAAATAGAGCGATCAACAGAACATATTAAAGAGCCCAGAAAAAGACATGCATAAATGCAGTCAACTTAACTTTAACAAAGAAGGAAAAGCAATACAATGAAGAAAGATATTCTCTTCAACAAATGATGCTAAAACTGGATATCCACATAAAAAAAATGTATCTAGACACACACCTTACACCCATCACAAAAATTAACACAAAATGTGCCATAGATCTAAAGGTAAAACTAACAAATCACAACAAAAATGACCCTTAAATTCTTGAAAAATGTAGCCGTGACCAGAGAGGGAAGAGAAGTTGGGTGGGAAGGAAGGTAAAGGGTGTTAACCTGACAAGTGGGAATGGGAATAGAACTTTGGTGGTAGATGAGGTGAGGCTTATACATATATAAAGGGAAAGATATACCCCTGAAATTTACATAGTTTTATATGTACAAATCAATAGTAAATGATAACACATATTAATAAAAAAAATGATAGGTTTATTTCATACAGTAAAATTATATATATAAGTATTATATACATATACATGCTCTGATTCACACTCAGATGCTGAAAACCCATAGTCTTAAACAAGTACTCTTCATCTCTTACAAAGTACTGCTCCTACAAATATTCACACCTACAAACATACATACAATTCCTCAATAGTTAAAGTTACCGATACTTGAATACTTTTTGAACATTTAAGCTGTTGCTATTCTTTCAGCAATTAAAAATCTCCATGTTGGAGACTGCCGAGGGGAAGGATGTGACAAGAGGAAGAAAGAAAAAGACATATTGGAAAACTACCACGGCCAGCTATGTTCATATCCCCTTATCTCATTTCACTTTACAAAGAGGGAGGGCCCACAACATAGGCAGAATTTCTATTTTTACTAGTGAACTTGATGAGGTTCAGAGAAGTTATGTACTATATTCAAGGTCAAGCAACTGGTAAAGAGTGAAATCAGGATTTGATCCTGGGTCTTCTGGTCCCCAAGTTGCAGTCAGCCCTCCCAGTACCTCACTAGAATCTAAGCCACATCTGCAACTAGATCAGTAACCCATCTTCCACTTCACTGAAGCTGTGTTTTTTTTCCCTCTCTAAGCTCAAACTTCTTCAACTGAAAGCAGCAAACCAAGACATGTGGTGGTTACTCATTCAGGAGTGAGTACAGGTCTTCCTGACTGGCTTTGCCAATTCTCCTCTTTCAGTTGTTTCTGGGGGAGAGGAGAACTTCACATTAATGGAATTCCAAAAAAGAATGTTATGGTGACAAAGAGGGGAGAAAGCTCAGACAATAGGAGGAAATGCTGAAAAGATTCCCTTTCATCTCCCAAGGGCAGTTGCAGTTGCACATGTCTACTCCTGGGAACAGAATCCAAGGGCAAAGGTTCCCTGCGATGAGGAGCCCACATTTTGTGAGTGCATAGTTACTCTTCCTTCCGTTTTTTAAAAATATTTTTCTAACCAGGTCTCCGGAATTGAATATAAACACTGCAAGGGTTGTTTCATACTTTCCAAAACAGCATTTCATTCTCCAGCCTCTATCTAACACCCCTGTTGAGAATTTGAGTATCTAGATAAATGGATCCATGCCTTTGAAATCTTGGGAAAAAGAAGTGTAACACAACAAAATACATAAGCTCTCTTCTGGTTCTGTTTTATCTCCACAGCAACTCTGGGTAAGCAAGCCTGAGAGAAAATTGGGTGGGGGCTCAGATTCACTCTTCACTGGTCATGGTACCTCAGCTATGGTAAGAAAATGAGGTGTTGTGAAGATTCAGGTGGAAAAGCCCTACTTCTAAATCCTGGTTCCTGCCTGTGCTAGAAACTGACGCTCCCCTCTGAGTCTCAGTTTCTTCATCAAGGTAATGAGGACAATGAATCTCTCCCAGAGATGTTATAAGGATTCCAAATATGTTGCACCCCATGGTTTGGCATTTCTCTGATCTGGTAAGTTGTTTAGTTGTTTTTTTTTTTGGGGGGGGGGGGATTTGATTGACAAAGGTGGCAATCCCACCTCCAACCCCACCGCAGTTTCTACCAGGAAAAAGAAGCCTTCTGTATGAGCGCCTTGAAGCAGCGAGCTACTGACAGGAAGTATCCCCCAGCTGAATCTTCAGAGTCCACCCCTTATTTGCATGGCTAATATATAACTACTCAGAATACAAATGTTTACCCCATTCAATGGTTCCACCACTTTTTCATTTCCATTTACTTTTTGGTCCAGGAAAAGGGAATTGTCACAGGTATTGCAATTCAGAGGTTATGGGGAGTGGGAGCAAAGAGAAATGAGGTGGAGGAAAAGCAGAGTGAAAGAGTTGCTGGGGAGACCAGTTTGGCTAGAGGAGCTGCTTGAGTCCTTTAAAACCTGGCTCAGGTACCCCTTCCTCCAGGAAGGCTTCCCTGTCCACCTTTATTCAGACTAGGGTGCCCTCTGGGGTGTCCCACTAACCCCAAGTGCTCACTTCCGCCATAGCCTTTATACACAGAGCACTGTATGTTTTCCTTGGGTTTCTTTGGAGCTAATGATAGGATTCATTAATCTTGTGCATCCCATTGCTGGCACGGTGCTTGGCATATAGTAGCTTTGCCCAAAATGTTAAATGTTATCAAATGGACAGGTGTCTAACTAACTGAAAGTGAGTCTGAACTCAGCTCCACCAACAACAGAACTCAGGGGGGCCTTATCATTCACTTGAACAAGCCACAGACAATATTCAAAACCAGGAGAATGGTCGCAGTGTGGGATGTCAGAAGCCATCATATCATGGCTCATGATAGAAAGGACCCTGTCAGTAGAGGGGGAGTCAGAAAAACAGAGCTCGGCACCCTCCTTTCCCTGCTCACACCAAGGAAAGTAGCTTTGGCAGCATCTCCAACCCTTCATGACAGAGTTCACACCTGGGCTCTACTCCAGGAAGACCTTGAGGCATCAAATAGGGAAAGTGAGGCAGCTCTCCAGAAATTTAGACTAGGCAACCTGATACAAGAGGAAAAGTTATAGCTTGGAGATCATGAGGTGCCATGACAGAATGGAGTGTGGGTTGTTGGCAGTAAAATTGCCCCTTGTCCCAAAGGGCCGATGCTACTGACAGTACCCTAAAAGAACAATGGCAGAGGTAGACATGGGGCATGCCTTCACACCGATGATGCTAACACAGCAAAAATAACCAACTCTGTCCAAAAGCTATCAGCATAGATCTCTGGGGCACTATACTTATATTAACTTCCTCTACGGAGCTGTGTAATTAAAGGCAATCAATAAGAGAAAGTAATTTCATTCTGAAACGACCTCTACTCTCCCAATGCCAAGATGTGGGATTACCCTATACTATAAAAGAAAAACCTCCATGCTAAGACCTATGGGGTAATCAAAGATCAAAAGGTCCAAAGATGGGATCTTCATTTGTCTGGATTTCTCTTATCATGTGAGCTAAACAAAAACTGAGGGGGAGAGAGAGCCAAGCAGCCTGCTCAGAGGAGACTAGCTGGGAAGGCATGATGAAGGATCTCCTTGAGCACCCTCAGCCAAGGAAGAGAAATGAGGATGAAGTTCAAGTTACATCCTTGAGATGCTTCATGTCAGTTGACAGGTATAGTTAGACAGCTCACAGGTTTCTCAACCCTTGACACTACTGATCTTTGGGGCTGGGTAATTCTTGGGGGAGTTGTCCTGAGCACAGCAAGATGTTAAGTAGCATCCCAACTTCTACCCATTAGATGCCAGTGACAAAAAAAAAAACCTGCAGAATTGTCAAATGTCCCTTGAGAGGGAAATCTCTGACCCTAGCCCCACCCAGGTTGAGAACTAGTGGAGAAGATGAAGATGAATAATGATGTTTACAGTGAAAGTCTGGTCTTGGGGGGTTTCACAGTTGAGGTCTTGCACTACAGGAGATTTTAGAAAAACAAAATCATGTAGGTTCACATTGTGCTATTATTATTAGACTACGTCTTTCCTACACCCAAATAGACACCTGTGCAACTGAACCATGTAGGGAGAAAATAATTGATACCACAAAATGCATGGGGGAAAGAAAATATTGAACTCTGAAGCTAACCCAAGAATAATATGAAATTGATTGCCAAATTTAATTCTGAGCTTCTTGGAAGTCAAGACAAATGGGAAATGCAAAGAATTTTATAGCACTTGTTTTCTGATGAGAGGAAGAATACATTTTTACTTGTCCAAAGAAACCCATATTCATCCTATAACTGAACTGGGGCGGGGGGGGGGGCAGTTAAACAGAAGGTCCTTGTAAAAGGATTATAGAAAAATACAAGGATGAGGCAAATACAGTATAGCCAGCAGGCAGGCAGAGGGGAACCAGGGTCTGACAGGTCCTAGAAAAGAGCAAAAAGCAGGTTACTTATTTATGCAACAAATATGTGTTAAGCACTAGCTACATGCCAAGGAAGGACCTATTAGAGGAGGGAGTGCGCACATCTATAGATATGGGACATAGATCTCTGAATTAGACAGAAGGGACTCTGTTTTCCTAGCGCTTACACCCTTGTTGGTTCAAAATCACTTGCTTAATATTTGTGTATCCTCAAACATGTCAGTCATTCCACCTCAAGGTGCCTCCATTTCTTCATCTGTAAAATGAGAGTAATATACACCTGCAGATCCAGGCTGACACTGCAGGTGTTCCTGGAGGGTTTATAATTCTTGAATATTTGTTTTGCATTCATTTAGAAGAGAAGGCACAGACTGGATGAGGGAAGAGCTGAAAAGGGAGCCTGTGATACTGGGCTCCTGGGTGTACATATACATAGGGGAGATGTGACACAGTATATGTGAGCAGTACACAACACCACAAGCATTTGTGGCTTTCCAGGATGGCAGCCTCCCACCGCATACCCCACTCAGCAAAACAGAGTCCTACAACCCTCTAGCCCATCCTCACAGAGGCCCATGCAGCTCACTCCTCCACCAGGCAGATTGTCTAATTCTTCCTTCCAACCACAAACTCTGCCCCAGACTTGCTCTAGAAAATATATGTCTTGTGTTTCTAGTTTCTAGATCCTTAATGTTTCATGCCTCTTGAAGACTGGTGGGCTGGGTTACTGTGTTCTGCTCTATTGCTCAACTTAATCAGCTCTGCTCACCTCCAGGGCTTGAAGGGTTAAATGGAAAAGAATGTGTCAAGTCACATGGCAGGTGGGACCTACCAACAAGAGATAGTCCTCCATCACCATCACAAGGCTTGTATGAGAAGTAAATGAAGTGAAGTAGAGGGGGTGGAGATACCTATTGTTCAACATATACTGCATCCCAGGAGGTTTCATTATTATCTACTTTGGCATAAGCAGCAGCAGCAACAAAAGGTCAATCAGCAAACTAGACAGCTAAAGTCTGAAGTTGCAGGACAAACTAAGGAGAACTGAGAGTAGAGGACAACCTGAAATCCCTTACAGTTTGCAAAGCTCTGAACACAGGCAGACCCTGCCACTCTGCTCTACCCCCAGACTCCCCTAGAGACCCACCCCTACCCCATCCTTCCCTCACCTCCTCCACCCCAGTGGCCACCATCCAGCCACAGTTATTTTCTGGGCCCCTTAATTTGGAGGCTTTTAGGGCCATATCCTGTCATCAATTTGGGGGCTGACTTCAATGAGCATTCTGTGCAGGGCAGAAGAGGGGCAGGATGCAGCTTTCTCCTGGCGGGCCCTGATACAATAGGGTTTTCTACTGATATCAATGGATTAACTGCAAATGCTCTGTTTGGGGCCATAAGGAGATGCATTGTTTTCCCACAGTGGACAGTCAGGGCTGGGCCAGTCAAACTTCATTTTTGAAAAGTCAGGGAAAACAATTTTGTAAAATGGGGTGGGGGTAGGGGGCATGGGAGAGTAATTTTGCTCATCTCACTAAAGGTCAATAACAATTACAGTGAAAATTCAGAAGGCATATTTGTTCTCTGACAGAAGCCCTGCCTGGAAAATTCCACCCAGAAACAATTTGCTGTCTCTTTTCCCGCTCTCCCCTCCTCCACGGGCTCTGTCTCACTCCAGCACAGCCTACCCCACTACCCTACATCTCACTCCTCCCTCCTCCAAGGCAGAAACTCTCTGTCCAGGAAACAGCCTCAAAAGTTGAGAAGGGAGAAGTGACCAGGAATTCTCTCCCTGACCCTCAGGAAGTTGAGGTGGGTACAGTAGCATCATTCCTGTCTCCCTGGAATCCTGGGAATGCTTTACCTGGTAGCGGAAACAGCTTGGGTAGATGGGAATATGAGCCCTACTTCTGCAACATAATAGCTGATGAATTGGGAAAAATTCAACTCTCTGAGCAGCCACGGGTCATTTGTAAAATGGGAATAGTAATGTGAACTTCTTGCGATTACTGGAAGAGGCAATGAGATGCAATCTGACGTCAATAGGCAGGTTAAACATGAAACACAGCTGAAAACAGGAGACTCCAATCATGGCCTTTCCCTGGCTGGAAATCTTTCCCAGTACATTATTCAACACCATCAACACCACCTCGTTGAAGCCCTCCATTTTCTGTCTCCTTTCTCCCTTTCCAGCTTTATTGCCTATTCCCCCTTACCCCTTCCTCCCTACTCGGGGCATAGTCTGTCCTCTCCTGTGTCTTAGCCAGGATTCTGTCAATAACCCTGAGCTCTCTGGAATATCGAACTAAAACTAAGCTTAGTTGTCAACCTTCTCCAAAATGCGTGCTTCTGAAGTTACTAGGACTTGCTTTTCTTTTCTACATTTAGTAATGGCTTCCTCTGTACAGTCAAAGGTCCATATTCAACTTACTTGTAGTTCTCCCAATCATCTATATATTAATTTAACATTTAGAATCATAGTAAAGAGCTCCACTTCTGGGGTCAGGGCTGCCTGGATGGAAAACTCAGCCTCACTTCTTGCTAGCTGTGGGATCTTGGTCTTTCTGTGCCTCAGTTTCCTCATTTGAAAATGGGAATAATAACTGCAACTACCTCAGCAATTTCTTGTAAGTTTAAGTGAGATAATACATATAAGATCCTTCAATGAATGCTTGGTACATGATAAATGCTCGGTAAATACTGGGTAGTTTTATTTTTAAATATCCAGTCTGTCTCATGAATACAGTGATGAATTAAGACATGCTTTCCTTCAACAAATATTTCTTAAGCACCTTATGCACCTTCTATACACTCCACCTCTAGTGGGAAAGGAAGAAGTATGGAGATAGATAATAGACAAAAAACTTGACAAGAAAAATAGATTGTGAAAAGAGCTATGTTATAAATTACAATAGATTAAAGTGATTTCAGTGCAGCTGATGCTTCCTTAGACAAGAGGTCAGGGTAGACTTCTTTGAGCAGGTGGCATTTAGGATGCAGGAGTATCATACATGCAGGGGATGGTATGGGAGGGGGTGGCTGTCAGTGGTGGAGACACATGGGAAGCCCAGTTTGACTTACTGTTCCAGAGGAGAGGGCATTTACCTGGTTCATCTCTACCCCTCCTGCACCTAGTTCTGTAATCAGCACATAGTAGATACCTAAACGAGTAGGGAAACTGAATTCTAACCCTAAGCTCTCACTCCCTGTAGAAGTGAGCAAGGATTCCTGGGAGGAAGTAGCTGATTAAAGATACAGAGGCAATGGTGCGAATGAAGTCGAGTAATGTATTCATTGGATAGCAAACACCCCTGTGTTCTCTTGGAGGAGCTGAAAGGAGTAAACACCACAGCTTGGAGGCGGGGTGGCAGGCAAAACTGGATATGCATCCCAGCTGGACTCTTCACTGGCCTTGGAGCTTCAACTCCTCTTCTATAAAATGGAACCAAAGGGGAGGTGTGAACACTGCCTAAGACCATGTCGATAAAGTGGCCATCCAGGCTACTAGCACTGTCATGAATATTCACTCCCATCCCTGCCACATCACAGCTGGGACTGAGAACCACATTCCTGGGTTCATCTAGATTAAAAATCTATAGGAGAAAAAGTGGACTATTACACTGACCACTTGTTTATAACTCAGTCAAATGTCATAAAATGTTTTTCTAAGGAAATAAAATAGTGGGGAAAGAATGTTTCATTTTAAAAAAAAAATTGTTCTCTTTTCCACTGCCCTCCAAAAAAAATGGCTTCCAGAACATCAAACACCACTCAAAGAATCAACAATATTTTTTGATGATGGAAGTATGAATAATCAGACATATGGATTATATTTCCTTGTATTAGGCAGAGCTTAAAAACTAGGACAGTAGGGAAGGTGCTAGTAAAACTGCTTTTCACATTTTATTAAAACCTCAGGCCTGAGGAATACTTTTGTGACTATCACAATTTCCTCTGTCCAACTGTCAACAAAAAACATGAGCACACTGAGCATTTTTGTCATGCTCAAAATTTTGTCTTTGCTCTGGTCAGCTCTAATTCCTGGACACCAATCTCATTCATGGAAATAAATTGACCACAAGTCAGTATGGCTACTAAGCTCTGCCAGCTTCCCAGTCTTGTGACCTTGAATAAGTCACTTACGCTATCTGAGCCTGGGTTTTCTCTGTTGCAAGTAGGAATCGTGGTTCATAATTCACAGATGCTTGTAAGGATCAAATTGAATGAGACATGTGAACATACCTTTGAAACTACAATGCCAGGTGGGCATACCAGTTGGAGGTGGCTCTGGGAAGCTATTCCTGCCTCAGTAGGCAAAACAGTGCTCTGGCAGAGGTTAAAAAGCAGACTGACCACCTTCAAGCTCCAACTCTACTCATTATAAGCTATGTGTTCCTGGGCAGAAAATTAAGCCACTCTCTTTGTGCCCCACTTATTTGCAAAATGGGATGCTGCTAATAGTAATAGTACCAACCTTGTACATTGTTAAAGAGTATTAAATCAGTAAATATGGGCCTCCCTGGTGGCCTAGGGGTTAAGTCTCATTGCTAACACTGCTATTGACTGAGTTTGATCCCCAGCAAGGGAGTTATCCCACATGGTGCAGCAGACCTCTCCTGCCTTGCCTGCTACTCCCCTCAGCAGTGTATTTCAGTCAATCCACCTGCTCTGCTCCCCACTCTGTCTCTGGTGAATCCTCTCACCACCACCCCACCCCCCGCACCTCTGGCCAACACCTCAGTTCTTCTACACAAAAAAATAAATAAAATCAGTAAATATTTATAAAGCATTTATACTAGTGCCAGTGTTTGTCTTGAAAGAGATAATGGGATAGGATAGGGAGGGAGGGAAGGAAGAAGGAGGGAGGGAAGAAATGTCCCACTAAGGATCCCCATGCTAGAAATTGACCATTTAGTTGCTGATATCAGGTACTCTCTTTTCCAGGAGTTTGTTGTTGTTGTTGTTGTCTTTAATATAAACATCCTTAAAAGATGTAGCCCAGCAATTTAAATTCAGTATGTATTTATTGAGCACCTACTGTTTGTAAAGTCATGTGTTATGTTATTTAATCCCTTGTAAAATCTCTGACTCCTCAAAGTGACAAATAGAAAAGAGAAAAAGGGAAAGCAGAATCAGAGAAAGAGACAGAAGAATCGCTTCCCCCTCCTGTGGCTCTGGCATCAGACAGATGTGGGCTCATATGTTGGCTCTGCTGGCTACTGTGTGACCTTCGACAGGCAAAAACAAACCCAGATGCTGCTTCACATTTCCCATTTTTACCCTTGAAGACTGAGGACAATGGTAGCAGGTCATTGTGGGGATAAAATGAGACAACCTGTGTAAAGCATCTAGTTTCCTTCTCCCAACCCCACGTTTTGCTCACATGCCTGCCGTGACTTCCACACATGAGGTGGAAAGGAACTGCCAATGGCAGCCTCCAGGGGATCAGAGTCAGAACCTCAGAAGAGGAAATCAGCTTACCACTCACTTTCTCTGTGCCATAGAAAGGCCTTTTTCTTTTTTTTGAAGACTGTGCTCTGCTAACTCATGAGATGTGCATTTCCTCCCCGTGACATCTCCGATCAATTTCAGCCAGCAGTAACCAAGTGACTAACTCTTCCTCTAGAGGCAAAGTGCCAGAACTGGTGTCTGACTTCTCCCCAGCCTCGCCTCTCAAGCACAAGGCTGATTCTTGCCGGATACTGGTCCTCAGAGGAAATGGAAGAAAAATTCAGTTTTGGCTCCAGCAATTCAACCAATAAAGAAGGCAGGGAAAAAGCTGAGTGAGAAAGAGAGAATACAAAGCCCTCTTCCTGGGATTCTGGCAGATGCCAAAGGAGGAATCAGTGAGTGAGTAATTCTATTGCCTGAAGTCCAAAGGCTGCAGCCGGAAATCTGAGCCAAGAAGACAGTGAGGGTGCCGGGAGAGGTGGGTGGCTCCTGGGCCAGTCTCAACCGGATGGGGGACAGCTCAGTGTGAGTCAGGGACCCAGTCTCTGCTGCAAGGGTCTCCTGCAGACCACATCCATGTAGATGGGCCTCCCACAAAGGGAACGTTTCCCTGCAGAGGCTCAGGTGGTTTTTATCTGGAGATGTGTCATCAGTCGGCATTGAATGGAATGACAAAAGGTCCTGTGATCCAAGCATAAACCTGCACAAAGTAGAAGACAGATAGTCCCAGATGCCGGCACCAGGTCTGTGCCCAGTGTTGAGGACTGCCAACTCCCACAGTGAAAATGACAACAGTGAGAATTTACTGATAGCTCACCAGGCCCCATCACTATGCTGAATGCAAGCCACTCCAAAGCCCTGTGTGCAACTACGAAGCCTCACAATCTCTAGAGAGCAGGGCAATGCTGGGAGAATGTTAGGTAAGCCATTTCCCTTCTCATTACTTCAGTTTCCCCACTGCTTGCATTATAGGTTATTTTGAGAATGACAGCACAGTGATTTAAAACCCAGGCTTTTGAGTCAGAAAAATCTGGGTCTGAGATCCAGTTCTGCCTCTAATTCACTGAGTGACTTTGGGCAAGTTTCTTCGTCTCTCTGAGCTTCTGTCTCCTCATCTGTTTTATGATAAGAGAACCAACCTCAAAGGATTATGACAAGAAATCAAATGAGGAAATGTATGAACCTACTTCCCCATCGATAAACCAGATACTATAATACACATCTCTCATTGCTTTGAGGAGTAAATGACTTTAGACAGTTATGGAGCCCTTAACAAGAGTCGTATCCTATCTCTGTCTCACTCTTCTCATCTGGAAACTGGGAATGACAATAGTACATAACAATAGTGCCTCCCCACAAGCCTACTGTAAAGAAACAGTTACATAGGCACTTAGGACAGCACCTGGCCCACAGTAATCACTCCAAGCTCTGCTGCCATTATTGTTGCTACCAAATTTCAGGAAGCATCTTCCAGGTTCAAACATGGGTAGTCCATGGTAACAATTGTTTGTACTTATCAGATGTGACGGGGTACAGATGGCATCATATTGGGTCTGACCTGCCACAGTGTGAGGTGGGTATTTTGCAAAGGAGGGACCACAGCTCAGAGGGATCCTCAAGTCACAAAACTAGCAAGTGGAAGATCCAGAATTCCAGTCGAGTAACTCTCATTACCGCAACATGAATTCTTTGAATTAACCCATGGAAATTCCAGAATAAAATTACATTAAAGGGTATACTTCTTGGATCATAGGGTAAATGTCCATGGTCCAGGTAAAATGGGATCTTTCTCACTTTTCCTAACATTGACAACACTGACAATCACTTCTGAGACCTCCTGAGAAAGGAGTTTTAAAATCTCCCCTCTGGCAAGTTCCAGCTTCCACTTGTTCTCCTTAGAATCCACACCCATAATGATGGGGCTAACAGATTTAGACAGTTCCAAGATGCCCTTGGTGAATATAAAACTCTCCCTTTTGGAAGTGGCAGAAAAGCAATTTCTATTTCCCAATCTATTTTACTGGATGCCTGATTATTGGGTTCAACCCAAAACTTGAGAAGGTAAGTTGATATCCATTTACGCATTCATTTCACCAACATGCATGGAGACCTTCTCTGTCTAGGTTCAGGGGCAGGGCCAGTGAGTAGCTGGTATAGAGGGCCGAAGCTGTCAGGAGCAAAAACAAAAATACAGATGGTAGCATCTGACACTTTCTTGGAGTTAGTAACAGGTGTTTGACCCTCTCTAGAGAGTAATAAAGGGAAGGTGGATCTTATAAGCAAAGGTTTGCTAAGTGAGAATTTTATCACTGGCAAAAGGAACAGCATGAGGAAGGGAATGGCAGCACAGGGGATCTAAGTAGACCTCTGTGTGGATGGAGTATAAAGAAAGATACAAAGCTTGAGATAGTTAGACAAAGGAGGACCTCAAAAGTTGGCTGAGAAGCTAGGTTTTTATACATGGAGTAAGTGAAGAACCTCAAGTTAGGGGGAAGGCACAATTGATCATATTGAATTTCAGTTATGCCAGTTTTGTATCTGATCCCTTACATATTTTGATAATATAATTTTCGTGAAATTCCCTACTCTCCCAAATCCCAGGAAATTTGATGGCAATAACTATTAAAATAATCACAATAATCTCACATTGCAATTTCCTCTTTACTTAACTGTGAAGTCCTAGATGAGAGACATGGTCTTTTTTGCCAATGTTTTCTCAGCACCTAGTACAATGCCAAGGATACATCAGCTTTTCTGCAATAAACATGTGAATGAATGAATGAATAAGTTTCATTTTGCCAAGGACTTTCACACTCATTGAAATCTCTCAAAACTCCTGTGAGGTAGGTACCAACCCCTCCTCCATCTTCACCAGAGAAGAAAGTCTCCTGTGGTGATAGAGAAACAAATCAAGACTACACGTGGAGCAAGAGCCAGGAAAGCCTCAACTGACCAAATGATTTTAGAATTCAGAGGAAACAGACCTACCACTGGCCAATGGGGTAGGAGAAGCAGCCTTGAAATTAGCTTTGAAGGTCTAGGTGTGCTCTTGGCCTCCCTCTGCACCCCCACCTCGCACCGTCCCCACCCTCCACCAGCCACCCCCCCCACCCCGCAGTATCCCTGATGCTACATTTCATCTTAATAATTGGCAACGTTGATAGAGCACTCACTGTGTCAGGCACTACCCTGAGCACTTCATCTACAATATCTCTTTTAGTCTTCAGAAGAAAACTAGAGTGTAAGTATGGTACTAGGACTATTGAGTGGATGAGAAAAATTGAGGTCAGAGATACCATGTAATTGGCCCAGGTTTTCACAGTTAGCATACAACAGAGCTGGGATTGAAATCCAAGTCTGTATGACTACAAGTTATTTTGCTTACAAAGGCTGGGAGCAACCTGCACATTAAAGGGTTATTTGTGAGCACATAATAGGGAGATAACAAGAGTGTGAACACCCTTTCCATGCCCACTCCATAGAGTTGGCAACAAATGACCCGAAGAGCTGGGAGGAAGGGAGGACAATTTTTGCACTAACCACATAAGCATTAAGGGAGAGAGCACCGGATTGCAAATCGAGGCATCCAAGCAATCAAGTCAATAAATTCCTTTTAAAATGTGGACCTTGGGAAGCAGTTGACCTCTCTGGGCTTCAATGTTCTTGCTGCATAAGGAGGGGACTGGAATTGGTAAGTTCTAAGATCATTTTAAACTTGAGTCTCAATGACTCATCTAAACTTTTTTTTTTAAAGTCCAGCTGAAGCCTTCTAAAAGCTCTTGCTTATATATGATTTCATAAGACTTGCCTAGTTCACATTTTAGCAATCTCATATTTCTCCCGGAGGGAATCTTAAGAGGTTTCTAATTGATGACCAATGCTATATTAAAAATCAAAGAGGAGAGTAATTGTTTTTCTATCCTGGTCACAAAAAGAAAAATGTTAATAGTAATCAAAACATTGCTCTCTTGTTAGGAAACCAGACTTGAGCATAATCTTTTCATCCTGCTCCCTGTATGTCCACTGGCTACAGGGACAGAAGGTTGTTTCTCTGGTTGGGGATCAGCTCTGTTTCATAGCAGTGAAAGGGACTTCTCCCTACATATACCTCAGTTTCCTCCTGAGAAATGGGGATTTTCATAATGTTTTGTCAACTTCATAATGTTAGTTTTGTGAATAAAAGAGGTGATGGATGAAAAGGTGCCGGACAAATACAAAGAAGATCAAGGTAATTGTGAGATTTATTTAGGGTTCTGCAAAGTTAACAATGAGAGAGAGAGAGCAAGTGAGCAAGAGGAGATACCATAAGGAATTGACTTACAAGATTATGGAGGCTGACAAAATCTACTCAATTTCTGTCATTTTAAGACACCCAGATTTTGCCAATCTGTTATGATAGGCACAGGAAACTAATATGTGCCCCCCACCCCAGCTAGAGTACAAGAAGTGCCACAATGAGCCATAATAAATTCTATTTTGTTCACTATTTTATAGTCATTGCCTAGAAGTACTAGGATCAAAGTAGGAGCTTGGCAAATATCTGCTGACTGTATGAAAGCATGACTAACCAAATTTCAGATGTTTGCAGCTAGAAAAGATTCCTGAGGGGGAGGGGGAGCATGGGCTCCTGGGGGTCTCTGCTCTCCTGTTCTCACGTCCCCTGAGACTGTGTCACAGCCTTCTCTAAAGCCCCTGTGTTTCAGGAGACTTTGCCCTGTGGGGAGGAAGGGCTGGGGGCTAGGGGAGCGAGAGCATGTGTTATCCACCTCCCAGTTTATAAAATGGGCATGGGCTCTTCCCTGGGGCCTTTGGAGGCTGGTACCAGGTTTCCCCACCAACACAGGTAGATGAAACAGAAGTGAATCAGGTGCCCTGTCCCAAGGGAACACTCTTCCCAGAACTCCAGACACAGTTGGGCCCAGTTTTCTGCTTCATCCCATTTCTTTCTTCTCTCCTCCTTGCTGTCTTTCTGCCATCTTTTCTGCTAACCTAGAAGCTCAACCAAGGTACCTTTTGCCATCCTGTTCACTGAATCCTCTGCTAAAAAGAAAGAAGTCAGGAGTGGCCAGACATGTTCAACTCAAGGGTTCTCACAGGTGCCAGGGAGATGCAGCTACCCCAAGGCTGAGGACTGAGGAATTGGACTGTGCCACACACCCTCCACACACTCTTGTCTTGGCATAGCACTGGCCCTCTTCAAGCTGATCGCAAGACCCTCCTCATCCATTAACCCAATCTTTACTCACAGGGCCTCTGGCTGAGCACTTCTGCTTCTTAGCAACATTTAGAAGAGGACTCAAAATCCAAGAAACACAGATACATGCACTCTTTCCAAGCCCCCAAGCTGGGTGGGAATCCTTGGCTATCCTGCTTATGTGCCAGTTACTTAACCATTTTAAGTATCTATAAATTATGGTAATAACATCTACAAGTAAGACAAAATAAGCAACACTAAGAATAGAATCTAATACACAATGGGTGCTCAAAATGTCAGTCCAACTTTGTCTTATTCATTCAATTCATTCATTGATAAAGTACTTAACAAGACTGCTGAATTAATGACAGTTGTTATTTTTCAGTCATTGAACTATTGTAGCATCTGTGATCACTTGTAATCAGAAAATCTAATTGCTGCAAGGGAGTTTCAAGAGGATATAGTTCAGCCCTCATTCTTCAAATGAGGAAACAGCAACTTACAGAAGGCAAAGGATTTTCCTGAGGTCACACAACTAGTAAAAGCAAAGCCGCTCAGCCAGATGACTCACCACGCCTCAGGCAGAAGTGATAACAGTCACTCAAGCACAGGCCTGGGTACCTACAGTACCCAGAGCAGTGCTAGCCTCTCTGGAGGCTCTAAAGACCTCAAGGGCTCACCAGAAATGTGGACAGATGGAAGAAATTATAAGGCGGGCATTTAGGAAGCAGTTCCTTTCCAAATCAAATGCATTCTTGCTGCTGTACTCTAACACTCATATCCTAAAAATTGTTATTTAACGTGCTCTCCACATCCGAACCTGACTCACTCTTTGAAATGGAAATCTGGGTGGTTTGGGTGGCGATTCCTAACGGCTGGCAACAAGACAGTGCTTGCGGGCAGTACAACTGGCAGCCTTGACCTCAGGCCAGAGCCTGAGCCTCCAAGGCCTCCCAGCAGGCTGCAGAGGCTCCAAAGCTAGGGCCTCGGCCTAGGGAACCTTGACCTTGCCGGCGGCTGAATCTGTTTCTGATATGGTGTGGCAAATTTCTAAATCTTAGCTGTGGATGGCATTTGCTCTTCACAGAAAAAGAGCAAGGGGCCCAGGAGGTTCCAATTGTCCCAAAGTAGAACCAGCTGTTGGAATCCTGCAGGACTGATTAGGGAAGTTCACTTCCAGGTTGTGGTCTGCAGTTGATGGAGCCCTTGTTTGCCCCTTGCCCCCACCCGAAATTGTCTCACATCCATTGATCAGGAGCTGAAAAGCAGGCAGAGGTAGGAAGAGGGTCTAGAAACAATAGCTTCCATCTCTTGAGTACCTACTTACTATGTGCCTCCACTGGGCTAGGTGCTTTGTAAATTTTACCTCTAATTCATACAAATGTAGCAACACTGGCATTTCCTCAATTTATGAAAAAAAATGAGGATCGTGGAATAGCAATTATTATTCTTCCACCTATCAGTGACTGAGCACTTCCCACATGCCATACATCCCCTGCACACAGTCAATATCATCCATCGTTTACCAATCACATCGACCCTGTGACCCAGATGCTATTCTCTCCACTTTACAGATGAGGAAACTGAGGCTGAGGGAAGTGAAGAAGGTAACTTCTTATAGCCTTAGCTTGAGATGCCTGCACACAGATGTTATTGCCAGAGCTGGCATACAAATGCAGGTCTTTCTGACTATAAAATTAAGAACACAGAAGAACAGCTACCACTTGTTAAGAACTTACTAATTATCACATATTACGCTATTTTTTTAAACACATGCTATTTAATTCTCATGATGAGCCTATGCTGTGTGTCATATTTTCTTGCTTTTACAAATGTAAAAGCTGAGACTTGGGAATTGAAAGAAGTGGGACTCATAAATGCAGCTTCATCTGGCCCCATGGGCTAGTTTTAAATTGTGTGTTCTTTGCATCCACAAGTGACCTAAGGGTTCACATCCCATCGTATGAGTTTCCAAGCTTTTAATTCTTTGGTATGATTTTATCACATTATGGAAAACTGGGAGCTAGCCTCAAACTCAGCTCCAGGACTTGTGGTGACCATTCTGTCATTCTTTCCAACATCAACCTTCAAAAGCCCCTATAAAAATGCATTTGCAATTTGAAACTTGCCATGAACACTATAAACAGACCATTAGTTTAAACTAGTGTTGATTTTGTAGACTATTAAGGATGAAATGAGTTTGATATTTACTAAAGTTAAAGGAACATGAAGTTTATGGTTTTTAAACAGCTTTGAGGAGGCTTACTAGAATTTTCCCTTATAGAAAGTCAAAGTGAAAAATACCTTGGACAATGTATGATTACATTGGTTACATTCCTCAAGTAGAGGTCCCCTTGCCCTCAGAGATAACTTTTAAAGCAGGATCAAATTGGCCCATCTGAAGGGGAATGTAATGATTCATCAATCAATCCAAAAGATATTAATCCAAAAGATATTAAAAGCCTACTGAATTGTCTGACCACTTGACACTTTCCAGAAGCTTCCTACATGGTTAGGCTTATTTGTTAAATTTGCATGAATGTGTGATATGGGTATTCATACATCTGTGCAACCATACATTCCTTAATGTTACTTAAATGCCTCTATGTGCCAGGCACTACGGCAGGTGCTAGATACACAAGGGTAAAGGAGAAATCAAAAAAGTATTCTGGAGGACGTATCATCTAAGCCTATAAAGAATATAGTCAGCCTGAAGGGAGATAACCAGGAAATCCAAGTGGGGAACAAAAGACCTTTGAAAAGGCCTTGGGAGAGGGGGGGTTAGTATTTGCTAAGTAATGACAGAATAACAAAAATGACACCTTCAGAGAAACTCCTTTTGAATTGGGGGGTCAGGAAAGACTTATTAGAGAAGCTAAAGATAGATACAGAGTATCTAAGTAGACAGGGCTGGAGCATGGGGAGGTGTGAGAAACTATATAAACCATAGAAGCAAAGGCACTAAGAAGTCAGTCAATGATAAGACCTGCCATACTGAAGCAAACCCCACACACCACCATCACCACCCCATCAGGGCTAACACTCATCTGCACTTACAAAACACCTGATCCACCTGATCCTGTTGGGGGACAATTCTCCGTGGGTCTCTAGCTTGTCTACATATTTTACAAGCAGAGGTACTGACTGCATTTGTTTCAGACCATCTTTTCCAGGACATTTATAGAAGAGCAGACAGACCGTAGAGTGCCCCTCTGTACCAGAGCAGGTTTGCTTACGGTCCACTAAAAAAGCTGTGGTTTCCTCAAGTACAGGGTTCCTCTCCTTAATGCAATCCACAGATATTAGGTGTCATTTGGCCCTTTTCATGTCATCCTATGGAATTGGGGCTCAGGGAACAAGCACAAGAAAACACCGATACTCCCGCTTCTATTATCACTATGAGGCATAAAGTCCTTGCCTCTGATCTAGGCAACCTGTGTACAGGTCTAGGCTCTACACTTTGAAAATGGCCAAAGGACTGTTCCAGGGTAGCCTGTCAAGTTTTCAAGGGGCATAATCACAGACTCCTCACAATCCTTGGAAGTTTTGTTCTATTCACCCTCACAAAAATTCTATGATATAGAAATGATTATCATCCCTATTTTGGCAGGAAAATAAAATCATACAAAAAATAGGTTGGAATTAGATCACTGAGTCTTGTGTGCAAGGCTAAGGGTTATGAACTTTATCCATTCAGCACCAATGAAAAGATTTTGAACAGAAAGGGACTATGAGGAAAATAGCATTTTCAAAATCCTCCTCTAGCCATAGTCTGTTGGAGGGTTTGGGCAGGGAGGAAATCCTGCTAGGAAACAGGCTAGCAAATATTAGGAGGTAGAACCAAGATTCCAAACAGGCTTGATAGATGAACTAAATGTACCCACAGCAGAATTTCACAAGTCTAAATGTCAGGCCCTGGATCAGACTCTGTAACACCAATGTCTCCAGTAAATGGCTAGAGAGACGTGACTTAGCAGTACAGCCCTTGAGAATGAGAACAGCCGAAGGCTTCCTGAGACCAGGCAACCTAGGGTGAGTCAGCAGGGGGTACGCCTGCCAAGAAGGCCACCGTGATCCTCCACTGCATGAAAAGGCCAGCGTCAGGCCAGGAGGCAACACTCCAGCTCTGGCCAGGCTCCCTCAGGTCAACTTGTATACAGTTCAGGGCCCCACACTTTGAAAATGCCCAGAGCTGACATTTATTGAGCACTGTATGCCTGTGTTGGCATTTTACACACATGATCTGCAAAAAAGCCTTTAACAGACTGATGGAGCACTACCACCCTCTCATTTTACACATAAGGAAACTAAGGCTCAGAGAAGCTTGCCTAAGCTCTCCTGGCCAGTAAGTGGCAAAGCCACAATTTATACCCAGGCCTAGTGCAATCTCAAAGACCAGGTTCTTAAGGACCACACTAGCTGCTATTTTCTAAAGGACATTGTCAGAATGGAATAACATTCAGGAAAAATGCAAAGGGGGAAAGGGGGGCTAGGAAACCATGACTCTGGTCAGGGCGGATAGAGAAGCTCACAATGAGGAACCAGGCCACATGTACAACATAGTGCGTGAGCTGCTTCCCTCTCAAGGGTCTGCCCCACAGATTCCATGCACACATCTGTGTGGTTCCCAGGGAAATGAGGACCAATGCATGAGAGAATAAAATTCCTTCTTTGCTGAATTCTTTCCCTGCAACTCTCTGCATGGAAAGACCAAGTCCATATACATCACATCCCTTCCTGCCAAGTCTTTCCAGCCTAGCCAGGTGTTTCTCCTCCAAGATCCCACAAACTCCCAGATGCCCTTCCCTTCACTCTTTTACCTTGGGTGGAGCATTCAAAGCCCCAGCTCAGAAATGCCACAAGGGTAGAGGCTGTGTCCAACTCTATACTCCCTTCCGGTGCCTGACCCAGAATATAGGAGTAGAAATAACAACCAGAAGATAAATAGAAAGAAAAACATGATACCTACCAGATACCGCAGTCCTGAAATGGATATAAGAAAGCTGATCTGCAAGGAGATAGGAAAACGGGGGCCCCACAGTAAGGTCTGAACAGTGCTCCCTTAGCTGTGGCCTAGGGAGAGGATATTCTGGGGGGGGGGGCATAGCTACTCCATTGTTGGGCAGCTGTCCCCAAAGACATTTGGGCCTGTAAGGGAGGGGGGCAAGAAGGAACCATCCACCTTGAGCAGTCAGTGTTCTGACATCTTACAGTGCAATGAGGGAGGTGATGGTTCTGAATGCACTTTGTAAGCCACAAAGTGCTATACAAACATAAGGGATAGTGGCTATTGTTACTCATTCACTCATTCAGGACATAAAACTTGATGCCTAAAGCAATATTCAGAGACACAAGAGTCCTAGGGTTAGGGCAGGTGTTCAGAGCTACAGGACTCCACAAGAAGAGGCATGGTCGCACACGGGCTGGGGAGGTGAGGGAAGGCTTCTCTCCCAGAGCAGAACTGGGCTCAATGGGAAGAGAGTGCACAGGCTGACTCAGCCCCTTTGGAGGAGGTCCCCAGTCTCCCTAACCCAGGTGGCTGCCCTTCCTCTGGGCTCCCGCAATTCCCTGCAATTCTCTACCAAAGCACGTCACCTGGAATTGGAATTGTCGATTTGTGCTTCCATTTCCCCATCAGACCTGGGGCTGAAGGCCACGTTTCTCCATCACTGTATCCCTACTACCTAGCACAGGATCTACAACACAGTGAATGCAGAATCAGTGCATTTGAGGAAGACTCAGAAAGTGAAGGCATAGAAGTTTTCTGTGCCACCAAAGACCTAACAGCTGCTGGTACCATGAAACATTTCAACAGAGAGGATAGGACCTGCTGAATAACACAAGATTTGGCCCCCCACCCTAGCCCCCTTCCCACCCCACCCCCACACACCACCATCTCAGCAACACCAAGCCCAAGACAGATAAGGAGTTTGGCCTAGCTTGGCCTTCCTCATGCCAGACCCAGGCTATCTCATAGGGGAAGTGCTCCCTGTTCCAGCCCCTTCCTTCACCCCAGCACCCGCTGCCTGAGCTCTGATTCTCCATCTGCCTAAAGGGGAATTAGAAGTCTGGATGAGCAGAGATGAACAGCCCTTTTCTTCATGAAAGTGAACCTCAAGCCTTCTAATTAAACTTCTCGGCACTCCTATGAGGCCCAGAGTCCCTCCCTACCCTACCCGCCAGCCCTTTTTACAGTCAGAGCCAAAGGGGACTTTTTGGTGCATATTCCTTTTTCTGCCCCAGGCCACAGAGAAGGAGTCTGATTTTCAGGACTTTATGTCTCCTCATCCTGTACTCAGACCCCTATTTACCTGTTTCATAAAGGCACTGGGAGGAGTAATTATTGCTCCTGGGAGCTTTGAAGGTTGGCATGCTCTGGGGCAATAGAGGTGGCAAATATGATGATTAGCATTAATAATAAGTATTATTAGCAGCAAGGCTTAGCTTTTTGAAAGGAGGAAATGGCCCTGCAACAATTTCCCAGCTGCTGAGGCTTCCTCTATTGCTTGGTTCTGCTCTTAAAGGGGATGCCATGACAGGATGGGGCAGGCTTGGGAGCTGGGCCATAGGCTTCCTGTAACAATTACAGACCATGTCTAGCCAAAGATAGAGAAAAAGCAGGAACAGTACTCACTGTGGCCTAGCATGTAGTATTTCTCCAAATGCCTGATCTGGACCTTGCCTCCCTCATCTTGACCCATTCTATCCTAGTTCTCTGTATCAGACATACTGACTCTTATGTCCTCCAATGCGTTCTTTCCAATCCTAGGACTATTGCACATGCTAAGCCTTCTACATGGAGGGCCTCCCTCCCACCCATGAAACTTTACTGAGCTGATGTCAATATATACTTTAACTCTCTTATCAACTGCTGTGTGCTCTGTATTTCTCTTTTGTAGCTTGTAGCACAGATATTTACTCAGTTTCTGCCTTCCCTGCTACATTGGGGTATGTATAGGCATAGACCAGAATTTTTCCACGAGCCAGTTCATTTTACTCCATTCTCTATACTAAGTTTGGCAAAGCAAGTAAATGTTTATTGTGTACACTCCACCTAGCCACACTTCCATGGAACAAGGAGTGGGGAGTGCAATAAGGACAGAAGTTCCCCATTACACCCTGAAGAGAAACTGCACATGAGCGGAAACATCCTGGATGAATCAGAAGTCTCCAGAAGCATCTCCTTTCCATGTATTTTATTTTTTAAACCCCATTTTTGTGATTACAAGTAAGTGTGGTCATGTCTGTGCTTTCTCCATCCTTTGGTCACAGGGGTTGGGCTGGAGACCTCAGATGAACTAACAGTAACATCCACCCTTAGCCACAGTGATTGTTCAAGGCATCCACGTGACGCATGCCAGAGCCATCACAGGGCTTTTTTCTACCTCAAACTGTAGGGGAAAAAAATCTCTTTCCTTTCTGATAACAAACTGAGATCAAACAGAAGCCTGAACTGTACATATATCATTAAATACAGAGCCTGGAGTTTTAGCCATCACAGTGCACATCACACGTAGGAAGTTGATGAAGCACAAGAGAGAATGAGGCCAATGTGCAGCAACTCAGAGAAGTAGGGGGTAGAGATGTGTCCTGGCAAGACTGGAGACCCAGATCTAGGTATTTCTAAGGCTGGCACTAGCCCTACCTTTCTCAAATTGCATCTGAAAAAAGAAAGTCCCCCCCCTCCTTGGGCTAAAACTAGATTGAGTTTGGGTTTCTTTTACCTGAACTGACAAACCACCAAGAAACAAAAAAAATAATATTTGATTTATGCCCACTGTGTTCCACAAAGGTCATAAAGCTAACATCCTTCTTTTTCATTTTCTGATTTATTACTCTAGTCCAAGTAATCTCTCGATATCATTTGTGAGGTAAGCAGAGCAAAGTATAATTCATCCACTTTACAGACAGTATGACTAAGGCCTAAAAAAGTAAAGGGACTGGGTCACATTGCTAATAAATGGGAGGGCCAGGATTGGAATCTTGATTTTCTTATTTTTCCCTCTGATTTGCTAATAAATTCTGGCTATGAGCATGGAGAGAGAGACAGCTTGGTGGCTACTTGGGTTCATAAGATTCCCATAACTTCCTACTGCAGGTAAAGATGCCCTTTCATAGTGCAATGATACACCAGAAATAGTCCTTAGAATTAATGGAAATGAGAGACTATCTCAAAGTCGTAGGGGGCTGCCCAGGTTAAAATAACGTATTTAATAATGTCAAAGAGATACCAAGATCCCGACATTTTTCTGAGAAGGACAGGGTGCTGTGAGTCCATCAGAAGGAAATGCTGGGTGAAACTGGTGAGGAAGTCTCCACTGATGTTGAGAAGAGACTGGCAGTAAGAGGAAGGAGGCTGGGAAGGTTCTGCTTTCATTAACTGAGATGTTAAAGGAAGATGGAAAGTTGGAAACCACCACTGGAAAGACAGACAGACCTCAATTCAAATCTGGCTGTATCAAATACTAGTTAACATATGGGCAAGTCCCTGGATCTCTTTAAGCCTCTGCTTTTTCATTTATAAAATGGGGTTAATGATACATTCTTTCAAAATACTTAATGTGGATCATGGATCTAAAGCACATAGTGGTTGCTCAAGTAATTTCTCCCCCTTCGTTTCTCTTTCACTTATAAAGTTCACATTTTGTCCTTCGCTAGGAGAATCCAGGAGGAAATACCTGTGCAACACAAGCTGGACAGAACCTGGTGCACTGTGACTGGCTACTGGACATTTTACCACGTGGCCCCAAGTTCCTTCCTGGCCTTAATGCTTCCCCTCTCTCCCCTCTCCCTTGCTGCTCCCCACCATTCAGACCATTTTCTCTCCTCTGGCCAGATCTCATCCTTCCAACTCTGACTGCACCTCGCTGCATTACCAGGCAGAAGGTTTCCTAGATGGTGTAGTTGCCAGTTAGCCTTGCCCTGAAAGAGAGCCTAAGTGTCCATTCTGCAAACAACATTATCTCTTCCAACAGAGAAAAGGGAAGGAAGCAGAAAAGGAAGTGGGGGAGGGTCTGCAGGGTAGGGAAAAAAAAGAATAGAGGAAATATAATAGACTGACTGTTTCAAGGGCTTTCCCCAAGAGAGGTATTAATAGCCATAGGGAGAGACTTGACTCCTGAAGCATCCTATTGACCAATTACCATAACCAAGATCTCTATTTTGGGACTCTTCTACCACAACCTCCTTCCCCTGTGGTCAACATGCTACATAGCCCCAACACTCAACTCAAGTGCTTTTTGCCCTGTGTTAATTAATTCATATATTTGACTAAGATCAACTGAATGCCAATAAAATACCAAACATAATGTCTAATCATTCAACGTGTCTAATGAAGATTTGAACCTTGCCTGATTCTCCCTTAGAGATGACACAGGCCCTTTTTCTGTTCCCATAACTACTGCCATAAGTGTGACTTTGTCTTTCTTACTTTAAAAAATGAAAATCCTCTAAAATGATATAATCAACTCATCTCATTGTCCCAAGAGCCCTCTCAAGCCCCAGCCAATTGGACTGTTGCTTACCTTACTATGAAGTCAATGCTGTGAGAGCAACAAAAAAATCTTCTTTGAGGAAAATTAATCACTCAGTCTTCATTTGTATTTAGCACCTAACTGTTACACTACTACAGTTGGTTACTTCTGTTTTATGTTGTCTCTCTAACTGTTCTATACTGTAAGCTATGGACCTGGACGGGTGAGGGAGGGGGGAGGATTTTAACCTTGCATAGCTAGGCCCCAGCTCAGTATCTGGCACATAAAAGTAACTTCATTTTATGCAAAACATGTCACTGTGTTTATACAGAGAAACAGTGTGAGTTTGTGGAAAAGCTATTTTAAAGCCTGTGTTTCTAGACATTTTAAACAGAGATCTCTACCTACTATCTAGTTAGGAATGTTCAGCAAGTATCAAATCCAATAACAGCCCCCTCCCCTCCGGTACTCCCTCCAGTCCCTCCGGCACATGCTTGTCTCTGACAGCTGCGCAGTCCACAGGTTGAAACTAACGTGTGTGCAGATATCAGCATCATGTGATCCTAGCTATGTCTTTAGACAAAGCTAGTTTCACTGTAAACTTACTTGATATGCCAATCTCTCTGCCTTCCACCCATTGGCTGTGGCCCTTCCAGGCAGTGACACAAAGCACACACAGAGATTTGTGTAATTAGCAGTCCTGTAAGAATTAAAAGAGCATTCCTAGGACTCAGCCCCACCTTGCCCATTGCCCATGCACACATCTGTGATGTTCTTTACCTGGCAAATAGTACTTCAACTATGGCCAGACTAAGATGGTAGGATCCTGGTACTGTCCTCTAAATTTACCCCACTTTTCCTCCCTCTGAAAGTGCCTGAACATGAATAGATCTCCAACTGGCGAACTTAGTGGAAGAAAGCCTATGAGAAGGAAAATTAGAAATTACTATTTTGGAAAATAGGCTTTTGGGGTTCAGAAAAGGTGGGCTACCCAGGCCACAAAGCTAGCTGGTAATTGGAATAGAATTAAGCCAGATTTTCTGATTCCCTTGTCCTATATTCTTTAGGCAACAGCTACTTGAAATCAGTTTGGGAGTTTGTGAAATATTATCTTCGCATCCAGTCATCAAATTCAATGGCTAGATGTCCACTCACCAAATATCCTTTGAATAGCCACTGGTTTGGACAGATCAGAGGAAGAAGACCCAGTCCCTGACCTTAAGTTGTTCAGACTTATAACCTGATCATTTTAATTTACATGTCAACTCATATTTGCTACAAGTGCTATGAGAGAATTATAATTTCAAATGAGGATAACAATAAGTCACATTTATTGAGCACTTATTGAATGTCAGTTTCTGTCCCAAGCACCTTGTATATGAGGTGTGCCATACTGCTTGGCACACAAGAGTTTAAGGATTTGGCTGTCATTATTACTATCAAAAAATTTTTGAATAAAATCAGGCATTATTTCTGAAAGAGAAAAAGGAATGATATTCAAGTCTTTAAATCCAGAGCAACACAGTGGAGGAGCAACTAATCATCTGGGGAAATCAGAACCGACAGGGAGTTGCTGGTCCTGGGTCTTAAAAGAGTGATTAAGGACTCACAGGCAGGGAGGGGAAGAACATTCCAGTCAGAGCAAGGGTACTGGCAAAGACCTAAGTCCTGAGCAGCAGGGAAGGGAGAGGCAAGGAAAGAAGGCATTGCCCTTTGGGAGGCCAGAGACAACAGACAGAAAAGGAAAGAGGAGGTGGCCTCCATCTAGAAAGCGGCAGAGAGGTGGGGCGCTCCCTGTGACTGACCCAGGCACTGCGGTGAGGCACAGATTTTCCAAGGCTATTTGTTTGTAGGTTACATTTTTCCTGAAGAGAATCCAAATTCCTTTGTTTTCACAGAGAGCACCATAGTTTCCAAAGAAAAGAAAAAACAGCCTTCTCGTTCCAAGGGCTTTCCCTGAGAAATATTCTAATGGCTATGAACCAAGACAAGGTTCCACCAAGCTCTGTGCTCAGAAAACAATACAGCAGCAGGCTGGAATCTTCTTAAGAACTTGCTGGAAATGGGCATTTAAAAGCATTCCCTGGGAGATTTTTTTTTTAATTCAAGTAATATGTCCGTTGGTTCAACCCCAACCAAATCTGCCCAGTTGAGGTTCCCAGAACACTGTATGCAGTGGGAAAACTCTATGCCTCAACAGGCACTGTCTCCTACACCTAGTAAGTTTTCCTCCTCTTCCCTAACTGGCATGGTCCTGCTTTGCCTATATACCAGCCTAAAGACTTGTCCTCTGTGAGACTTCCCTGGCAGCATTCGCAAACCTCAGCCCCAATCCCAATGTGGGTGGGCAGCTTTGATCTTAGTGCTCCAACAGAGCTGTGGACACCCACTACTTGCCATCATCTACCTGCCTTGTCATTCCAGCCTCCCTTCTCTTCCAATCATCCCTGTCCCATGTCTCTATCCATGAACCACTGATGAATCCAAAGATGAGGAAGTGGGAGCAGTTCAGCCTGGGTAGAGGTAAAACAGGGTGCATTATCTATAATGAACTTTTTGTGCAAAAGTAAACTAAAATTTAGGAAGAGTTATTCTTCGTTTGCATTGCCACT
Organism: Scalopus aquaticus; assembly: GCA_004024925.1. NCBI lineage: Eukaryota > Metazoa > Chordata > Mammalia > Eulipotyphla > Talpidae > Scalopus > Scalopus aquaticus. The sequence continues at coordinate 108,968 of PVIJ01000268.1, forward strand.
ATGTGCAGGCAAATCTGAACACAGCCAAGTATAAAATATTCTTCCTCACCACGGCAAATGGTATGCAGGCAAGTGGCACAGCGCTGAGGATGCTCCTCTGGGAACACTTTTCATTTCCTTCTGCCCATGGAAATAACTTGCTGTTAGTGACCGAATGTAAAGCTGTGAAGACCTTCAGTCAGATAACAGTTACTCACTAAGATGCACGGTGTGCTGGGTAGCATGCTAGATAATGGACATGCACTATATCTGAGCTGCCCAACAACCCATGTATTTAGATAGAGATACCCATGTATTTCTTCCCCTCCCTGCCTGCTTTTTTTGCCAAGATGATAAAAATAGCTTGCAAAGTAGTTAAATTATTTGTCCAGGGTCCTACCGAAAGAAGGAGGTAGCAGAGGGAAATTTGAACCCAGTTCTGTTTAGTCAGAGTCCATGCTCTTTCCCCTGTGCCTAGAACAGCATGTACCAGGGGCTAGAATTGCAAGTCACACATCCTCTCCTTAAGGAGTTCACAGCCTAACCAAGAAAGGAACTCTGACCCAGCTCAGCATATGACAAGCAGCTTTAAGAATAAGCCAGACCAACACCCCACTACAGCCACCCCACTGTGGATTTTAGTCTAGAGATCCAAGTGGGAAAGGGGGTTGACAAGACATCTGACTCGCAAGATAGAACTCATCTCAGATGCTGTTCTGGATACACACATGCTCTCCTGTTTGAATCTTACACATACAACTCCCAGGGAGAGCTCATTGTCCCAAGTAATCCAAAGATGTTCAGAGAGTTTAAGTGACTTACCCAGGGTCACACAGCAGCTATGAGCCAATAAAGCAGTCATTTGAACAGAAGCCTCACTAACTGTGCTCTGGACACAGCAGCACCTTGATAAGGAGGGAGTGTGTATGTCCACACTAGAGACTTTCTCAGGAATTAGGGAATATACTAATGAGAAAAAAGACAAGGAAGAGAAAAACAGTAATCCGTATTTTTCTTTCGGCATCTTATAATTTACAAAATGCCTTCTTATCCAATATCTCATTGAATCCCTATAAATTTAGAGTATAGATATTAATTCCATTTTTCTTTTAGATTAAAAAGGATGCAGTTTAAGATTAAAATGTTGCAGTTTTAGTAACGTGGTATCATTTTCCTGAGGTCACATGAGTTAACTGCACAGAGTCCAGGGACTTTATCACACTACTCCTTCCATCATCACATGTGATACACAGGGAGATCTGGATAGCATCTGACTCTTATAACCCAAAAGGTTAGTTGGCCAGATCTGACCTCCCCTGTTTTATGGACAAAGAAATGGAATTCAGAGAGTGTGAGGCACGTACCTAAGGGGTAGAACTGAGATAGAACTCAGGTTCTCAGAGGCACACACATTTCTCATCACACGACATGGGGCAAGTGATTCACTGACTCTCTAAGCACCAAACTCAGACAGGGTTGCCAATCACAAGGAGAAGACCTGTCCCTAAACTATGCATCACAGGTTGGACATTCAGGTTCCACCTCCCTCTAAGAATGCTTAGATTTCTCCACAGCTGCCATCTCTACTTGCTCAAACACAACTATGAAAACACAACTCCCTCAAACCCTTAAATCTGTTTGGCCAAGGAAAGGCAAAGAAATAGTCACCCCATCCCCAACATAATTGTACCTTAAGTAAACCTTAGTTATACATTCTCCCTTCCCCTACCCTCTTTAAAAGTTCCCCTCCAGTTTCAAAGAAAGGTACGAAATTACTCCTCTGCAAACATATTTCAAGTTTCTCTACTAAATCCCTATAATTACAAGAAATACAACAAGCAAAGTAAAGGCTGAATGTCTTACAAAGCAAGAATATCAAATATGCACTGTCCAGTCAGAATTCATCTGGTTCCTAAAAATAGGATTTAACATCTTTATTGTTGCAGCGGCATTGTAGGCACACAGTCAGGAACCCAGAAAGACAGGGCAATGTGGGCAGGAAAAGTCTGGGCCTGACGCCTATTAAGCGTTCAAGAAAAGAAAACTTCTCGTGTCTCCCTAAGACAGAGAGGCCTACAATACGCTGAACGCCATCCAGCACTCCACAGAGCTAAAAATGAAGCTGGCATCTGCCTTCACATTGCTTCCCTGTCCTTTTACAATAACTGGAGCTTTAGCCATTCTCAAGGCTGAGTAAAAGCAAAATCAAGAGGTTACAAAGTGTGCCTAGGGGCCAGGGACCCCTGACTCTCCCCTAACTGTGCTGTTTGGTAATCATTACAGTATAATGAGTGGCGTGCCACTTGCATGAGGCAGCCCTGAGGCAAAAGAACTTCCAGATCAACCTCTTTTACTCTGCCTTACAATATCAGATAAAGTCCTTGTTTCAACCAGATTCCCGTGGAATTCCACTTTGTTTCCTGGTTGGGGAGGGGTGTGGGTGGAAGAGGGTACCCTGGGGCTCCCTTCTCTGGTGTGCCTTTAAAGGCCATTGTTATTCTTAGAAGGCCTGTGAGTACTGAGGCTCCAAAGGCTTGGGAGGCGATAACTCTGAGATGGAATCCTCACTCCAAAGTCCACAGCACAGTCCTGAGAAGGCATCTGAGTGCCCTCCCCAAAAGTACAATGAAAGCAACTTTTACACTTCATTAGCAGATTCCTTTTTAAGAAATAAACATGAAAATGTCACATATTCTATATTCAGAAACTCACTCTTACTCTTTTGTGTTCATTTAAACTAAGTTTAAAGATCATCTTGCTCTTCTATTTTGCTCCATGAGCCTTCATTTTATTGCTGATTAAAAGCTATAAAAATATGACCAATTTCCTGGCTGACAGGCCATGCTCCATTTCATCACTCATTCATTCTTTCATTCACCCAGATTATGGAAGAAAATCAGCGAAATTGGAGCACAAAGGGAAAATAAAATAGCCTGCAGAGCTTGGAGTCGGTCTATCAGAGATTCACTGTGATTCCCTGGGTAGCCTGCTGTGTGCACAGCTGGGTGTGCGTCCTGCTTGCCCAACTGCAGAGCACTGAGCAGAAATGCCACCTTCAAGAGATCAGAGCTGGGCCCCCCTAAAAAATCTGAAAACAAAGGTATTTCTTTGTGATAGATTTTATCTCTTAAGTTCTTGCCTTCCTCACAAAGAGATTTGTATCTGCCACAGAGATAACAACCAGAGTTTCAGCATGCATACCTTACTCTGCTGGGATTTAGAAAACTCTCATATGCCTGCTTTGTGGCTCCTACATGATTCTCATAATGTGACTCTTTTTTTTCCCCACTGAAAGTAGCCTCGTCTGCCACAAAAGTATAAAACCTGGTGGGGAGGAGGAGGGAAGGCAGCTGCTGGCAGGCATGATTCTTCCTTGCCAGACTGCTTTCTTCTGGGTTAACCCTCAAGTTTTGACTCTAAACACAAAACCTCCATAGTGGTGGTTATTTTTCAGCCTACACTGGGTTGAACACAGAACATGCTGCCATGGCTGAATCTATTATCCCACCTACCAAAATAGTATCTGACCCAAGCAGCTGCCATTGAGAACCACCCACAATCCACCCCATCTACTGTCTCTCCTGTCACTCAAACCATTTTATCGCCCTTCTAACCTGCTGAGGCTGCTCCCACCTCAGGGCCTTTACACTTACTGCTTCCTCTTCTTAGAAACACTTCCCTCAAGGGCCTCCCTAGTGGCACAAAGGGTTAAGCACAGCGCTGTGGAGCTGTCTGGCTGTGGCACAGGCCAGGGAGATTCCCACATGGCACAGTAGACCTCTCCTTCCTTGCAAGCTGCTCCCCTCAGCAGTGTATTTCAGTTGATCTGCCTGTTCTGCTCCCTATTCTGTCTCTGGTGAACCCTCTCACTGCCCCACACCTCTGGTCTGCACCCCAGCTTGTATGCATAAATAAATAAATCTTAAAAAAAAAAAGAAAAAAAACACTTCCCTCAAATCTTAACCTGGTTCCTTCCCTTATTGCATTCTGCCAAATGCCACTTCTTCAAAGAGGCTTTCTTGACCTTGCCAGCAAAAATAATCAGCCCATTTGTGACTCTTATTGCAGTCTTGATCTTTCTTCCTAATATTTGTTATCATCTGAACTGATACAGTTATTATTTACTTATTTACTGTCTTTCTCCTTAAGCAGAATGTGAATGCTATGAGAGGAGATATTTTGTCTACTTTGCTAACTACTATATCCACGATGCCCAAAAGAGCACCTGGGGAATAGCAGTGAATATTATTTTTTGAATAAACAATAAGTGGAGAAAAAAATGCCTCCCTCTTATTTATAAAATAAAATCTTGCCAGGGGACGATTCCAAAGACAGAGGTTGGAAAACTAGAATCTATCTTTAATCCCATAAGCAAGTCTCTATGTTAGAGACTCTCTATCTTAAAAACCTGCAGTCACTCCCTAATGCTTCAACAGAGAATTGTGCTCCACGAAAGCTTACAGTGTGGGTGAAGACTCAAGACTACTTCAATTAAATCACCTGAAAATGATACTCAGTTTGTGTATTTTTTTTTAATACAAGCTGGGGTACAGGCCAGAGGCGAGGGGCGGCAAGAGGGTTCACCAGAGACAGAGTGGGTAGCAGAACAGGCAGATCAGAAATACACTGCTGAGGGGAGCAATGGGCGAGGCAGGAGAGGTCTGCCGCACCATGTGGGACTCTCGTCGGCTGGGCGTCGAACTCACACAGCGCTGCCGACAGCTCCACAGCGCAGCGCTCAACCACTGCGCCACCAGGGAGGCCCTCAGTTTTTGTATATTTATTTCTTACACATTTATTGAGAGCTTGTTATATGCTAGGCATTCTACAGAAAGAATACAGAGACGTAGTTTCACCCCAACTACCACAATTTTGATATTGGTGGTAGGATATCCAGGGAGATTAAAAGTGATTAATATCATTTATGTGGGGGCCTCCCTGATGGTGCAGGGGTTAAAGCCTCAGTGCTATCAAGCTATTGCCAGCCACTGCAGCCTAAGTTCAACCCCCAGCAGGGAGTTGACCCACTTGGCACAGCAGACCTCTCCTGTCTCACCTGTTCTGCCCTCAGCAGTGTACTTCAGTAGATTTGCCTGTTCTGCTCCCCACTCTGTCTCTGGTGGATCCTCTCACAGCCCCCCCACCCCCACATCTCTAGCCTACACCCCAGTTCTTGAATGCATAAATAAATAAAAATAAACCTTTTTAAAAAACCAACATTTATGTACTAGTAAATGCCAGGAGATACTTCTATATCAGCAGGCAATGAATAAGTCACTTTATTTGGACATAGAAATCCAGTAAACTTCCTTGAGGCAGCTGATTGCAGGTGAATCTTGAGGAATAGGAGTTCACACAACCAACAGGAGGAAGGGAATGAAGACATTCCAGTCTGAGGAATAGGCTAAGCAAAAGGCCTGAAAGGAAGACACATTCTGGAGCTACAGGTGAAAGAGTCAGTCTGAAGTATAGAACCCATGGGTAGAGACCAAACTAAGAGGCAAGCAGCAGGTTCAGACAGCAAACAGTGCACCTTAAGTCAGAGAGACCTGAGTTCAAGTGCTCACCTATATACAGCAAGTCACTGCTCTCTGAGTTCAGCTTCCTGGAAGTAACTGAGGTGGGAGTGGCAAGAGCAGAGATCAGCAACTCTCTCCTGGGCTGGGTGAAGCTAAAGAGCCAGAATCAAAAACTTCAGTCCTTTCTTTAAAAACAAAATACTGAAAACCTGGTTCCTTTACTTCGATTTGTTTTAAAGTGTTTTTAATTTACCTCATTAAAAGAGGGTGTGAGTTTCTGTGTTTAGCCAGGGTCACCTGGATTATAAAAGAGGCAGCGAAACCCTGGCTGAGCCTAAATTCCCCTCTGATACTAGCCTCCAGCTCTAAGATAGCCAACAGCTGGCATACAGGAAAAAGCAGAGTGGTGCAGTAAATCAGACACTGAACCTGGAGTCAAACTCAAATTCCAAGTCAGACTCTGCCACTTATTCCCTGGTGAGATGGGCAAGTTAATGAACTTCTTAGGGTTTCAACTTCCTCTTCTGTAACATATTTTCCTCATAAGTTTATTGTCAGGTTTATTTGAAATTATAGGCTTGCAAGCAACCAGCACATACATAGTAGGTGTTTAATAAATATCAGGTGAGTACGTCTTCAGTGTTCTTTCTGTATTTGGTCCCTAATCATAACAGCTTTCCCCATGTGCTGAATTCTCTCCACATGGTATCTCATTTACAAAGGGAAACTCACAATCAAATATTTGGACATCAATTTTGTTCACTGAATTGTCTAAAGGCGGTTTTGCCCCTCAGAATAGAGTCACAATGAATGATGAGAACTTAGCTATGCTGCCTGGAACCAGATCAGGCTTAAAATCTTTTAAAATTTAAATCTGTTTTTTATTACTCTGGAAACCTACCCACTGCACGGTTTTATTTCCAACCATTATGGGTTTTTTTTCCACATTTAACTCAAGGCTTCAAAAGCAAAAGCCAATTTTGAAATGATCATAACACTTAAGCAATGAATATAACGACAACTTACACTTGCATCCCAAGAAGAACTACCTTCTATATTTAATAGTTTTAGCCACTTACAGCAAGAGTTACTGTAGGGACCCCAAGAAGAGAGGGTAGGAAAAGGAAAATTCTGTGCTTTGATTAAAAAACATCAGAGTGGTAAGTTGTTTTGGAGGTAATACAGTAAATCCACCTTCAGTTCTGGGAACTCCACAGCATAGACAATAATTCTCAGAGGCAGAAGCAATTATTACTATTAAAAGGTCTATTTAACTGGAAGATCACTAAGTACAGGGAAAGAGGAACGCAGGTATGTGGACACAAAATGCTCTATCACCTTAACAACTGGCATCCACACTCCAGGAAGAGGGAAACTAACCATGTTGAATACCTACAGTGTACAAGGCACACACATGTGCATCTAAAATACAATAAAATACATACAATGCTTAAACATATGTAAGAAACACCAGTAATGACAGAATGGGGACCCTGCCCTTTGTCAAGGTGGTAACTGTGATGTTCTTCCTAGCCACATCCCCAATGCCTAGAATAGTGTCTGGTATGCCTAGTAGGTGTTAGGAATATGGTGTATGGCACCAGATTTTATGGATGCAAATCCTCTTTAGTAACTGTGTGACCTAACTTCTCAGTGCCTCAGTTTCCTATTGTAAAATGGAATGACAGTAATACTTCTCTTATTCAAATCCACGATTGTAATCGTAGAATTAAATGAGCTAGTAAGTACAAACTGCTTAAGACAGTGTTGGCAAATAGGAGTTGCAAACATAATCACTTAGGGACTTGCCAGATGCTGAGTAGCACATCTGTCTTCACCCCCACCCTGTGATGTAAAGTGTAACGAAGAGTCCTTTTTCAGGTGGGGGAACTGTAGAAACTACACTTGCCCAGGTCATCTGGTTTGGGTTTTTTTTTTTAAGATTTATTTATTTATGCATACAAGCTGGGGTACAGGCCAGAGGCTTGGGGCTGTGAGAGGGTTCACCAGAGACAGAGTGGGGAGCGGAACAGGCTGATCTACTGAAACACACTGCTGAGGGCGAGCAGCGGGCAAGGCAGGAGAGGTGTGGTGCGCCATGTGGGAATCTCCCCAGCCCGGCTTCGAACTCACTTCACCACTGCCAACAGCACCACAGCGCAGCGCTTAACTGCTGAGCCACCAGGGAGGCCTGGTCATCCGGTTTTTAATTGGCTTAACTGAATTCCTACCCAGTCCCGCCTAGCAATAATAGCAAAATACAGCATCTAATTCTTTTTCAAAAATGTTCTAGGCCTTTACAGATAGGCATACATTGATTTTCACAGCAATTATGTGAGATAAGTTTTGCTAACTCCCATTTTATGGATGCAGAAACTGAGATAGAGAGAGCTTAAGTAATTTTCTCAAGAATTTAGTTAGTAAACATCAGGGCCTGTGATTTAAGCCCAAGCCTGCCAATCTCACTGTCCCCACACGCCCCCAAGGGCCACTGGCCCCAGGTGCCTGAGACTCACAGGGCCTACCTGTTTTCCTAGCCCTTGCTGAGACTGAAGGTGGGGTGGGGGTTCTTTGGCCTAGGTCTAGCCTGTCTGAAACAGGGCTGTAGTCTCTTGTGCTGGTGTCCTGCATCAGTGGGACATTTGAAAGGAGTTGGGGCAGAATGCAATTGGCTCTCTTGCTTGCACCAGGGACACCCCCGCAGCGGCCCCACCAGGGCCAGAGCCAGTGCCAGTGCCAGAGCCAGAGCCAGAGCCAGAGCCAGCACCAGAGCTCTCCACTCACCCACTGCCCTCCCCAAGTATAACCCTTTCTCTTTTAGCCCCAGGTGTGCTACTTGCCTGTGATTACTCACAACAGCCCCCATGAGGTTGGCTGGGTAACCCAGATCAACAGTAGCTATCCCAGAAAAGTTATCTGCAAACAGGACGCCTATCCCAGCAGAAAGCACCCTAGGCCAATAGTAAGGAAATCTCGATTCTCTTCCCATTGTGCCTCTAGGTGGGACTCGGTTCGCCTCAGAGGCCTCATCTGTGTAAGTGGCGTCATCGATATCAATGTTTCTGCACAACTGAGCATAAAGTGAAACATGTGGAAACAGCCTGAAACCTTTTAGAAGTGTCCTATTTTTGGCTAAAATAATTTTGACTTACATATTAATCTGCATCATTGTTTTAATTAGAATCTACATTTTAATTTTAAAGCAGTAAAATTGACACCCAGAAAAAAATAGTCTGTGGTTTATCCTATGATTCGAGTCCAGTATGAGACACGCAAGAGAGCTCTGGAAGGTCCTTTCAACTCCCATTCGTCTGTTAATCTGATTCATTGTGGTTAGTTTTTATTCTTCCCTCTTAAGACTTTACAATCTCACTGGTGACAGGTGGGGTGGGAAAAAGACCTGTTTTTGCAACAAGATTTATTCGATTAGAATTTCTTGTTCTGGCTTTGGACCATAGCCAGACCATTTAAATTTGTCAAGTCTCAGTCTCCCATGTATAAAATGGGGAGAATATTCCTGCAGGGCCACTGGGAGGATTCAAGAGCCTGCCCCTTGCTGGGTGAGCAAGGCAGCAGAGGGCTAAAGCTGGGAATTCTGACATCTCTGCCAGGATTTCTTCTCCACAGCTTTGAGCTCCAGAGAGCCCCGCCCCTGCCGGAGGTCTGGGTGTGTCGGGCTTCCAGTCTCCTGGGCCTGCTCAGCTGCGGTTGCACCCCTTCCTGCCTCCCCCATGGGCTGACAGGCTCTGCAAGTGAGACCCACAGCCACCGGCAAGGCTGTGGCTTCGTTTACACAAAAAGCAGCCGGTGGCGGCTAGCCTTGTATGGACAAACCGGGAACGTTGCCGGGGAGGCAGTTAGAGGCGGCCTTTGCCTGATAGGAATCTGAATAAATAAATACATGAATGAAAGAATGCACTGAAATGCCCTCCTAGGATCACAGAAACGACCCACAGGCAGCCTTCGGAATTCTCCCACATGCCCAATCCCATTTGATAGTTTGGTTAACTGAGGCACAAATGACTCACAAATTATTTCCAGACCAGGCTTCCTGCCACCCAGCCCCTTGTCCTAGGGTGGCCAGTAGGGCAGGATTCAGGGCTGGGAGTGAAATCTGGGCCCTAAGCAAAGAAAGGAAAGGGAATCTTGTCTTACGCACAACTACTATGTACATCCAGTCACAATGACTTCCCACAGCACTCTTTAAGGTTGGTATTCCCATTTTCATCTGGGGAGAATCTGGCATAGATAGTGGAAGTCACTTGTCCAAAAACACAAAAACCTGTAGGTCGAATTCAAACACAAATCTGGAATGAGTTCTTTCCACCCAACACCGCTGTGCCAGGGAGGCATAAGGGTAAGACACAAAAATGTGCTGTGGCAACACCAGGGCAGCAGTGCAATTACCCAGCTGTCTCTAGGCTCAGCCCCTTCTCTCATTTTCCTTCCCCTGTCGATTTGATGCCCAATGACTCTTTCAGTTCTACCTGTCAGCTGATTTGCAGCTACCCTGCCCACTGCCCGCTTGCCTCATTTAGCAGCCGGAAGTAGCACGCCAGGTGACTGCTGACCCAGAGCCCCTGGCCATATCATTGCCTAATCCAGCATCACACTGGAGTAGTACAGGTGCGCCCAGGGCGCACATTTCCCCAGCCTCCTCCAGAGTGATGGCGCCGCCGCATGGCTGCATCCGGTCCCGGAGCGATGGGAACTGGTCCAGCCGCCCCTTTCCAGGCAGTGCCCCGCCCATGCCCACCTCCTGGAGGATCCAAACTGGTTTCTTCACTTTCGCTGGCCTAACTCCTGCCGAAGGAAAGGGGGAAAGCTGGTTGCTTAATGAGCCTTAGGTTTGCTCTGGTTCTCAAGTATCTTGCTGACCCGTCATCAGTCAGGTGGGCTCAACTCAAGCCACCTAGGTGGCCCATACAGTGGCTCATGCACCTAGGTCCACCCAGCAAATCCTCAGAGTTCCTCAGGTGACACCAGATCCTGTGTTCAATTCTCAGACCCCTGCTAACAGCCCCCCGGAAACACACCAAGAGCTCATGATACCCCAACTTCACTGTTTCCCACTTTTATGAGCCCGAAAAGAGATTTGAAAAGATACGCCTTTTGGTTAAGAGGAACACTTGGGCAAAAAACTTAGGCAAGCAAAAGAAGCAATTTATTCACAAGTGTTCATTGATCGCCAGGCACTGTACCAGGCCCTGATGATATCAACATGACCCACACACAGTCCCTGTCCCCACCAGTCCTAGAGTAATAAACAGAGAGGTAACACAGGTCAATTTAACATGGGCCAAAGAACCATTTCCCAGAGTGCTTCTAAGTTGATTAGGAGTGGGGTGGAGACTTTCTCAGATTTCAAACACGGCTCATTTCTCTTTCTTCTACCTTCCCGAATACTGCATCAAACTCAGAGCTAAGGAAGCAACTGGTGGATTTCAAAGGAGAGCACATGATGATGTCTTGGTGTAGCCATCAAAAGACAAGGCTCTGGCTATAGCCACTTACTCTGTGCCCCTGGGTGACAGACATATTTCTCTATATTTTGGTTACTTTATCTGCAGAATAGGGATAATACTAACACTTGTTTTGTGAAACAAGGTCCAAGATAGGCACTAATGAATATAATCTCATTATTTTGTGTGCTTACACTCTGCTGATCCTCATGACATCCCCCGAGTAGTCAGCAGCACAGGTAATTTCATACTCATTTTGCAGAGGAAGCAAGACACCAACAAGTTAACAGTATTGCCCATTTCTGGTAAGTTTTTAAGACCAAGACCCTGAGGAGGAGAAGCCGCCTAAAAAAAAGAGAGATAATATGACCTGTACCTGCCCTCTCTGAAGTCCCAGATAACTGGTTAAAACTGAACCATCTGGAACATCCTTTGACCTAAATCCTGTAGGCTATTCCCGACCAGCCAGAAAATACAAACAGCCACACCCTCAGTGCATTTTGCTCCAACTTGTACTTAAGCCAGGGAATTTTTCTTTCAGGGACTATGTTTAAAAATGGGAAACATATATAAATGGACACCTACTATGGACCAGATACTACACCAGGCCTGCTCCTGTGGTTTATTTCATCTTATATGAGCTGTCATATGTAAGCGGGAAAGAGGAGGAAAGAATCAATTTTCCCTAACCACTCTCCATAATATAACTCAAAACATACACATTTAACCTTGAGTTTTCTTTCCGAAATGCAAATTCGATGATGTTACTCCAGTTCCTTTGCCTAGTAGTCTTAGCAGACTCCATCAGTTGTCTCCTATAGGCTTTATTCAAGTCCATAGTGCAGAAAAGCATACCCAACTAGCCACATTATCACTCACTGTACCTCTTAGCTCCTAGCCTTTCCACATGCAATGCCTTCTTCCTGAAATGCCCTTCCAGTTCTTTTCTTCTTTTACCACTTTTACATGCTTAAATACTATTCCATCCTTTAGCACTTAGCTTTAGATGCCACCTTCTCCAGGAAGCCTTCCATGTCCACTCAAAAAGAATCAGACCTATCTACACTCTAAGTATCTGTTTAACGGACTGTCCCACTAGATGGTGAGCTCCTTTAGGGACAGAATGTGTCCTGTCTCTGAATCTTCAGCATCAAGCAACAGATAGCTCCTAAAAGGCATCCAATAAAAGTTTAATAGATGAATGAGAAAAGATATTAAAATTAGCCCCACTTAACAAAGCGGAAAACCAAGTCTTAAAGAGGGTAAAAATGCCTAAGGTCAGACAGCTGATTAGTGGGTAATTCAAACTGGAGCTAATCCCTCTAAATCCACTGTCTTGTTTTACTACTTCATTTATATGGAGGATAATACAAAATCCTGTTTTCTCATCAACTTTACACAAAAGCAGGGCCTGGAAATATAATAATTATAAATGTCAATCATTAAGTCTAGTTAGTTCCAGGTACTGGTTTTAAATACCAAAGACATACCTCTTGATATCTTAGAGCGGTCAACATTATGAAGTCTATTTAGCACATGAAGAAGCTAGTCCAGAGAAGTTAATTTGCTCAAGGTTCCACAGCCTTAAATCTCAAGTCAGTTCCCAATTTCTAAGCCCTTCTAGCTCTTCAAGAGCCTCCAATGCCAGTACTAACTAGGGCCAGCTCTCAGAGGTCTTACACCCCAACCGGGCCCCAGTTTTCCCTCCTGTGGGACTCCACAGGACTCTGAGGGTCCTCTGGGCTTTGCCAAGTGTCTTGCTAACATTGGCATTTTTCTCTGGCCACTCTTCTCTCCTTCAGTTCTGGCATCTGCCCTGGCTCCCCTCTTCTCCTCCCCCTCCCCCGAAAAAGCCGGCCTGAGAAGCCATCCTTGTTCCCAGTAAATGGCCCCCTGAGAACCGGGCAAGTAGGAGCAGATCCTCCCTTTCTCAGGTGTCTCAACAAACAAACTATTTAGCAATTACACACCCTCTTGACCACAACTCCCACTTTTCCTGACTCCTAGGAACTGCTCCCCAAATCTAGGGTCATACCAAGAGCCTCCTTAAGGTGCTCATTGAAATATTTGTTCTACAAATATTTGCACACATAGCTATTTCAGCTAACACTGTCCCTCTTGGAGTCCTGGCACTTCAGCCACCTGAGAGGAGACAGTTCCCTCAAACTTTCCATACTAGACTAGAAGTACCATGAGGACAAGTGCTACATGAGTTTTTTTGGTCACCATACCAATCGCCTAGTGCTGTGCCTGGTACATGGTAAGCTCTTATTAAATATTTGTTGAACAACTAAATAGTAAATAGATACATATTAAAAGACCCACTCATCTCTTCAAATTTGCTGCTAGTCCTCCATTTAGAGATCGAAATCATGACATGTTAGAGTCAAAAGGGACTATAGAAGAGAAAAGTTATTCTAATTCCCTCATTTTACAGAAAGGGAGACCTAGAGAAAGAGATACAAAGTTGAGGGCAGGGTCTCTTGACTTTTGCCTCGACACTTCCTCTGTATTGGGATTCTGCTCCAAAACCATAAACATATTCTCGCAACAGCCACCAGGGAACGGGGAGCAGGGAAAGGAGAACATGCCCTTTGCCAAATGGCAGAGGAGAACACTGGGGCAGAGAGGTGAGTGGCATGTACTCATGACTGCACAGCCCATGCTATGAGACTTTCTCCATCCCCCACAACCCACACTATGGGTTGCGATCCCCAGTTTCTCTCCCTACTGCTCCCCACTTTTATGAGATTTAAAAGTGATTTGAAAAGACATGCCCTAGAGTTGCAAAGACATCCATCTTTATTATTCATTCTGATTCTAGAAGATCAATCCGTCGTCCCAGTGCAAAAAATTAAGACCATTCAGGTATTCAAAATTGTCATCTACTCTTAAAGGGAACTGGTGATCCAAATGCTTGTTTCAGAGGCCAACTATTCTCAAATGACACTGAGAAACATCTTGCACTTTCTATGGCATTAAGTGAGTAGGGACCAGAAGTCTTTGGGAGATTATCAGAGCCCAACTCAAATCTCAGTGTTTCCTCTGGACTGTGCACACCAGGTCTCTCTGACCATAGGCTCGATCAGGCCACAGGTCCTGCTTCCCTGTCATAGCCGGTGAAAAATAAAATCTCCCACCAATAATTTTAAAATGTCAGTGTGGCCTGTCATCTAGTAGCACCAGGCAGGAGGCCCAACACTATTCCACACCAGCTGGGTGATCCACAGCAATAAGCTCCACCTTCCTGAATCTGCCCCCTGGGCTGAACAGTGGCTCGAAGGGTGGCCCCTTGGCAGCGTTTGTGGGAATTAAATGATGTCATGTGTGAAAAGCACCAAGCACCATGTCTGGCACATAGTGGGTGCTAAACAAATATTAGCTCCTCCCCCCCTTTGTTTTTAAGGAATGGAGAATGAATTGTGCTTTGGAAATAGAATAGTCATGGAACCTCCCCCCACCACCCCACCGCCCCCCCCCCCAGTGAAGTAAAATTCTACCAGAGCTAAACTGAGCCATTTCTCAATCGTTTATTTAAGGACCGCCCTTGCACACAGTGGGCTTGTAAGCATCTTTCCTATTCTCCTTGAGCCAGGCTTTGCCAGAGAAAATGCATTTAGCCACACAAAATGCAATCATTACAACTCACCCAGCAGGCACGTCAACATGCCTGTTGACATGTGCACACAAATACTAAAAATGCTTGCAATGCGATACAGCCCGATAAAACATGTGGCTCCTTTCCACGAAAAGTCAATGAAATGGTATAGCAGAGTGGAAAGAGCAGGAGCTTTGGAGCTGGATGGATGGGGGTTCAAAGCTGTTTCCTCCTTTTAATAGTGGTAAGATCTTCAGCAAGTCACTGGAAGTCTTAGACCCCACATCTGAAAAATGGTAATTATAATTCTTAGCTTTTGTTCATGTTGCAAGGATCAAATAGGACAGTGCATGTCAAAGAACAGTCTGCCATGCCACAGACACTTAAAGATATGTATTGCATAAGTGCCAAGAACCTGAACTGGGAGCACAAATGGAGAAGCTACTGCTGATCACCCTTTTTTTTGGTGTTTTATGGGATGAAGTGATCTCTTCTGTTCTCAACTCCTTTGGGGCTTTCACTTCATAAGACCTGAGCTTAGCTGGCTTTCTCTGTTACGGACTTGTTTTCATTTTGCCTCAACAAATGAGCCAGTAGACTGAGAGGGAATGTCATGTTTCTGTGTCTTCCCCCAACCACACATTATAATCCCAAATACTGAGGACACAGTAGGAGATAGCTGACCTCAGGGCAGACTGAGAGATGGGAATCAGATTTTTCTTCCCCCTCGAGCCTCTTTCCACAGCCCCAACTCCCTATTGTCCTTCCTCTGCCTCTTTTTTTTTCATTTATATATATTTTTACATTGTTGTCCAACCACTATGGAAAGCTGTGTGAAGGACCCTAGAACTACTAAAAATGGAGCTACCATATGACCTCTGCCTCTTTGAGCCTGGTTGGGTGCAAGGGCCAGAAGTGAGCAGGAAGAATGGGTATGCGGAAGGATGCAGAAGTGACACTCCAGATTTGGTACAGATATTTTAGAATGGGAAATGAACAAACACTGCCTCCTCCCTTCCTCATTCATCTGAAAGACTGTTCGGTGGAAAGGGAAGTAGGTAAAGTGAAGCAGTCCAGATCTGAAACAGTTGAGAATCCGACAATCTTATCAACGGTTGTTTTTACTTAAAGCAGAGAGCATACCCCAGCTTTGTCCTATTTCACCTTTACCCACCTTGGTGAAGTAGATACTATTGGCCCATTCTGTCGATGGTAAAACTGAGGATTAAGAGCAGTGTGGCCAAGTGCCTGGCTCATACAGTTGTGGAACTCAAAACTAAGTTTTCCTATTCCAGCTCCCAGGTTCTTTCTGTGATGGGGGTCATTTCTCCAGAGAACAAAGAAGAGGAATTCTGAGTCACTGACACATCTTGAACTTTCAATCCTGCCTCTGCGTTGACTATCCCTACACCTACACAACCTAGCGGTATACACACAGGGCTCTACTCTTCATCAAAGTGCATTCTTATGATTCATGTGCTTTTCTGCAGCTATGTTGTACTTCATCAAGAAATAAGTAAATAATAAACACAATTTTCAATCTCCTAGAAAATCACTTTTCACTAAAGGCTTGCCCCAATTTTTACTTAGTATGAAGATATGGTCACCTCCCTAAGATCTCTTTGTGGTTCTCTATTACTTTCTAGATGACTTCCAGCACCCTACACAACCCTTGCCCACTTCTACAGCCCACTACTGCCTACTCTGTGCAGGACTCACAGAGGCCAGGCTGTCTTTCTCTGTTCCTTTTTCCTAGAACTCCTCCCCTTTGGGGCATGTCTGTCTTCCACCCCCTCATCTTTTAGGTCTCAGGTAAAAAAAAAATCAATCCTCCAGGAAGCCTTTTCTGATCACCAACCTTCTGGGTCACAACCTTTTCTGACCAAACCTTCTCCATCACAACCCACCTTGAATACCACCCTTCCACGCTGAACTGAAAATGCCCATTTCTTTGTCCCCTTATTAGTCTGAGGGATTCCTTGTCAGTTCTACTTCAGGGCACCTAGCTCAACAGGGGCTTAGAGAATGTCGATCAAATAATGAATCAACTCCCTATCTACAATCCAGTAGGGTTTGTTTTACTCTATACTTGAAATTCTGATTGCTGTGGCTCTGTCTCTTTGCCTAATTTGAAATTACTGGAGAATGCTATAGTGAGGTTGATTTGTGTCCCCCCCCCCACCCAAGAAAGATATGTCCAACCCTCAGTACTTATTTGGAAACACAGTCTTTGCAGATATAATTAAGGGTCTCAAGATGAGATCATTTGGACTTAGAATGAGCTTTAAATCCAATGATTAGTGTCCATACAAGAGAAAGGAGAGGGAGATTGAAAACACATAGATATCCAAAGAGAAAGCCATGTGAAAATGGAGGCAGGGATCAGAGTGATGCTGTTGCAAGTTAATGAACCTCAGGAGGCACCAGCAGCAGGAAGAGGCAATGAACGAATTCTGCCATAGAGTCCCCCATAGGAGTATGACCCCACTGACACCTTAATTGCAGATTTTCTGGCCTCCAGTCTGTATAAGAATAGTTGTCTGTCACTTGAAGTAATCAAGCCTCTGGTACTTGTTTCAGCAAACCTAGGAAACTAATATGAGCAGAAACGGTGCTTCTCACTACCCTGACGTCCCATCCACCTGGGACTCTCCAATCTCCAGATACACAAAGAAGGACCACCATGAAAGCCACATGGGGCTTTGATTCTGAAAAATATGTCTCTGTTTTGAGCTGGGTTGCCTATCCTAAAGGCTGACCAAAGTGAAAAAAAAGATTATCAAGACATCCCAGTCGTGTAAAGTCAGCATGGAAAACACTTCTCCTGCATGCTCATCATGAACTTGCCATTAGACCCCCGGTGTCACCCTTAGTCATAGTTCATACAACACATACTATTGAGTATCTGGTCTTCAAGTAAGCCCATTTTACAGAACAGGAAATTGCCTCGGGGAGTTGAAGTAACCTGTTTGAGCTCTCACTCTGAATGGTGGTGTTGGGACTGGAACCCTTCCTACCCCAGATCCCAGGTTCAGTATGATATGGGGGTCCTTTCTCAGTCAGTGCTAGTTTTCACCTCACTGGGCCACTACACTTTCTGTTGTGGTGATGCGAAATTTAAACCTTCAGGGATCTCTATCTGCAATGGACACATACCTATACTAGCATAATTAATCATTTTATAGCACTGCAAAGAGAATTCTAGACAACATTTTAAGCAGAACGGCATGGAAAAGCATGAGAATGGGCAGGCTACTGCCACAGATGAAACAGCACTGGGCCCCAAGACACGAGGGTAAAGGAAGTGGCTCCTAAGGGCTCCGGATTCTCTTTTTCATTGCTCCTCAACTTGGTTTGGGTAAGATAAATGTCAGTCAGTGGGCCATCCAGGCTTGGAATCACCTGGAACAACTATACAGGTTCTTCTCTTGCATTTCATAGAGGGTCACACACATTCATGAATTCAGCAAATATTTATTGAGCACCTACTGTGTGCCAGCCTGGGGACACAGCAGAAAACAAAATGAAGTCTGTTCATATAAAGCTTACATTCTAATAGCAGAAGAGAAACAATGAAAAAGGAAATAAATAAATGTATACTGTGTCAATACTAAGCAAGAAAAAAGGGGAAAAATGCAGGACTCAGAGTGATTGGAGGTGTTAAGGAAGGCCGTTCTGATAAAGTAACATGTAGGCACAGGCCTGAGGAAGTGAGAATGAAATGTGCAGATATTTGGAGGAAGAGGGAACTGCAAGTATAAAAGACCCAAAGGTAGAACATAATTGGAAAATTCCAATAACAGTTAGGCAGCCTTGGAGGCTGGAGCAAAGCTAGACAGGGCACTAAGCATGCTATGGAAACAACCTAAGTGCCCATGACAGATGACTGGATTAAAAAGAAATGGTGTATATATAGGCAGAATACTACTCAGTTATATAAAGAGATGAAATCTTGCCATTTGTAGCAACATGGATGAAACTGGAAGGGATTATACTAAGTGAAATAAGCCAGAAAGAGAACGACAAATACAGATAATTTCACCCAAATGTGGAATATACTGTAAAGAAACAAAGCATAAGAACTGACAAAACCAAGTGAAAACAAACCCTTGAAATCTGTCTGCAGAATTGAGACTACCAAAAGAGGGAGAGTGGGGATGCAGGGAAAAGGAAAGACATAGGGGACCCAGCGGTGGGTTAGTGAGGCTTAGTTGATGGGTATGGTGTGATAAATACGTCTGAAGAGGTGCGAACCTATAACCCTAAAGCACATATAGTGTTACAAACCAATATTACCTTAATAAAAAAAAAAATTTAAGAGACCTAGAAAGCCGAGTCAGAGAATGTGCCAGAAAACAGTTCACACAGCCTTAAAGAGGGCCACAGGCTGCCGTGAGTGCACTGGAGGGAGCGGCACAGAGCCACCAGGTCTAGCTCAGAGTGTGGAAGGGAACCCTGTGAGGAGAATGAAACAGCAGAGCCTGAGGGAGCGGAGGAGGCCAGTGAGGAGGCTGCTGCCATAATCCAGGGGACAGGTGGTGGTGGCCTGGATGAAGGGTCTGAGTCACAGTAGATAGAAGCAGGGGAGAGGGGGAGAAAGAGAGGGAGGGAGGAAAGGAGGGGGGAGAAAGGAGGGGGGAGGGAGGGAGAGAGAAAGAGAAAGAAGAGTAAGAAGTGAAGGGGAGGGAAGGGAAAGAAGTTAAAATGGTAGGAAGGAGAAAATAAAAATGAGAAGAAAGAATGTGTCTTCCACATCAAATAAGAACTCAGTCACCAATGGCTGAATCTAACACTCTGAGATGGGAAAAGGAAAATGGATCCCTCCCGTGTGTTAACCACTGTACTAGGCCTTCATATGTCTCACCTCATCCTGTGACAGATGACTGAAGTGGGAATAATGAGTCTCCATTTTATAGATAAGGAATGTGAGGCCCAGAAAGTTCAGTAATTTTTCCCAGGCCACACAGTCAATATGGTAGGACTGGAATCAGTTAAGGGATTTTCTCAATTCAGAGCCTGCTCTTCCCATACCTCACTCTGGCTAGGTACAGAGAAGTGTTTAGACATAGTCCCTGCCCTTAGAAACCTCCCTGAGGTACAATAACCTCATGGTGTCAGAACTACTATTATCCCTATTTTTAGAAATGAGAAAACCGATGCCCAGAGAGGTTAAGTGAGTTGCCTAAGTCACAACAGCTGGTAAATGACAGAGCCGAGATCAACCTCTAGTCTCACTGAAATATCTTAACCACTGCCCTGTGTCATTAGATAATGTAGTTGTTTTGAATGTTAGTAAAACATGTTTTTAAACCTCATTTGCAGATAGATCTATGAAAGAAGCAAATCATCTAAGTCTACCAGTGCTATAGGTCTTCCTGAAACACATGCGCACACACGCACACCCACACCCCCATTTATTGACTTGTATACATACACATATAGATATAGACACACCCACAGAGTATACACATACCCAACATTCCAAAGTCAATGACTTCCTAAATTAGCCTGTGTTGTCTGGGTCTTGGGGGAAGGTAAGTCACTTACCCAAGTATGATGAATGGCCAAAGCCATCTTGTCCATTCCCAAGAAGTGCATGGATGTATTCTTCAACTTAATTCTAAAAAGTCAACTGGAAAAGTCTATCCACATATTTGAGAAACTGGGGGAAGGAGTGGGGATCGAAAGGCTAAAAGGTCAAATATTCATGCCCTAGCAATAGAGGATTCCACAAAATACCAATTCCCAGTGCCTCATTTCTTCTCTGGAAATGCACACTGCCTCCACTGGCATGCAATTCAACTCCAGGCAGCAGAAGAAAAAAGTTTCCTCTTGACTGCTGTTGTGGGGTAGGGCAACGTGTGGCGACTAGATGTGTCCTACGACAGCCCTGAGTTCTGAGTTTGTTTCTGCCCCTTCCTAGCTATGTGACCCAAGCAGGTGACTGGGTTCCCATGCAAACACAACAAGGATAACATAATACCTACTTCTGAGCTATCGTGAGGATTATAAAAGATTCCTTAAATAAAGTGCCACATAGTTGATGGTTAATAAATCTTCAGCTTCCCTCCCCTTTTCAGTAAAAAAGGCTGATGGAGGGCAAAGTTCACACTCTTGACCTTTCCCCTACAAGGTAGAGAATCGCTAACTTCCTACCAATGGAACCTATAATTACTATCTTTGGATACCACAGGAAGGAGTTTTTTTAAAAAAGGAGTCAGATGTTTTCATGCAGAAAGGCAGGCCCAGGCATCATTAGCATGTTGCTAGGTGTTGTTAGCCACCCACCTAGCCACAGAGTGGGCAGCAATTAATGTAATTAGTGCAGTGATGAGTGTCCTTTGCAGGGATAAACAGCTTGCCCTGCAGAACTTGACAGACCTGCTGCTCCCACGAGGCTCCTGACCCTGAACACCCTGAACGTCCACTTGGGGAGTGGTGGCATGTAGTTTTTGAAAAGACACTAGCTTTGAGTCAGATGGAGCCAGAAGTCCTGTCTGCTAATTCCTAGCTGTGTGACTGAGGGCAAGTTGTGTCACCTCTCTGTCCCTTGGTTTCCTCATCTGTAAAATGGGATTAATAATACCATCACAGGGTTTTTATCGTTATCATCATCCTCATCATCCTCCTCATCACAGAAAAGCCCAACCAAGTTGGCATTCAGATGGGGGAAAAGGAGAGTGTCCAATGACACACGACATCACTGGTACCCACAGCTGGAACATCACATTTCTTTTTCTCTGGCTAGATTCAGAGTCCCATCACTGACCTGAGTAGCTTTAGGCAAACAACTGGAGTCCTGGATGCAAAAGATACTGATACCTCCACTCCAAAAAAGGAAAGGACGTACTCCTTGAGACGTGATAATTATTTAAGATATTATAATTGCCACAAGAGTTATCAGCAACATTACCACTGAAATTAAAACAAAAGCGCCACAGCAATCTGGCAGTTGGTAACGAAAGCACGAAACCTGCTTATAACTCTCAATCTAGCAAGAATATCTTAAGAACTAATACATTTTGGTGCTTTGGTGGTGGGTGTGGTAGGGTAACATACATCTGAAGGGGTGTAAACCTATACCCCTAAATCATTCACATACAGTGTGCTAAACCAATGTATCTCAATAAAAAGCAAGTTAAATCAATGAATGAATCCCTCACAAAAGAAGTCAAGTAACCCAAAGATTATTACAAAAGGTGTATGCCTGGTGGGATTCTTGATAATCATTAAGAACTCACAACTTAATGTAACAGATGCTTTATCAGGGATAAAGACCTTGAGTATGAGGACCGACCCATACACACAATTAAGATTCACTGAAATGAAGGCTCTGGAAAAGGTCTGTAGCGTGATCAAGTGGGAGGGACTGCTAAGCATAATTGCAGCCCTAAGACTGACAAGGAAGAGAACCATGTGGGTTCTTGGAAACATGCAACTGAAGTAGTGTTGAAGGAAAAGAGGGCAAGAAAAACGAAACACAAGACTCAGAGAATGTCAGAGTTAGAAAGGAACTTAGAGTACATCCAGTTCATCAGTTCTTGATTCTTTCTATGGAGACTTTGTGATAAGTGAAGCTCACATATTCTAATAATCTAGAAAGCAGAGAAAAACTAAAAATTACCAGTTACTGGCAGTCACTCCACTGTTTTCTTGCCCACTTGAGAAAGTTTTCAGTATACTAGAGAATGAGGCTGAAACGATTAAATAATCTTAAATCCACTCTAACTCATTCCATAAAATGGGGATAGGGAGTTAGCACAGCAGTTGAAAACCAGTGATCTGACCCAAGTCTTCATGTCATGGATGGAGAAACTGAGTCCCCAAGAGACCTATCCACCCTGTCATACCAGCGCACACATACTTCTTGCTCAATTGGCATTCATTGAATGAATACTTGTGAACAAATAAGCAAATGAGATGACATGACCAAGGTTACCCAAACCGTATGTGGCTGGTAATAGATACTGATTCAAATTTATAGAAACTTATGTTTCCTTTCTTTAATTTGCCCAAGTGCAGGCATGGTGCTTTGGTGGAGGTCACAGTAATAGCCTGAGAAGACCTGGAGTTCTAGAGTCCTCAGAATATGGATGGTAACAGTGCCCAGTCTCCAATGCGCAAAAGCCACAAGCTGAGGGCTCCCCACACAGTGACACTTCAACAGACCAGGTGGGAACAAAGGATCTTAGCAAACTTGACCAAATAGAGAATCAGAGCCCAAAGGGAAAGTCCTCAACCCCTGATTATTGGTATTAGCTATTTCTTGCTTTTCCTTGGCCTGGAATGCCCCTCCCACACCACTCTCCTCCCATGTCAGTATTTATAACCTTTCTACTGTAGTCCTCTTTCAGTCAACCTCTTTAAGAAGGTCCTCACTGTTACTCATCTTCAAAACCAGAGGGTAAAGAAAGATCATCTAGGTCCAAGGCTTGGTCTTCATGTTCAGTTCCCCCATCAGATAACACTTACATACTCTACTAGCTACAGCACAGTTCCAGGTTATAAGAAATTTCCACTAAGTCCTTTTCACTCACACATTAATTTATTACTTATTATGATCTTATATTAAATTATTTAGTATCTATATACAGTAACCATAAGACTCGTAATTATAGTTAATATTTATTGGGCACTTACTGGATCAGGTACTATTCTAAGTACTTTGTATATCAATTCATTTAATATTCATAGCAACCCTCTGAAATAGGTTCTATTATGATCCTCACTTTACATTTGAGGAAACAGAGATTCAGAGAGAAATTCAGTCAAACTGATATAGAGCCAGATATCAAATTCAGGCCATCTAGCTCCAGACGTTAAACACTTAGGCCAGATCCCACATCTTTTTTGCACCAACGTCATCCCAAGGACTTTGTACAGTGTCTGGCATGGAACATTTCTTGAAAGAAAAGAAAGGAGAGAACCAAAGAGGAAGGAAAGGAGGAAGGGGGGAGGACAAAGAGGAGGATAGTAACCCAAGAGGAAGATGTGATGCTAGCCCCATCGTGATCTTCTTGTGGGTATAGTAAGGCTGGGACCTACTGAGGAGTCCCACCTCACTAAGGAATAGTGGAGATGCTGAGACAGAGATGAATGAAATGTGTGCCTGTCCTGGGAGAATGCTGCCATCTTCATCTCAACATGGCCAGTGGTTCTCATGCCCTCCATGAGGATAGGAGTTCCTCTATGAATCCAGGAGAGGTCAACTATAATGTGACCAATCTGCTCTCCTCTGTGTGGGCCCTCAGAACACATTGAGGAATGTAAGAGAGCTTTCTCTCAAGAATCTCACAGTACAGTGAGGAAGAGGAACCCTGAAAACAAGGAAAGGTGGAGGACATAGATGGGTCAGGCTGGGAAGGGAGTCTAGGAGGCACGAGGGAAAGTCGGAGGTCCCTGAATGAATTCTACCTCTAGGAATCTGCTTGCTCTGCTCACTAAGCCTAGAACTGAGACATGCTCTCTTGATTGAGAGCTCAAAGCCTTTACCTTTGAGATTCCCCATCTTGCATGTGTGGCCTGCCCTGCTAGAATACAGGATACTATGATGAATGTTACTGTTGGACTGATTATCAGAAGAGTGAGAGCAGGATAACATGCAAGTTTCTTCACACTTATTTTTCCCAGGATGTTAACATTTTGTTCCACTCAGGAACAGTATTTATTTAGTAAGAAATAATACTAACACAGCACAGCATTTGCTACAGAGGCATACAGTACTTGGAAGTACTGGATGAAATGCTTTCTCTCCCTCCATCCTCCTGCTGGGCTGTTTGCCTCCACACTCTTCCTGTAAGAGCTTACTGCATGATGCACATCATCTTTAAGCATTTGCCCCGGGTTCTAGGATCAGCAGCCTCCTCCCTGCCTATGCCAGACATCAAGCTACCTTGGCCAGTTTTAAAGTCAAGTCCTATCTTCCCTAGAGTATGTATGTGTGTGTATGTATTTAGTCAGAACTTACAGATCTCCTTAGCTCTATTATCTGTGTTATTTAGACTTTCAGCATTGTGGTAACAATACTGTATGAGCTTTCAATAAACTGCCCCAACCCTACTTCTGCCACCTATTCTGATATTTTTAATACACACCTCTACAGAATACAAAGTGTTTCAGGAACACATATACCACATGATAGCAGGAATATCAGTTCAATGGCTTTCCCGTTAGCCATTATAACAGTCCTTACATGAGTTCTTTAAAAAGTAGGCATACATGATAACTACCTCATGTGCAAATGAGGACACTGAGGTTCATATTCAAAGAAGATGAGATAGGACTTGAATCCATGTCTTTAACTGCAAGTCTAATTACTCAGTCTCCTTGAACCCACAACACTTGTCATATTTCCTAGCAAGTAGTAGGCAATCAATCAGAAAATTATTCTGGGAACAATTAATACTATCCCAGATGGGGGCCTCCCTGGTGGCGCAACAAGTTAAGTGCAGCACTACGAAGCTATCCAGAGCTACTGCAGCAGGAGTTCGATCCCTGGCCAGGGAGATTCCCACATGGCATAGCAGACCTCCTCTGCCTCATCTACTGCTCCCCTCAGCAGTGTACTTCACTCAATCTGCCTGTTCTGCTCCCCACTCTGTCTCTGGTGAATCCTATCACCACCCCACACCTCTAGCCTATACCCCAGTTTGTACGCATAAATAAATAAATCTTAAAAAAATACTATCCCAATTCACCATCTATCAAACAATACAAGTTCATGAGGGCCATTTGGGGAAAAAGAGTTGAGGAAAGAAAGACAGTAAGTACATTTCTTGAGTTCCTACTAGGAGACAGGAATGAGACTGGGTGCATTTTGAAACACACGCACACAAACACACACACACACCTTGAGATAGCTCTTGCAATTTCATTTTACAGATGAAAAACTAATGCTTAACAATTTAAGGAATTTTCCCACCATCAATCACACCACTAGGAAGGGAACCCATTCAGACTTGAACTTAAGTCTCCGTGATTCTAAAGCCTTTACTTTTCTACTATGTTAGCAGAGAATAGCTACAACTTATAGAAGAAACAACTTTCAGTGGTATACAGACAAATCTATTTATTTTAATGGCTATTTACTCTTAGTGTTGTCTAAATATTTTTGGCAAGTAATAGTCATTACCCATTTATAATGGGTAATATTATAATATTTATAATAGTAATATAGCATTGCTTAGAAAAATATCTTTAAGTTTTAAAAATGGAAACTATTTAAAGTAAATTGATTTTAGAGACATAAGTGGACATAGCAAAGTGGAAAAAGTGATAAGTAATCATTGAAACCTAAGGAACATGACTCTTGATCTGAAAAAAAAAATCCTTAATAAAACAATTTCTTTATGCATATCCCATGAGCAGATATATTCTAAATGATCTAGAATAGAAAGGAAATTCAAACAGGCATGATCCTCTCACCATTGTTTTAAGGAATTTAAATAGCTTCTGTGCCATGTGGTATTTCTTCACAGGATTCAGAGGTAACTGGTATAACAAGTAGCTGGGTCTTGCAAGACCAAGAGAAGAGTAGAAAAAAGAGAAGTCAATACATTTTTTGAAAGAGTGATGGAGTATTCAGGACCCAATGAATATTCTCAAATGATTCATATGCTTGATATTTGGGCTATGCAGAGAAATGAAGTCAATGGTTCTGGGCCTGTTTCAGATACCCGTATTTCCATCCATTTTTGGTCACTAACTTACTGTACACTCAGGTAAGTCACAGCTGGAGGGATCACTGTCCCCATTAGTTGGATGAAGGAATGTTAATTTCCATAACTATTTCCAGCAATGTCAGACACACCCAATCAAGATAGACTATAATTGGCAAAAGCAGCTGTCCGTGTCAGTTAGGAGGCACCTGACTACCGCAGAGCCCTTCCAAGTCTGGGAATCTGTGATTTCATGATTTAAGTTCCGTGGATTGCAGATGGCCACACAAGTAGCAGTGATGTATATGAGGCCATTAAACAGTCTCTGCATTATGCTTAGAATGTCACACCACAAGCAGCATAAGCCAAGCTGGTGTAAACTCCTACCTGTCCCACTAGGCAGTGAGTACTCTGGTTAATTAAATGTCCGTGTTAATATTACTGTGCTCATTATAATTGCAGATATGGGGTTTGTATTTTTAAGACATGCTTAGGGTGACTTTGGAATATACGAAAAACAATTTAAACTACCTATGCTAAGTATTCTTTTTTCCTCGCTTGAAAAAACATTTTTAAGTACAAAAGCAATGCTTATTGTAGTAGATTACTATACTATACTAATACTCACTCCCTCCTCCCACAACCTCCATGACTTCCCACCTCTACTGATTTCAAACTCAGTCATGTGACTTGCTTCAGTTAATCTAATATAAGCAAAAATGGTAACATACCAGTTTCAGGCCTAGGACTTAAAAGGCTTCCCTTATTTCCTTTGCCCAAACCTCTGCCAGGAGAAGAACATATTGCTGGTAGATTATGGCTCTCTAGGATGGGTTGTAGAGTGAGACAAATGAAGCAAACCTGAATTTGACCTTCAGCCCTTTTTCTCCAGATGCAATGGAGAAGAAAGAAGACCCAATGGAATTTTAGGAAGGTGAGAACATCTCAGCATAGCTGCAGACCAATGAGTATAAAACACTTAACGCTGTATAGCACTCAGATTTTGTGGTTTATTTCACAACAAAAGCTGATCAATCCTCCATTGTGACACAAACTGGCAATATCTCCAACAGGGGATCTCAGTAAAGAACCAAGGGCTAAATGTAAAAGGATGGAAATATAACGTGCATGAAACAAATTCACGTTGTGTTAAGTCTAAGATATGTGAGTTGCATTGTTACCACAACATAGTTTAGAGAATGTTAAAACAGTGTTTCAAGACTCTTAAGTGTCTGGGTGTTCACTGCAAATGTTTCTCAACACTGATTTGGCCAAGCACCAACACCCCAGTCAATCAAGATGTGGGTTGAGAGAATAATGGGAAACAATCAACTCCCTAACTTCATTTTTAACACTTATTAGTAGCTCTCTTTCCCCTATTGCCAAATCACTCAGCAAAGAGCATGACAGCATCACAGAAAAGGTAAGTCTAGTGACGTAGGCCAATAGGTCTCAGCTTATCTGTCATCTCCTTAGAGGACAAGTCTCCGACTGCTACCCTTGACAGATGTCCCTTCCAATTGTACCAAGAGCATCCTGTCTTTCCTCAAAGCATTTTCATACTCAACTAGCCTTGCCTTTTTATTAGATACTCTTTTCCTTGCCACACTCCAACTTGTGGGCAGATACTGTAGCTTTTGTTTACCAATGTTTACCAGTAGTTCATAGTAAATGCTCAGAAATTGTGGAATAAACAAGTATTAACAATATGTGTTACCTACATTTTGCCTGAAATCCCCCAAAGCACCTGGTATTTCTCAATAAATATCCATGGAAAGACTAAATATAGAAGAGGATATAGTATGTCTCATGAAGTTTATAAATTAGAGGGGAAGAAAACATTAACAACAGGAAGCCTAGCCTCCTCCACTAATTCTCTTCAAACTGCAGAGTACAGAGTAAAGTTTCTGACTTCAGCTCCATATTTATTCCCTCATTGAGGAAACCCTGCAGCACCAGAGTCAGAAGACACAGCAGATCTAATGAATGCCTTCCAACATCTCAGCGGTCCAACACAATATATAGTTGATTTCTACTCAGACCAAGTTCAATGCAAATATTCACAGGCAGTGGGCAACCCCCCCATGGTCATTCAGAGATCCTGGCTCAGTTTAGTTAGAGGACAGTCTCTAACTTCCACATGTGGGTCTGTCCTTCTTTATATCTCTGATATTTAGCCAGGCGGTGGGGTGGAATGATTTTATGAACCATGTTTGTAACTGGTAGACATCATATTCACCCCCTTCATATTGGGAGAAGCCCAGCCATGTGGTCACAAATTATAAAAGAAGCCAGGAAATAAAGTTTAGCTGTATGTACAGGGGAGAAAGGAAGGGGAATTTGGTTAACACTTTGGAGTTCTGCGACAAATGGTTAAGGAGTATCTAGTCTTCTTAAGTGATCTGAAATGCAAGTAACTTCACTAATCTGAACACACTTGTCTTGACTGAAAAATATCCATCAAACTAACACTGAGCATGAGAAAATATCCTAGGTTTTTCAAATTTTGAAATATAAGGGTCAATTCCAGAATTGAGAAACCATTAATGTTGGTGACCACTCCCAGTCTCTAAAAGAGACTATTTTCAGATGGCTTTACTTTACTTAGAAAAAAAAGGATGATAACTACAAGTTACTGTAGGATTATAGGAAAAATCATAAACTAATTCAACATAGTATCTGGCACAGCGTGGACAATCAACATATACTGAATGAATAAACTCTACTTTTGAGGCAACTCTCCCACTGACAAATAGCTGTAACTTCAGAAAGTTCTTCCTTATATAGAGCAGCTTTCCCCCTTGAGCTTTTAACCACTCCCCTCACTCTGACCTCAAAACATAGTAAGTCAACTCCCCCATGTGATGGCTGCACAGAGATTGGTGACTCCTATCTCCTCTCTCTGTCCTCAGTCCTTTCTACTTCCACCTGGGTAAACAGTCCCAGTTCTTTCTAGTCTTCTCCATGGGGCTGCTGTCAGGTTTCTCAGCATTTGGCGACCTTCTCTGAGAACGCTATGATTAGTTAGAGTTGCTTTTTCCTTTTTTTTTAATTATTTATTTATTTACGCATGTAAGAACTGGGGTGTAGGCCAGAGGTGGGGGGGATGAGAGGATTCACCAGAGACAGAGTGAGGAGCAGAACAGAAGGATCTACTGAAATACACTGCTGAGGGGAGCAGCAGGTGAGACAGGAGAGGTCTGCTGCTCCCTGGTCGGGGATCGAACTCATGCTGCAGTGGCTGGTGATAGCTTGATAGTGCTGACTTTATCCCCTACGCCACCAGGGAAGCCCACTTTTTCCTTTTCTACAGTTTCAAGTCCAGAAGTTCCCAACAAGATCCACCCAACAGCATTCAGTAGAAGGATCACTCCCCAGCTCTGAGTCTCACTAGAAGTATCTAAGTAGTGAAGATGCTCCCAAAAGGATTCCTTCATTGGGGGAAGGAAGGACTTGGAAAATAACCTTGCCACTTTCTGATCCCCTAAGTCTCGTGGAAGTTCTGAGTGCTGAAAAGACATCACTGTCAAGTTGCTGGTATGCACAACAGATATGCATTCCTCCTTGACAAAAGACATAATCTACACATACTCTCTGACAGCTCAATTCACTTTCTTGTAGTTCAGTTTTCATCACCTCTGCCTCTTTACTCCAATTGTGATGTAGCTGTATGTTCCAAGCTGACAAACTCCCACCAGAGTGGAGAGTGGAACATTCCAAACCTGGAAATCAGTCTCAAGCAAATGAGAACTAATTTTGTAGAGAATTGATCCAAGAGAAGAACTTCCACAGGGACCTAATATAAAGCATAGATTTATTAAACACCATCTATGTCAAGCACTATGCTAAATGCTATGGGTACAGTGAAGACAAAAAGATAAGCCTTTCCTGCCTTCTTGATGCTTGGTCTCTAGAAAGCAAGATAGTTCTTAAAGAATGCACACATGTGTGCGTACACACACACACTACAAGGAGAAATATGGTATAAAACATTAGGATAAATTCTATTAAGAGGAAATTTGCATTTCCTCCCTTCCATGAAGGGATATTTCCTAGAGCAACTCTCTTGCCCATGTTCTCTAGCCCTTATTTATTCCTCATGGAAGAGGGCAGAGTGATCTGATTGCATGCCCATCACAGACGCCTGTTCTCTATTTTCAGGGTCAACTTGTCTACAGGATGTACATACTTTTCTTCTGGAAGAGATTTGTAACTACCTGCCAGGGTGCAATGGGTAAATTTAATTCAGGGTTGAAGCATTAGGAAGTCCACTGTGGCCAGGCGCTCCAGTAAAGCCTATATCCTCTATCAAGTTGACATTTTTATTTCCATTCATCTCATTGCTGTGTCTAACTTTCAGCTAGTTCTGAATTCAAGAGTGAAAGAGAGGGGGTTATGTATCACCCTCATCAAATCCCAACTCCTCTAAAAAAATACAACATAGTAAATCTAATTTAGATGGGGTAGAGTGTAGTATGGAAATCACGTTAAGTCTCTTGAGGTGTCATTTAAGCTAAAAGCCAAAGGCAGATAAAATTGGAACAGGAAACACGGAAGAGTTGGGAAGGCTAAGATGAAGATTCTTAGGCAGGAAACAATTTGTCTTGGTTGAGGAACTAAGTAAGTCCAGTGTGGGAGTCATAGGGCTGGTCACCAAATACTTGCAGTTCTCTGCCTTCCAGGCAGGTAGGATTGCACTTCCTGTTCCCCAGTGCTGGGTGGGGCCATGAGACTAGTTTTAGCCAATGAATTGTGAGAAGTGACATGTGACACTTAATTGCCTGGTTAAGACCCTTAGAAACTCTCTTTCCCTCTACCACGAGACCTGTAATGTTACTGGAAGTTAAGTGCCCCATCAGGCGTGGCCCCAGGAAGTCAATGTGATCAGAGTCCCTGTCAACCCTGACAGACATGGAGGAGAAGGAAGAAATAAAGCTTTGTCTTAAGTGTCCGGGACTTGGAATTGTTTTTTACTGTAGTGTAAGATACGCAACCCTGACTGGTAGAGCCTTGGTCAGTGTGACTACAGAATAGTGAGGGGAGAAGTACTAGCCACTTCAGGCCAGAGGAACAGGCAAAGCCTAGACCATATGAGATCTTGCAGGCAAGGTAAAGATTGTGGGGGTTATCCCAAATCCAATGAGAGGTGCTTCAGGGTTCTAGCATGGGAGTTTGATATGTTCCAACTTTTCATGTATTTTAAAAAACCAAGGAACTATTGATATTTGTCAATTCGTCCAAAAAAAAAAAAAAAGGAGGGAGAGGCAATGGAGTAAAAAGCCTAGCAATGAGGTGCAAATAGCTGAAGGTATAGGACATAAGGCTGAAAAGATGGGGAGAGTTCAGTTATATGGAGTTCTTGTTGTTCTGAGTTAGCACTATTAAAACACCCACTTAATTCCACTATGGAAAAGGCTATTCTAAAAAAAAATCAACAAGCATTTACTAAAGGCCTTCTATCCTTCTGTATGCCAGGCACTGCATTTAAGAACTAGAGGTACAAAAGTGAGTAAGACACAGTTCCTGGACTTGGAGTCATGGATGTAAAAAGACATTTACAAGATTACATGACAAACATTCTCTACTTCAGGTAGATGCCCCAGTGTGGTGAGAGCGAAAGAAGATAATAACTACTTGAGGGTAGAGTGGGAAATTGTATAACAGAAAGTTTCAAAGGGTGTAATTATTTGAGCCGGGTCTTGAAGAATGAATAGGAGTTTGCTAAATAGCATTCTGATTAAGAATAAAAGTAAACGGAAAGACAAGATGTCAGAGGAATGGAAAATGTTTGGGATGGCTGAGACTCAAAAAAATGGGGGGAATGTGTAGTGCAGGGTGTGGTAGACTGCATTACGATTCACAAACAGTTGCTGTCCCTCCCCATTGACATCAGGCTTGGCCATGTAAACTGCTCTCTGCAGAAGCTTTAATCAACATGTTCTTTTCTTTCTATGATGACAATCAGCAAAGCTTCAGGAAGGGTCCTAGAACTGTGTGTGAAGGTGTGCATGAACAGAGGCCCAGCCATGATGGATATGCAGTATAAGTGAAAAATAACTGTAGCTGTAAGTCAGTAATATTTTTGGATTGCTACCCTATATAGAGGTGTGTACTTCCAGCTCTCAGACTCCAGGCACATTAACAGGATTGCACTTTATTGTAACCTTTCAGTAAAACATGGTCATTCACTAGTTTTTGGCCAATAATATGGGAATGGAAGTAACGTGTTATTTCTGGAGGAAGCATTTAAAGCCAACAAGAATTCACCTGGCTTTCCTTCCCCTGTCAAGGATATGCATTAAGATGAAACCTTCTCCAGACTTGGTCTCTGAGTGAGCCCATGGAGCTTCTGAAGACTTCTGACTATGAATATGTACTGGAAGCAAAGAATCAAGGTTTTCTGATAAGCCACTGAGATTCTAGGGTTGTTTGTTATGGCAGAAAACCTAGAGTATCATGACTAACAAAAATTGCACTTAGATATAGGGTAATGTTATAAAAACAATAAACATTCATTAAGAGGGAAAATAAGAATGCTTATCAGAAGCCAAAAGAATGGTAACTTTATTAAACATATCTCCTATGATCATTTAGAAGGCATACCATGAACTTAATGAACTAAAGCAAAAGATTATAAAGCTACATCTTACTAGCATATGTTCATGGTTATTGGCTGCATTTAGAAACTTACTACAAAATAGAGATGAGCTCAGAAAAGATATGGCCAGTTTGCAAGCAGGAATGAAAGACAGCAGAGAAGATCTATAAATTTAGAGATGGGTAGTGTTAGAAGAGGCAATTCTCAGCCTCAACTAGTAAAATATAAAAAAAAAAGAATTGTTTGCAGCAAGACAAAGCCAATTAAAATCAGTTTTGAAATATGCATCACATCAAGGAAAAAGCCTCAAACCTACTGTACAAACCTGTGGTTAACCTGTGCACATGCTTTCAGTTGGACAAAAGGATCCTGGAAATGCGACTCTCCCACTAAAGTCCAATGAGGACAAAGCACTCAAAAGCAAGTCAGCAAGTCAGGAAAAAGAATGAGAGAGATCAGCAGGCACAACATCAAGAAAGCAAAGAAATAGGCAAACCATATAAGTATATCTAGAAAAACCCTGACTGTGGATATTGGCACATGAAATGCCTGAAATCAAATAGAAAAGAAGCCTGAATTTTTTTGTGTGTGTGTGAGAGTTGTCCTGCCAAAACATCATCCTGGATTAAAGGAGTCCATATTTGAGACTTAATATCACTCCGTACTCTACATTTTTTAAAAACTTACTTAAAAACATATTTCCCTGAAGTCTGATTTAAATGTAGAAAAGACACCTCAACCAGGGGTCATGGAAAACAATGGATAGAACAGCTACACTCAGCAAGCAGAAGTGGACTAGTGTCTGTTGTGGTCTCCCATTCTTTTGCATTCCAGAATCCACTGTAATTATCCTGTCTCTGCCCCACCACTACGTGTGGATGTGGAGTGTAGATAACTTGCCTTTCAAAAGAGAGGCACATTGGAAGCTGATGTAGAGGGTCTACTATACATCACCCAGAATCTGGAAAATGAGCTTGATACTGTGAATATGTCTTCTGGGTTGTCCCCTGAAGAGGAAAGAATGACGGGATTCTGCTTGTGGCAGTAAAGTTAAACATTTAGTGAACAGAAATATAGGCTAATAGCATCATTAGTGCTATCCCTCAAATATTCCTGGTCCTCTCTCTTCAAGACACTTACAGGATTAGAAATTTAAATTCAGGCATGGCATGTGACTTGCCTTGGCCATTGACATGTGAGCAGAAGTTTTGTGTGTCACCTTTCAGGTGAATCTCTGTGAATAGTCTGCCCCTTTTCTGCCCCCAGACAACCTAATGAGAAGCATGTGTCAAGATGAAGCTTTCTGCCACCTGAGTCAATGAGTGTCCACAGTAAGCAGAGCTTTTGTGCAGACCCACAGTGGGCTTTAGTGTGAGCAAGAAATAAATTCCCCTGGGGTAAACCACTGAGTTGATAGGGCTGTTTTGTTAGGGCAGCATAACCAAGGTTATCCTGACTGATACTGGGAATGAGAGGTAAGGCTGGAGAGCAGGAGAGAAAAATGAAAAGGCCCTTCTCTTAGGCAAAGGCATCTAAACACTCCTGGTCTTCAGGGGAAGTCAATGAAGGCTTCCAAGCAAGGGTGCTCAGATCTATTATTTTACGGATGAAATATGCTTTCTCACCATAAGGAGAAAATCAGCCTAAACCTATTAAACCACATAAGACAAAGAGGAACACAGAGACATCTTAGACAAAAGACATATATGTATACAAAGTCCCAGGTTTTGAAGTTCCTAAGCACAGGAGCTCTGAAAGGAGTTACAGAGGATCAGGAAGATGATTTCTTCTATCCCACCATCTAAGCACCATTTCCTCTGCAGACAACTAATGCTTTACAAGAAAGTCTCCCAGAGCTGAGAAGATAGAACTGGGAATATAATACAGACATGAGGTCAGTTCCCAGCTGTCTATGTGACCTGAGAAGATATTGAGCTCTTGGAGCTTCTGCCCTCATATGTGAAAGCCAAATACTAAAATGTACATCTCAAGATGGTTGTGGGGAGAAACAGCATATTTAAATTGCTTATGTCTGACTGATAGTAGGTGCTTGATGTATGAAATTTATTTTTATTTCTGTTATCATTTTAAAAATTTGAGTACAGCAGCTCCCTGATTACAAAAGAAAATGATTTAGGGCAAGATATAGAGGAGAATGTCTCCTCCATGGGTGAAGTTACAGAATCTTGTCATTTACTATATCTCTGACCCCACCCCCGCTTCAGCTCAGTGTCAGGCTCACAGCGGCCATTCAGTTTTCTCTGTTGAGGGAATTATGAGAAGTGAATGCCTGCAGTGAAGAAAAGTTATCAGGATATCCCTGGCACCAGGCCCCGTTGAATTGTTGATTCCAAACTCTTCAAAGTCACAAACACCTTAAGTCTCTCCGGATATAAACTCACTGTCAGAAGCTGAAAGGCGAGAAGCAGAACCTAGAAACAGTAAACTGCTGCTGCCTGTCCCACTTGCAGCACCAGTCCTCCGCAGAACGCCCCGGGAAAAGCTGACTTCTCACCCTTTCCCGACATCACTCCCAGGAATCAGTAGACCTGGTCCTGCCAAATCAGGCTCTTATATCCTGACATTCCTTGGAAGCTCTGGAAATGCCTAGGAAGGGCAGGGAAAGGCGGTGTTGGGCGACTGTCTCCTAACCCTGAGGGGATCATGCTACACTAACTCAGTCCTGTGGGGTGGCTCTCAGAAGAAACCGAAGCTCAGAGAAGTTCGGTGATTTGCTCAGTTCTCGCCATAGCAGCGCCGATCACGAGAGAATCCACGACTCCCGACTTGGGTATTTTTTTCCACCATACACTTCTGCCCCTAAGGGGTGGGGGATGGTAAAGGATAACATAACCACAGAAAAGCAATCACTTACATGTGTCTAGCGCTTCCTAGAGGCTACACGGCATATGTGCCCACCACCCCGCCGGAGCCGAGATTTTAAATTCTAGTTGTACCCTGGATTCGCCTCGAGACTTTTGGCGAGTGTCTGCAGCTCTCGCGACTCGTTTTCCGGGCAGCAAATCCGAGAGAAAGTGTGTGTGTGTGGTGTGTGGTGTGGGTGTGTGGGTGTGTGGGTGTGTGTGTGTGGGTGTGTGTGTGTGTGTGTGTGTGTGTGATGTGAGCTTGTGCGTGTTGTGCGGAGGCGGAGAGAATAGACGATCACACGGTTTCCCTGAGTTTCGGATTCCCTAAACGCCGGTTTCCAAACGGACGCTGAGCTGCCCCCTAATTCCACCTCCTATAAAAGCCCCCCCTCCGAGGCGGAGCAGTGAACCCCCGCACCACTTCTCCCATGGTCAGGAGGGTGAAGTGGCAGTGCAGCGGCGACAGCTGAGCACCCAGTTTCGAGAAATGCAAATCCTTCTGCTTCTCGGCTCAGCCAGATGCGCTGAAGGTCGCTCCTGAACTTGACCAGAAGACAAACTTCGGAGCGTCGTCAACATGGGGGGCCAACTCAGCTAGACCGCCCATAAACTTAAGCCCACTTTCGCTCGCCCCAGTCGGGGACTTAACTGAGCCACCTTAAGAGAGGTGCTCCCGCCCCCCGGAAGTGCGGGGGGGTCACCGACCCGGGCGCTCAGCTTCACCGCCCCGCGCGCGGTGGCCAAATGCCCGTGGATGACTTCGAACCCCTAAAGTGAGGAAATACCGCCCGTCCCGCGTCCTCGGCCCCAGACACCTGGCCCAGTTCCCCAGCCTTCCGGATCCCCGAATCCCCTGCATTAGCGACCCGAGTCCCGAACTTCAGCCCGGGTCTGTCAGAGGCTGAGAGCACCCGCGTCCGCACGACTCGCGGCAGCCACCGTCACTAGACAGTCAAACCCCAAGACGTCAGCCCACAATGCACCAGGCGGGCCGGGAAAGACGCGTCGGGAAGGGGAGGAGGGAAGAGTGGGGCGCGAGTCGCGCGGGAGGGGTGGGGGGGTGGAGGAGAAAGAAGGGCCCAACTGTAGGAGGGCAGCGGAGCATTACCTCATCCCGTGAGCCTCCGCGGGTCCGGAGAAGAATCTTCTAGGGTGGGTCTCCATGGCGACGGGCGGGCCCGCCCCCCTGAGAGCGACGCGAGCCAATGGAAAGGCCTTGGGGTGACATCATGGGCTATTTTTAGGGGTTGACTGGTAGCAGATAAGTGTTGAGCTCTGGCTGGATAAGGGCTCAGAGTTGCACTGAGTGTGGCTGAAGCGGCGAAGCGGGAGTGGAGGTGCGCGGACTCAGAGAGACGGCACAGTTAGTCAAGAGTCCGAGCTGCAGATCTTATTTTCTTTTCCATCTTCTCACCAACCGCCCAGAGCTAGCGCCTGTGGCTCCCGGGCTGGAGATTTAGGGAGTGCCTGGAGAACCCTTTCGCCAGCCGCCCCCAGGGGGAGAACCCCGCTGCCCGGGCGCTGCTGACAGCGCGGAGAGCGGCGACTGTCCGCCCGGGGAAGTCCGGCGAGCGGCTGCAACGACAGAGAACTTTCCTGGCCGGGAGGACAAGGGACAAGTGGTCGCGGGTCCCGAGACGAACTTTTGCAGCGCTCTGCCCCTGACGCGGCCGCGGCGGTAAGGAAGAGCAGGCGGCGGAGAGAGGCGAGGCGAGGACGTGCGCTCAGCGTCGCTCGCACCGGTTGCTGAACTTGGGCGAGCGCGAGCCCTCCCCCTCGCAGCGGAGGAGGGAACAGCCGTCCGAGTCCGGGCGGCGGAGATCCGCCGCCGGCTGCCCACTTGCGGGGCCGCGCTGACCCGCGCCGCCAAGAAAGCCGCTGTCGTCGAGGAGCGCTGCGCCGAAGGACGCTCAGTGAGTGACCGCGACTTTTCAAAGCCGGGCTGCGCGCGCGAGCCGACGAGTCAGAGTGCGGGCGGCGTTCCCTTAACCCTGCGTTTCCTGGAGCGCGCGGGCGAGCCGGGCGCAGCGGGGAGGACAGCCAGCGAGCGCGCGCGCTCTTAGACAAACTTTCCTCACTCAAAGCCCCGGGAGGCGCGAGTGTCCCGGCTTGCCTGCGCGCTGTTGCGGCCCCGAAACTTCTGCGAGCCGCCCAAACTAACCTCACGCGGAGAGCCGGACTGTTCTATGACTGCAAAGATGGAAACGACCTTCTACGACGATGCCCTCAACGCCTCGTTCCTCCAGTCCGAGAGCGGCGCGTACGGCTACAGTAACCCCAAGATCCTGAAACAGAGCATGACCCTGAACCTGGCGGACCCGGTGGGCAGCCTGAAGCCGCACCTCCGGGCCAAGAACTCCGACCTCCTCACCTCGCCCGATGTGGGGTTGCTCAAGTTGGCGTCGCCGGAGCTGGAGCGCCTGATAATCCAGTCCAGCAACGGGCACATCACCACCACGCCGACCCCCACTCAGTTCCTGTGCCCTAAGAACGTGACGGACGAGCAGGAGGGCTTTGCGGAGGGTTTCGTGCGCGCCCTGGCCGAACTGCACAGCCAGAACACGCTTCCCAGCGTCACCTCCGCGGCGCAGCCAGTCAGCGGGGCGGGCATGGTGGCTCCTGCGGTGGCTTCGGTGGCGGGCGGCAGCGGCAGCGGCGGCTTCAGCGCCAGCCTGCACAGCGAGCCGCCGGTCTACGCCAACCTCAGCAACTTCAACCCCGGCGCTCTGAGCAGCGGTGGCGGGGCGCCCTCCTACGGCGCCACCGGCCTGGCCTTCTCAGCGCAGCCCCAGCAGCAGCAGCAGCAGCCGCCGCAGGCTCACCACCTGCCGCAGCAGATCCCGGTGCAGCACCCCCGGCTACAGGCCCTGAAGGAGGAGCCGCAGACGGTGCCCGAGATGCCCGGGGAGACGCCGCCCCTTTCCCCCATCGACATGGAGTCCCAAGAGCGGATCAAGGCAGAGAGGAAGCGCATGAGGAACCGCATCGCTGCCTCCAAGTGCCGGAAAAGAAAGCTGGAGAGGATC
This sequence comes from Scalopus aquaticus, assembly GCA_004024925.1. NCBI lineage: Eukaryota > Metazoa > Chordata > Mammalia > Eulipotyphla > Talpidae > Scalopus > Scalopus aquaticus. The sequence continues at coordinate 147,674 of PVIJ01000268.1, forward strand.
GCCCGGCTGGAGGAAAAAGTGAAAACCTTGAAAGCTCAGAACTCGGAGCTGGCGTCCACGGCTAACATGCTCAGGGAACAGGTGGCACAGCTTAAACAGAAAGTCATGAACCACGTTAACAGTGGGTGCCAACTCATGCTAACGCAGCAGTTGCAAACATTTTGAGGAGAGATTTTGGGGGCTGAGGGCAAAGGAGAAAAAAATAACAGAGAGACTGACTTGAGAACTTGACAAGTTGCAAGAGACAGCAGAAAAAAAGAAGTGGAGGACTAAAGCCAAGGGTATCCAAGTTGGACTGGGTTGCGTCCTGACGGCGCCCCCAGTGTGCACGAGTGGGAAGAACTTGGCGCGCCCTCCCTTGGCATGGAGCCAAGGAGTGGCCGCCTGCGGGTTGCCCCGCTTTGCGGACGGGCTGTCCCAGCAAGAACAGAACGTTAGACTTTTCTTTAACATTGACCAAGAACTGCATGGACCTAACATTCGATCTCATTCAGTATTAAAAGGGGGAGGGGGAGGGGTTACAAACTGCTATAGAGACTGTAGATCGCTTCTGTAGTACTCCTTAAGAACACAAAAGGGGGGATCTGGGGGAGGGGAGGTGGGAGGGAGGTTTGTGAGAACAAGGCTGATCTTACAGATGAACTCTTTCTGGCCTGCCTTCCTTAACTGTGTATGTACATATATATATTTTTTAATTTGATGAAAGCTGATTACTGTCAATAAACAGCTTCATGCCTTTGTAAGTTATTTCATGTTTGTTTGTTTGGGTGTCCTACCCAGTGTTGTTTGTAAATAAGAGATTTGGCGCACTCTTGAGTTTACCATTTGTAATAAAGTATATAATTTTTTATGTTTTGTTTCTGGAAATTTCAGAAAGGATATTTAAGAAAATACAATAAAATATTGGATAAAGTAACCCCCCCACCTCTTTTCTGCATTATCTGTAGATTACCTACCTAAGGGACTTAAAAGACTTCAAGTCACTCTCAGTGCTTCTTATTATCAATAGTAAAAGCTGTTCTCTACTACTTTACAAGTAACTTTAACTGATGTTCTCATCAAGTTATACTCTTGCCTCCCCCCTCTACCTGTATAGTTGCTTACCAAGGATAGTGTGAATTTGGGGTGGAGCGCATCAGCCCACTAGGAAGTCAAACACTTTAAAGTTTAGATTATATCAGGTGGCATGTGTTGTGGCCATTTATGTTATTAGAAACAATGGATGCTTTTTCTCAAAGCCAGAAAAGTGGCAGATTTTTACAAAAGATGTATCCTTCCCATTTGGAATCTTCACTTTAGGTAAAAGAGTTTGGTCTTTGCTTATGAATATTTATCACAGCGTTCTTGACACAAATAAACATATTCAAATACTAATAACATCTTGAATTCCTTTCCCTTTACTACTTTTCTCTTAAGGGATATACTGAAGCTTTCAGTGGCTGGGGTTAACGTTGACACCATAGGAAGGTAATTAAGAAGTAAAGAACTTAGAGTCAGCACAGAAGTTAATATCTGGATGATCTCTCTCTCTCTCTCTCTCTCTCTCTCCCCCTCTCTCTCTCTCCCCAAACACACAAACACCTATCACTAGAGAGATTATAACAGTTTACCATTTTGAATCCGTCTATAGTTTATTTCTTAATTTGTTTCTAAAATAATTGGTCTTGTTTAAATAATTATTATAAACTCCATCTCAAAAGATGATAATCTAGATACTGTGGAAAAGATTCGGAAGAGAAAACATGAGCAACAACCCAATGATTACACAAATAAATCAAATCTTAGCTCTGGGAAAATGACAAACTTGAATTCTGTCCACAGACACATAACAGGGGATCAACAAGGCAGTACTCAACAAGGGAACAATTTTTGCTTCATTGCTTTTCATCCCAAGAGCCAGAGTGATTATCAAGCAGCAAAAGCAATTTGATATCCAGGAATATTTCACAAACCACTAATTGAGGCAGGGTTGTTTGCTCATTAACAGTGCTCTAGTACCCAACAGGTCTGGGAGTTCTTATATCCTGCCTGTGGCTGTAAATCCAAAGACACAGAGTTTCTCTTTAGGAGTATATCTAGGAGTGGAAGAGATTGGATGGACTTGTGAGATATCCGATCCACTCCTCTGTAATAATGCTTCTTTAACAAAGGGTTACTGGGAGTAGAGCCCAGTTTGCCAAACAGGGAATTTGCCGATGTCAGCAACCCCCCGGAAGGTGAGTTGATTTTGACCATATGCAGGAATAGTCAGCAAAGGGACAATAAAGCACTGTGGGGTGGGGCACTGTGGAAGCTAAACAAGAGCCAACTAGAAAAAAAATAAGCAGGCTGGGGAATTAATTACCTGCAAAGGTAGACTAAGCCCAGACAACAGTATAGCTCAGAAAAGCCACACCACTCCCTAGTATGCTTTTGACTCTGGTGGTTAAAAGAAAAAAGAAAACCTGAAACTCAGGCCTATTTCTACACTTGTTTCAACTAACATTCTAAATATAAATCCCTGAAATTCAAACCTTTCTAAACAAAAGGGGTAGCAGAAGTAATTGTGGTAAAGTAAACTTTGGAACAGAAAAATTAGCTAACTGTTTGTAGATACTCAAAGGTTAATTTTCTTACAGGTATTCAATGAGTTATGGGAAGACGGATCACTCAGTTGGAGAAGATGAAGCTAGTAACAAAGTCAATCCTTTTCATTTATTTTATATATATGTAAATATTATACATCAATATATATGTGTGTGTGTGTGTATATATATATATATTTCAATCAGAAATTCATGGCCCTTTCTATTCATTGGTGTATAAGATTCATGAATTCAATGAAAATGGCCTACAAAATTGTGTGTGTGTGTGCATGTATGTGTGTATACACATACACACACGCATACACACTCCCCACATTTTCATTTGTTACAATTTCATGACTTGAAAAAAAATGAAAATCTTTAAATTGGATCACTACATACTCACTTATAAAAAACTTATCTTTGCACCCCTTCATACTGTTGCTTGTGCTCCTCCCTCTGCCAGGAATACCTTTGCTTCTGTTTCAACTAATGAGTCCTACCCATTCTTCACAGCTTGGCATAAGTAGCTCCTTTTCTGTGAATCCTTCTATACTAACCCCATCTTTAGGTGTATATGGGCAATGTATATTCCTCACTGAGCTTCTATAGCATCTTTTTTTTTTTAATATTTATTTATACATAGAAGCTGGGGTACAGGCCAGAGGCGTGGGGCGGCGAGAGGGCTCACCAGAGACAGAGCGGGGAGCAGAACAGGCAGATCAGAAATACACTGCTGAGGGGAGCAGCGGGCGAGGCAGGAGAGGTCTGCCGCACCATGTGGGAATCTCCCCGGCGTCCAACTCACATCGCACGGTGCTGACAGCTCCACAGCGCTCGCCACCAGGGAGGCCCTTCTATAGCATCTTATCACTTTATGCTACCTGTATCTCCTGACCAGAACCCTATCCCACTCATCTGTTGTTCCCAGTCTCCTAGTGCCATGGCTAGTATTTAGATGTTTACAAAAGAAGTGTGAGATGACTAAATGAAGAATTGGACATAAAGCCTCCTCCAGAATAACTCCAGGTCTTCATTTCTTCTAGTGAAATATACCTCATGTGTTTCTAGTGCCAACTCCAGATGGAATGAAGACCTCCAGAAAAGTCAAAGCTGGCCAGTCCCCAAGTTCTAAAGCATAGTTCTCAATGAATGTTCTTAAAAGAAACTATTAGCACATGCATTCTTCCAGCCACACAAAGGGTCTCTCCCCTCGTCTACTAATGAAAGTGGGCATCTTCTCATATAAAATGGGTCTGCCTGTGGGCCTCCCTGGTGGTGCAAAGGGTTAAGTCTCAGGCTATGAAGCTATCCACAGCCACTGCAGCAGGAGTTCAATCCCCAGCCAGGGAGCTTCCCACATGGTGCAGTAGACCTCTCCTGTCTCACCCACTGCTCCCCTCACTAGTGTATTTCAGTCAGTCTGTCTGTTCTGCTCCCTACTCTGACTCTGGTGAATCCTCTCACCCGCCACTGCCTACACCCCAGTTCTTGTATGCATAAATAAATAAATCTTTTGAAAAAAGAGTCTGAAGACATTGCATAGTTTCACCTGGTAGCAAAACCTCCCCACTGTATCCATAAATAAACAAATCTTTAAAAAAATAATAATAAATAAAATGGGTCTGCCTGGACTTGGAGGTAGACATGGGGAAGGATAATATATGATTATTAAGCAGGCGTAGAAAGTAGTTCCCAAAGTGACTTTATTAAAAACAATCACTTCTTAAAAACGGGGGGGGGGGGGCTTTGTGTTTGTAAAGTTAATAGATCTCAGGGGTCCAATATTTACCTGACAATAAATATTAGTAACCAATATTTACCTGACAGTAAATATTAGTAACCAATATTTGCTTGACAGAGACAAGTACTGTACTAAGGTGATATTTCCCATGTCCTTCTATTGTTAGAGAAGATATTCATTGGTTGATGTGAGAAAAAGACAATGCATTTTAGTCTGCTCTGCCCTTGCTTCCATCACCTATTTCTTTCTATGTGGATATAGAGGCATCTCAGAGAAGAAGGGAAGAGCAATAGAAGCTGGAATGGCTCCAAAAGTTTAACTATCCCTCCCTAATTCTGGAAGCTGGCCCCAGTTATTTGGTTTTGGACTTTTGACATTCCAAAGAAAAGCATTCCTCTGAGCCTGGGTTTCTTTGAGGCCCTATACTAAGTGTGGAGATTTGACGATGAGCCCGTCACAATCCCCATTCTCGGATAATTCACTGTCTGATAGGGAGGAGTGCCGAGATGAAGCAGAAAGATGTGGCAGATGGGGAGGAGGAAGCATTAGTGGGAAAGACTTCTCAAAGATGTGACATCTGAACTGATGTGATGGGACCAGGCAGAAAAGCTTGGAGGAGGAACTTGCATGCACAGGCACAGGGGCGAGAGAAAAGCAGTGTGATTAGGGCTTTATCAGCTGCTTTTGGAGAGTCTGGGAATGAGGGTGTTAGAAGGAAATGAAGAAAGATGAAGCAGGAATGCTTAAGGGTCAGGTGGTGAAATAATATCTATTCCATGCTAAGAGTTTGATGGTTACCACGTAGGTGTTGGAGTCACACAGAAGGATTTGAAGCAGAGACAAGACATAGACTCTCTCAACAAAGATTCATTCTGGAAACAGTTTAGATGATGGATTGATAAGGAAGAAGCTAGGGAAAGGAAGCATAGTTGACCTTGAATAATACAGCGATTAAGGGCAGCCACTAACACCCTTTCCACCCCCTTACCCCACCAACCACCCACCCTGGCAGTCAAAATTCCAAGTATAACTTTTGACTCCCTCAAAACTTAACTACAGTCTACCTTCCCTATTCAGGGTATTGGTTTCACACACACGACCCCTCCCTTACCAGAGTCTGGGATGCTCGATTCCTTTATAAAAGCCGTCTTTATCCATAGATTTGGCATCCGCAGATTCAACCAGCTGACAGCCATGATTGGTTGAATCTGTAAATGAAAACTCCAAAGATAGAAAAACATCTACCTGTGTTGTTCAAGGCACAACTGTAATACGAAAGAGTAGTTTTTAGTTTGATTTACAATGTTGCAGTACCTAAAATAGCCCTAGAGTTGGAGGCAGAATGGAAAGAAAGTGGCTTGCCCCATTTTTTCCTGTGCAACTTTCTTAGAAGTTGGGACTCAGGAAGGATATTAGGAAGTTCACTTGTCACCTATGCTACTTTTCCCATACCTAAGCTTTCCCCTCCTCTGTGTCAATCTGATACCTGAAGAAAAGTCATAAAACTGGCACAGAGCCTACCTTCTCAGGGTCAGAATGCTCAAATAAATACATGGGAAAGAAAGACATGCAGCCTCCATGGTCACAACACCGAGTTGGTCCTCACCCACAGGACCCAAATGTTATCTGGCCACCCGGAATTGATTAAATGCAGTGGGATGAATTGGCTCAAACTAAGCAAACTATTCAATGCATAAACAAAGAGGCCAATGTTTATTGGTTGGGAAATTGGATAATAACACCTTACATTCATCTGACACTTGTTTTACTCAGCAGGTAATATTAAATTCTTATTTCGTGCTAGGTCCTAGGAAAGCAATGGAGGGTGAAATTCCCAGAATGCTCCCCCTGGGGAGTTTATAATCTGATAAGAGACAAAGTTATAAAGAAATATACCAATAAATGCACGGTTTGACACTTTGACAAGTACAATGAGGAAGAACTGGGCACTGTGCAAGAGATGATGTAAACTGGTTTGGGGATAAAGAAGGCCTTTCTGCAGAAATACGGAACTGAGACTTATTAGATAGCTAAGAACTCATCAGGTGAAGAGCAGAAAAGTAGTAGTTGAGAATTCTACATGGAGAGTCAGCATGAGAGAAAGACTTTGGGGTACCCAACAAGTTAAGAGGTGTGCATTCCTGGAGTGGAGTGACCACAGAGGGGGGCAATGAGCAATGGGATTTGTACTTCACCAGTTCATAGTCTCGTAGTTTCCAAAGTGCTCTCACCTCTTCTACCTCATTTTATTTTTGACATTACCCTGGAGATACCATGGTTAGTGACTGTGTTTCACAGGACAGAAGCCCAGGTTCGCAGTGAGTTTTAAATGCCTTTGTTGAGCTCCTAGTCCAGTAACTGGGGAGGTCGTGATTAGGTTCTCAGGCCCCAAGAACTATATGATCTCCTGTACTGTTCCAGGAACCAGATGTCCCAGTGATTCTGGTTCCTTTGCCCATCACATGTCCTTGCTTCTACTTCGAGGACCCCAAAGAACTGAATTAGTTATCAGAAGTTTCTTTGATGTGCACAGCATCTGAGCAAAAGTAATCAGATAGTCTCCTGGGATATTTCATCCACACCACAGCACCATCTAATGAACTCTGCTTGCCCTGCTGCAAACTCCTCCTCTCTGGAGGGGCCAGAATACTTAGTGCTAAGAAGCCCTGCTTTTTTCTTTCCATACAAACTTGATGTGTACCCAGTAAATTCATCACTGCTTAAGTTACTGCCTGCTTAGGTTACAGGTCTCACTAATTACCTGGACAGAATTTAGGCATTTCCCCAAACTCTTTAAAATTGCCTCGGTTCTTCAACTTCTAGGTTCATGTTCAGAAGGAAGAACTTGGCCTGACCTTACCACAAGTCTTGAAAAAGAGTAAGCAGGTCACTGTGCTGCTACATAACTGATCATTCTGTCTGAAAAGATGCTTACAGGGAGTACCAGAAGTAACCTTTTATAAAAGAAACCCACACATGAAACATGTCCAGGGACAGCTAATATGGAGGCTCAGTGACATCATCATCAACCAGGGGCTTTCCACCATTCTCAGTGTGTGAAGGAAGTTCTTTGTGTGGATTCAAGATAGCTGCAGCAGTTCCTGGCTTCATAGGTAAACACAGTAATCACCAGCAATACAAGGATGTTTACTTTAATCTTTCTCTAATTTTATTAGCAAAAGAAACCTTCCCTAGACACTCACTGTCTCCATTCTAATAGACTCCCCCTTGTGTTCCATTGATGGAGAACAGGTCAGATGCCTATACCAAAACTCATCCTTTGCAAGGGAGTGAGACCACCATGATTCTTCTATAGTTATGATTTACTCCTTGGGGTCACATTTTTCTAAGCCTATGGAAGAGTTCCTACTGAAATTTTTTTTTTCAGTAAATTAAAAGGAAGTCTCTGGTCATAAGAAAAAAGTGAGAAGGAGGTGGTTTGGGGGTTGGTGGGTAGTGATTAGTGCTCTACACCAAATATTTCTGCTTCTTCTCTTTTATGCAAGGTAGGGTGGTACTTCTCTCCCTCCTACTTTCTTGAAGTTGTGTGAGAAGTCTTGTCACTTGAGTCAGCCAATGAAATATGAGCAATGGTGACTTACATCAAATGCAGGTGGAAACCTTAATAATTAGTGTGATAGTCAACATGTTTCTTTTCACTTGCCATAGCAAGTGTTTCTACTATCTCTGTGGAAGCACAGAGATAGAGAGTCCATCAACCTGGGCTCCTAAATGATCTAACATGAACAAGAATTAAACCATTGTTGTTTGAAGACACTGAGATTTGAGGGCTGCTTATTATTGTAGCATTGCCTGGCATATCCTAACTATTCAGGTAGGAAATGTCAGTGTGATAAAAACAACTGACACCTATATATACACGTAATAGATACCATTTACTAAGTTTCTATTATGTAGTGGTTACTATGTTAGGACTTACAAGGAAAAATGTTAAGGCTAAATATTTTAGATGAGAAAAATGGATATTCAGGTCTTATTCATGTTTATGGAATAAGAAACTGGTGGGAGCCCAAGCTAAGTCCAGGTCTTTCTGAGTCCAAAGAGCTTGCTTTGTACAAACATGACATTGCTCCTGGTATATCAGGAAACTGAGGAAATAAACTAGCCAGATTTCACAGATCTGGGAAAACAAGAGAGTCACTGACCTTCCTGCCGTTGCTTATTACTTTTCTGCCCATTTGAATAAATGTGTTAGAGAAGAGGTACTATGAGTTAGAAGAGGCAAGGGGATGTCAGAATACAGTGCCCAGGGGCTAAATACAGGCTCTGCAGGTTGTAGGTAAGGAGCACGAAAGAAGTCCCCGAATACTGCTAAGGTTCAATTCCTTCTTTTATAAAAACGAGGCTGACCATGGCTACCCCAGAGGGTTGTTGGGAGGATCATATATGTACACCCCCTCGGTGAAGATGACAAGGAATAACTACCCATTTTTCACTGTAGACTTTTTAAGAAGGGATGATAGTGAATTCCCCCCTTTAAGTCACACACACACACACACACACACGCACACATACACACACACCATCCTAGCTGAAATGAAAATGTTTCCCATTAAGTTTCAACAAGGTCTCAGAGGGCCTGCTTCTTGGTCATATAAGGGCTGGCAGGTCCTCTATGCAGGCTGGAGGAAAGTTTTGTTTCCCCAGCTGCACTCGCAAGGGAATGCTTTGCAGGCACGGCATTGGGAACCTGTTTGATTTGGCTCAGAGTCCTGTCAGCACATTCAGGAAGTGAACTCAGAAAGAGGCAGGATTTCAAACACAGCCAGCTGCACACAAATGCCCAGGCAGTGAAATGCCTTATCCAAGCAGGGTGCCTTTCAGCCTGGGTTCCCCTGGATGTTGTCAAAGAAGTATCTGAGAATGGCTCTAGGCCAGAAAAGGAAGAAGCAATCACTGCACCCAGGCAAGGGCCATGACTCGCATTACAAAGCTTCTAGAAGGGCTATGCAAGGGTCATCTCAGTCAGCCCCCTGCCTTAGGCAAAAGAATGATGAAGACTCAGCTCCCAGAACTTTCTGGGTGGAGAGACTAATGTTCATACTAATAGAGTCTTGAAGTCAAGATGTGGGAAGGGAGAAAAAGGAGGGTATGGACAGCCAAATGAAGGGATGGTTAGGAGTATTGGGGAGGGGAGGGAGAGAATGGATGGAGTGCCTAAGAGGCTATAGAATCCAGAGAAGGAATATGCTACCAGCCTGCAGTCATGTTCCCATATCCATTCCAGTGGCTAAGACCTGAATTTTCATTCCATCTGAAATGAAAATAATATCTACTTCCATAGGGTTGGTGGAAGGATTAAATAAGTGATGTTGGTTAAGGGCTCAGCCTAGTGCTGACAAATCATAAATGTTCTAATCAGTTATAATTCTATGGTTGCAAGTGACAGAAAACTCAGCATAAGTAAAGACATTTTATTGAAATATATTATTGAAAAGTCATTGGTAAAGGTAGCTCTACACGTGACTGAAGGCAGTATTCAAATGATGTCACCAGGCTTTAATTTCTTTTCAACACTGAGCTTGTTATAGGGAAACATAGCTTCCTCCCCATCTCCAGTGCCTGTCAACCTGCACTCTGCCCAGAAAAACAAGATGGCTGCAGCAGTTCCTCACATCCTCCTAGGATGGCATTTCATTGATCTGATTGGTACTCCTATCCGCACCTGAACCAATCACCATGGATGAGGAATGGCATAGGATATACAGATTGGATTATGTGTAGGTCAATGCACATCTAAAACCGGAGACTAAAGGAAAATTAGGTCTTCACGGGAGTAGATGCTGGAGGTCAAACAGAAGAGGTCAACTACCAGAGAGAGTATTGTTGTCACCACAGCAAACTTTGCAGACCAAGGTAGAGGGGATCTACTACCCTTCAAAAATCAGGTTTTTGATCTCTTCTAATGAGGTGGGGACTCCAGGTATAAACTATTGAGAACATATTTCTCTAGATATAAAATGCCTATGGAATTATAAAGCATGACATAAAGACACTCTTGTAATATTTATTAATATTAATTGTGTTGTGATGTTTACTGTACAAAATGAAAATAATTTTTAAATTAAATTTCAAAATTTAGTTGAAGACTCTCCAAGCGAGACTGAAATGTTAAGAATCCTAGCAAACACATCTACATTCAGTCTGTGCTTTCCCCCAGCCCCTGCCCACTGAACTGCATCAATTGGATTGTTGAAGTAGTAGAAGAGGAAAAGAGAATGATATACACTATTATCTGACTACATCCTGAGGAAAATTCAATGTTTAATGAAATTTTCTCTTTTTTCTCCCCAAATGGGTGAAAGATCTTTACACTGGGGAACCAGGATGTTAAAAACCACCTCTGAAAATTCTGGAACTAGTTAGATGCATAGGAAGTGAATGATTGTGAGTAGGAAATGCCAAGAAAGGTTGATGAGTATCTACTGTGTGGTTTGAGACATTTCTAGGAGGTAATAGGGTGACCAATTCTTGGCATAAGTAGTTTTACAATCTTTCCACCTGAGGATAATACAACACAGGATTGAGTAACAGAATGTTACTCTGTTCATCCAGTTCATGTTTATCAAATGTTTTCTCTGTGCCAGGTAACCACTGAGCACTGAAGTGAGAGATATTGATCCTACTGTCAAAAGTTTGTGCCATTCAGTACATGAATTGCCAGACAGAGGTGAATACAACGTACCTTGGAAACAAGTACCTCACCTAAGGAAAGGCAGTGATGGCTTCACTGAGGAGCTAATTTGGAGCTGTATCTTAAAAGGCATGAACGTGAGTTTGACAGAAAACAGGGTGAAGGTGTTCCAGAAGAGACATCAAGGATCAAGTTACATAGAACTCAGGGTCCATCAATCAAGCATCGACTCTTCAAGGATAAAATGAAAGGAGTCCATGCCCATTTCCTATCAGGTAAGGAGAAGAGACAAACAGATTGTTGAACAGATGATCACACTCACTTTATGAAGTCCAGCACTTTACAAAGGGCTGCAGATATGTACAAGCGGAGTCACTTCAGATGCTGGGGAAGAGCTACCAGAGCACTCTGCACGGGGCGGTGGTGGGGCCTGGGGGGGCGGGAATTTGACTCAGTCTGGTTGTTAGGGAAGGCCTCCTCAAGGAAGTGACCTTTAAACTGAGACCTGAAGGAATTAGTCAGGCATAGGGGACTGGGTGGGGCGAACACTCCTGTCTTAGGCAACAACATGTATTAGAAGTAGGGAGAAGACCAGTGTGGTCAGACTATAGGGCGCTCTCCTGGGGGAGGGTCTGGAACGAAGAGGAGGCCATGGGCAGGTGGATACAGATGGTGTGCAGTTGAATGCAGCATGTCTGAATCTAGTACCTAAGCCCTTAAGTCTTCAATAATCCAAGAGATTAGATGACAGTGAGCAAGGACTTTTTCTGAAGATCTCTTCATCCTTAGGGCAAAAACTCTGAGGCCTGTCTTCTCAAGACTGATCATGACATTAGCTGTTTATGAAGCTCTTGTGATGTGCCCAGACCCATGAAAAATGCCTTTTGCATTAGCTTGCTTCAATCTCACAATAGCTCCGTCAGGTATCCATCACCAACCTCTTCTCAGATGAGGAAACTGAGACTCAGAAGTTACAGAAAATGGCTACACCCTTGTTACTGTAAGAGAAAAGAGTGGGATTTGACGCTTGGTCAAGTTAGATTCTTGATCGCTACACCAAAGACCTCTGAAGAAAACACAAAGCATTAGAAATGTTGTAAATTCCAATGGCTCAGCAATACCACCCTCCCCATGTGATACTTTGACATATAGTAGGTTTATAAGGAAAGCTCATTCCTTTTCCTTAATGTAAAAGATAAATGGGGAACTCAAGGGACCTTTTCATTTTCTTCCTATCAGTTTCTGGGCTGTACACCCCTACTGTTTTGAATTCCATTTCAAATGAAAAAATAACTGAAAACCACCCTCAGTCAAGCCATTTGGATTTAAAACAGACTGGTAGAAACCTGGAAGGAGTCAGGATTCTCCTTAATATATCAAACATTGCAGTCAGGGCCAATCTGAGAGACTTTGCTCCTTTTTGTAAAGAGAACAGACTATATTTTGAGAATGGATGAGTAAGTTTCACTGTTGTGACTTGTTTCAAGGTCTGGAAGCCAGGCCTGGTTTTTATCTGACAGGTCAATAACCCAAGCATGGGTTATTCCTTTGCAGGCTCAGAGAGAGGCGGGTTCACCTGGCACAGACCTAGGACAGCATCCCTTTGAAGACTTCCTTGGTGGGTCTTAACTGGGATTTGATGCCCACCGTGGGATCACAGTAATGAGCTCAAAACTAATATTTTTCAGTATACCAGAAAATCAGTCAGCCCCTATGTTTGCTCAGGTATGTGACTATGTACCCCGTGCCATGATCTCTATATGATAATAAAATAAATATTTTTAAAAGAAGGAAAGGATTGAAGATGAAGCAATGTCACAATTGATGGGACGGTGAAAGTGAGAGAGGAGACTCTAGTTTCTTTAAAGTAAGATAATATATTTGTTGTCTTCTCTCTTTACTAATTAGCCACTATCTAGTACTTGAAGGGAAAAAAATCTGCTAATGAAGTGGCAGGATTCATCCAATTAGTACAACTCTCCAAGGGGGCGCCTACGGAGACTTGAATAGTGCCAGTAGATGGCGCCAGAGGGCAGAAACTCTGCTCCATGCTTCTGGGGTGTAAAGGACTAGGGAGGAAAAAAGTCAACAAATTCCACTGGGACCTATAAGTATGGGCGTCGCCCACCTTCAGAGGGGACCAAGTATAAATACAGTTTTACAGAACAGAGAAATACATGCTATGAAAATATTCTTGCTCCTCCAGCCAGAGCCAGGAAATAAGCCCCAGATGCTGTTTACAGGACAGCTCTTATTTCAAAATGAAGTATAAGGCTCAGCATGTAGGAGGCCTGTAGAAGCAGCATGGATTTCCAAGAAGCCCATGCTGCGATGGAGCTGAGAAAGACTTGGCTGGGGCAACTCACCAAGCAAGACAAAGGAGGTTACCTTGTTTAGAATAAATCCTCACCTCTGGCCTCACCAGAGTGACCAGTTTGGTATACTGGGGGAAGTTTGAAGTTCTGGAGCTGCACGGAACTGAGTTAAAAATCCTATATATGTGACCTTGGATAAATCTCTTTCCTTCACTGAGCAACAGTCTACTTCACCCTGGAATAAGTGTAATAGTTATGAAAGGAAGAAGAATTGATTTGTGGGAAACACTCAGCATAGAACTCAATATTCATCAATCTCCTTCCAAAGGTAGCACTAAAATCCATGTGCATGGAAATCAAGACCACTCCAAGTACAAAGGACAACCTTCTTATCTGTGCCACCTTTGTGTCTGATACTTGTATTTTATGGGCTGGTCACACTACTTTGCATTTTATTTACTCATGTGGGCCATTAGATTGGATACTACTTTAAAGTAAGGGCTATCCCATACCATTTTCTTTGACTCCCTGGAATCTGTCAGGGCCCCTGGAATAGAACATCTATGGAACACTCAGGTTTTTCTTATGAGCAATTTGTTCCAAACCACCTAGCTGAATGATTCAGCTGCAGTATAATGGCCACATCTCTAAGTGAAAAAAAAAAATTATTCACTGTGCTCAGGAAAGAAAAAAGAAAATACTACAAACCCAGTGATGAAAATTAATTTTGAATTTGTTTAGCCAAAGATCAAACAAGAGCCAGATGCTGAGCAGCCATTTTCAGTATTGGCCAACTCAACCAGCCAAGACTCAAAATATATTCCAAGACAAGATCACAATATCAGACAAAATTCTCTGATTTTAGTTTTATATCCTAAGCCTTGGACATGCAGAACTCTAGTTCATGCACTCCAAAGAGAAATGCAAGGAGACAAGTAGAATGACCCAAATGGAGGCAAATGATGGAGAGCCACTAGGATGATTAGATGCCAGTAGTGGCCAATAGAAGGAAGGTGGAGAGCACGGAGCTGGGCTATTGTGAGTGAGATAGACTCAGAAGCCACTTTGGGGCAAGTCAATTAATTGATGAAAGACTGAAATATCTTTACCTATTGACCAAGTCAGGATAGGTTAATCTATGCTGCAGTGAACCCTGAAATCTCAATGACTAAGTAAAAGTTAATTTCTCTCACACACAAAGGCAGGTCAGTGGAGGCTCTTCTGCATCCAGTGACTAGAGATACTTTATCTTCTTATCTTATGACACAGCCATTCCATCATGTGTCTTCCGATGTTACTGTGGCAGAGAAGAGAGAGCTGAGAGACAGCACATTGGCTTTTATGTGTGATAGCACGGAAGTGGCCTATGTCATTTCTTCTCAGAGTTTATTGGTCAGAATTGGATACATCACCCCAACCCAAATGCAAGGGAGACTGAGAAATGTAGAGGAGCACATAGATATTTAAGGAGCACTAAATATGTCTGAAATAATAATTAAAATAATTAAATCAATCAGCCATAGATGCTGTTGTATAAGATAGAACAGCCAAATAACAGTGGCTCTTAAAGTATCGGAGATTTAGTTCCTCTGCTGTAAAAGAAGTCTGAAGAGAGGTGGGTGGCAGCTGCGTGGTCCCCAGGGACATCGGATCCTTCTGTGTTTCTGCTCCACATTGTTTGCTTATGGCTTCCATCCCAAAGTCACTTCATGGCTTCAGATGCCCTCCAGCTGTCATGTCCATAGCAGCCGAGGTGAAGGGGGGAAAGATCAGAGCACTAAAAGGCACCTTACCAGCTTTAAGGAGTTTTCTCAGAAGTTTGCTCAGGAACTTTCACTCACATTTATCTGGCCATTCCTAATTGCAAGAAAGTCTAGGAAATGTAGTCTTTAACATGTGTGAGTGAGAGAATGGATGCCAAAATAATACTACTCACTTCATGGGATTTTGGTGAGCACTTTACAAGCATATAAGAACTTTACCTAGGGCTTGACTGTTGCCTGTGCCCAATAAATGTTAGATGTCATTTTTATTTTTGTTAACCTGGTCATCATGTAGGAAGCCTAATCTTGGTGGCAGCACCTCAGGGTGCTCAAGAAAATGAACCTTTACTACAGGTACAATAGGGACACATTAAGGTAGTGAGATAGGCAACCCTCTATTATGAAATCTATATAACATTGTTCTTTTTCCTTCCTGGGATGGTGCTTTCTAGGTAATTCCTCAACCTGACCCTCAGATTTCCCCTCTTATGTCATGCATACAATTCTCGCTCACCACTGAAGCTGAAGGCCTTTCCCCTAAGATCAGGCACAAGGCAAGGATGTCCACTCTCACCATTACTTTTCAATATAATACTGGAGGTCCTAGCCAGAGCAATTAGACAAGAGAAAGACATTCTAGGGATCCAAATAAGAAAGGAAGAAATTAAACTGTCTCTATTTGCAGACGATATGATAATATATATACAAAACCCTAAAAATTCCATAGAAAAACTACTCAAAATAATAGACCAGTTCAGTAAAGTAGCAGGATACAAAATCAACGCAAAAAGTCAGTAGCATTCCCCTCTATGCAAACACCCAATCTGAAGAAGAAATTAAGAAATCCATCCCCTTCAAAATCGAAACCAAAAAAATCAAATATCTGGGAATAAATCTAGCAAAAGACATAAAGGACTTATACAAAGAAAACTACAAAACTCTGTTGAAAGAAATAGAAGAAGACACAAGAAGATGGAAAGGCATCCCTTGCTCATGGATTGGAAGGATTAACATTATCAAAATGGCAATCCTACCAAAAGCAATTTACAAATTCAATGCTATTCCAATAAAAATCTCAATGACATTCTTCAAAGAAATAGATCAACTACTGATGAAATTCATATGGAACCACAAAAAACCTCACACAGCTAAAGCCCTATTAACTAAAAAGAAAGAAAACAGAGGAATTTCACTCCCTGATTTCAAACTATGCTACAGAGCCATAATAATTAAAACAGCATGGTACTGGAACAAAAACAGACAGAAAGACCAATGGAACCTAATAGAATACCCAGAATTAAAGCCACATATCTATGAACAACTGATCTTTGACAAAGGAGCAAAGAAAATGCAGTGGAACAAGGACAGTCTATTCAATAAATGGTGCTGGGAAAACTGGACAGCCACATGCAAAAAAATGAAGCTAGACTACCACCTCATACCCTGCACAAAAGTCAACTCAAAATGGATAAAAGACCTAGATGTAAGACCTGAAACCATAAAATATATAGAAGAAAATATAGGCAAAACTCTACACAACATACATCTCAGCAAAATTTTGAAAGACACATCCCTCAAAGCGAAGGAAGTGAAAGACAAGATAAACAGATGGGATTACATCAAAATAAAAAGCTTA